>VZQC01014075.1:2038357-2094313 GCA_009823505.1 Rhizomys pruinosus
GGAACTAGAAACTGTTCTACTAAAGTGAAATAATACAGAGTTGTGGGAATGAAACTTTGTGTGTGGCTTGAGGCAAGAACTTGTAACACCTGTCCCGTAAGATCTCCGGTTATCTGATATCTCTGTGGGCATTCAGTTGCCGCTCTGAGTTATCTGAAGCTCCTCAGAAGGTTCGGGATATTACAGTGTTTCTTCCTTTGCCTAATTTCTGCAAAGTTCCAGGAGCAGATGGCCCCTTCCCCTGAGACATAGAGCAAAATGTCGCACCTCTAGTTACCTGTTGCACAAACAGGAGCTCTGCAGCCCCCACCCCACCCCCAATTAGAGCCAAGGTGGCTCACCCCTCCCTTCTGCCTGCCCCCTACTTCCTTGCCCAGAGCACAGTAACTTTTGGTATATAAGCGTACTGCTGGCATCGATAAAAAGAGACTCTATTTTCCCAGACTTCGCGCTCTGAGTCTGTGTCTGTATCTTTCCTTGTCTTTCTATTCAGATAACTCTCCCGCAGTCCCATCCCCCCTCCTTGCCAGAGCTAAACCAAGAGATTGTCTGCCTGTAGGCAGGAGACAGCCTCGGAAAATGCAAGAAGGGAAAAACACTATGTGGATGTCGGCCACGCAGACTAAAGGACTATTCAGACGATTATTAAACTCCCACACAGAGTCATAAAAAAAAAAAAAAAGCAATGTATGTTCTCCCTCGTTTTTGGGTCTTAGCACAAAGCCCTTATATGTGAGTATAATACCCTAACCATAGGAACCAAAAAAATGGAAATGAACCACAGATGTAAAGAGAAAGAACGAGCCCAAGACCAAGAGAGGAACATAGCAGGAAACAAATGTTACTGTAGAGTGTTACGCACCTGAGCAGCGGCATGCCTCACTTGCTGAACAGACTTAACTTGTTCCCGGAAGCTAACCATGGCAACAGCTGAGTCAGTGACCTGAGCCAATGAGAATTCACTCAATCACTAGCAGGTCTGGAGCAGAGAGGACCACATATATCCCCCTGCCTTCCCCTGAATAAACGAGTCTGCAGCAGCTCACTCTCTGCTTGCTTTCGCCCGACTCACGGTGTCTGTGTGTTGACTCCAAGTATCTCACCCCCACTCCTCTGGCTGAACCAGGGGAGGTTGCAACGTGTTACCAAGGAGGAAATGGGCAAAATGGGGGTATTCAACTGGGAAGGGAGGAGGGAAGGGCATATAAGGAACCATGGGGGTAAAGGGGAAGAAGGAGCTCAGGAGAGGGGGGATAATAGGAGACAGGTGTTATCAAGGGAAAAATGGGGCTAGTTAGACTGGGAGAAAAGGTGGGGGTTGGTTGTGGAGAGAAAGAGGAAATTAGGGTCAGGTCATGTGAAAAGCCAGAGGGAAATGTATTAACTCAACCTCCCCCCAATAAAAACACACATACAGGGCTGCAGAGATGGCTCAGAGGTTAAGAGCACTGGCTGCTCTTGCAGAAGACCCAGGTTCAATTCCCATCACCCACATGGCAACTAAGACCCATGCTACTTCCAGAGGGATCTGACGTTCTCTTCCGACCTCCACAGCATTGCATGGCATGGGTGCACTCACGTACATGTACACAATACACTCATACACATAAAAATAATTTTAAAAATTTTTAAACTTCACATACAGTATCTGAACATGCACGTATGTGTATACGTGAAGGCTATACAACAAGAATCACAGTGCCAGGCTGGAGAAACCTCCCTTTGAGTTGTTGGTCAGGGTAGTCTAAGAGACTCCCAACATAACACAGGCTGTTGCCACAAACCTTGATTACCTCCCAGAACTTGAAGGTAAGACCCTATTGCTAAAGACAGGTCATACTTCAGACACAGGACTTGAAGAAATGGAGCTGGAATTGATGTGGAATCCTCCTTCCTGAAATCTAGCTCTCGAAGTTCTAGAGGGTACTATGCAAGCCGCTATAGGAGAAAAATCGATCAATGGCCCAACCCAGATGTAAAGCATAATAATCACAAAGACTGTCACAGCAAACTATCTCTATTGGTGCAGTAGTGACACTTTTTATCGTGGGATCATCAACAGCTATCTAATTGGACTTAGAGCCCTCTCAATTGGAGGAAATGTGTGGGTTGCATTGGAAATATAGCCCAGCACACATGACTGGAGAGGTCATAGATCTTAGAGAAAACCTTATCTCATATTTCTACACAAATGAAATTTCCCACTGTATGTTAAATATGGATCCTTATATTTACTGACAAGTATAACACCATTCATCAAAGACGCTTCTTTTTGCAATAGATGAAGGCTATTACAGAATTCTACAACTGGTCTGAGATATGCCCAAGCCTCAGTGACACATCTACAATGAAACCTCTACACCTAAGGCTCATGGAACATAGGGGAACAGGAGGTAGAGAGAATGCTAATAGATCCATCCCTCAACTCTCACCAGTGAAGCTTCCTTATACAACAGTGTGATGCACAAAGAAGGCCACAACTAGCCAGTGTTAGAAGAGACTGCAGAGCGTGTGTCCCTAGATAGGACTCTTATACTAACCCTCACTCACCCATGACTCAGGGAACCATTTTGGAAGAAGGGGCAGAAAGATTGTAAGAGCCAGGGTTGGTGCATGAACATAAGGAAACAGAGGTTTACAGACCTGTGGGAACTTGTTCATATAAACTTGCAACAATGATGTTAGAATGCACAAGACCCATGCTGACTCAATCAGACAAAACCCAATATAGATCAGAGGAAAATGGGCAGCAGGCCCTAATCTTAGCCAAGTAACTATTGGCAACTGATTACTATGAGGTGAGGGAGTGTAGACCTTCCTTAAGGGAGTGACTCTAGATAGGCTGACTAGATTCCAGAAGATGAACTTACATCCAAGGACATCTGGGTGCAAATGCTTGACTGACTAGACCTTAACATATATGACAGAATACATGAAATCTGGTGGGGGGGGGAGTATGAGGGTTGTGAATGGGGGAGATCTTAATCTAAATTTGATTAAGATCTGTTATATTCAATGGACAAAACTCAATAAAAATATTCATTAAAAGTGGGGAAAATCGTAGTTACCTGGGCAGGCATCTGCTGCCTCTGCCACAGGTAGGGGGCCGTGGGCGGGACCGTCCTACGTCTCTTTTGCGCCGGGACCAGAGGGGCCTGTGCTAGTGGTCTGCACCTTGGTGGGGACAGTGGGGTAGTTACCTGGGCAGGCATCTGCAGCCTCTGCCGCAGGTAGGGGGCTGTGGGTGGGACCATCCTACGTCTCTTTTGCCCCGGGACCAGAGGGGCCTGTGCTAGTGGTCTGCACCTTGGTGCAGGTGGTGGGGTAGTTACCTGGGCAGGCATCTGCCACCTCTGCCACAAGTAGGGGGCCGTGGGCGGGACCGTCCTACATCTCTTTTGCGCCGAGACCAGAGGGGCCCGTGCTAGTGGTCTGCACCTTGGTGCGGGCTGCCGGGGCGCGGGCTAGGTCAGGCATTCTCCCCCCCCCCGAGATTGGTGAGAATCCAAGTGGACCTTTTCTTGGAGAACCTTCAGAGCAAGAAGAGAAGAGTGGTTTACAAAACTGAAAACTAGACAAGTCAATACTCCATAAACAAGGAGGAGGAAAGGGGGAAAAAAAAAACAGCTAAAGGAGGAAAGTAAAACCATCCCCTAACATAGTGAAAAGGTATTTGTGATCTGAACCACAAAAGGGAAGCCCACATGCCAGGAACACGATGAAGGGACAACATGGGAAAGGCACAGGAAAATCCTGCATCAAGCGCTACCAATCCAGTAGGAGATAGCTACAATGGGAACCCCTTGGAGGAGACCCAAGGAACAGATCTTAGAGGAATAATTGCAGACGCAGACCTATGCAAAATTAAAGAACATAAAGAGGATTTCAGAGAACTAAAGAGAGAAAAGAAAAAACTCAAAAGAGACCTAGAGGGATACAATACAAAACATAGATAAAGTAACTAAAGGAACAGATTGTACAACCCGAAAGAATAAGAAGGAGAAAAAAATAAAGAAGACAGAGAACTAAAGATATAGATGGAAAAACTCAAAAAAGTGACCTTAGAGGGATACAATGACAAACTCGAAACAATAAAGCGAACAGGACCGACAAACTGCCACAAAGAACTAAGGGAGAAAAAAAACAACTCCGAAGAAGGAAGTAGAAAACTGAAAAAGGAAGCCAACCACACAGTAAGGAACACCAAGAAGAGATTGAGAGAGACACAAAAGAGATTGAGAAGCTCAAAAAGGAAATGAAGTACTAAAGAAAACACAGGATGAAATGAAAAGGAAATTAGAACACACATTTAACAAAAGAAAGGAAAAAAGGAAAAAAAAAGAATGGAGAAGCAGAAAAAATATCAGACTGGAAGATAACCAGAAGCAAATTAAAAGCTCAAATAAAGAATTAATGAAAAATTTAAAAACAAAAGTGGAACAACCAGGAAATATGAGACACTATGAAAAGATCAAACCTCCGCATCATAGGAATAGAGGAAGGAAGAATCTCAAGAAAATGTATTGAGATCAGATCTTCAACAGAATAATAATGTAAAATTTCCCCAAACTAAAAATAGGCAAACCCATACAAATACAAGAAAGCACATAGAACAACAAATAGAACAAGATCAGAAAAAACCCCCCCGCCATATCATAGTTAAAATGCTAGCATGGCCCAAAACCAAAGACAAAATTCTGAGAGCTACAAAGAAAAAACAGTCACATACAAAGGGAAAGCCATCAGAATCACAACTGACTTCTCGCCTCAAACCATAAAGCAAGAAGAACATGAGCAAAGTATCCCAGTGTTAAGGACTACGATGCCAACCCAGAATACTTTACCCAGCAAAAAGGTCGATTATAGTTGAAGGAGAGAGAAAAAATCTCCATGACATAAACAAGATTAGGAATACCTATCTGGGGAAAAACCAATCTCTCAAAAATCTTGAAGCTTCAAGGGCAGAAGAGAGGAGCAACAATCCTCAAACACCTGACGAAAGGAAACATAACAAAAACAAAAACATAGGAGCAAAATCAGTAGGCTAGAAGTCCAAATGGATAAATAAAGTGAAAGGAAGCAACATCCATCTTTCAATTATAACCTTAATAATTAATGGCTAAAACCTCAAAACATAAAAACAAGACAATAGACAAATGACATGACAAAGCAATAACAAAACCATCATATGGCTGTCTAAAAGAAACCCATCTAAATCTCAAGGATAGGCACCAACTTAAGGTTGAATAGGGATGGAAGAGAGTATTTCAAGCAAATGGTGACCAAAAAGAAACAGGTTTTGGTCTATTCTAATATCATGACAAAATAGACTTCAAAGCAAAAAGAAATCAAAAGAGATAAAGAGGGAACATTACATCTTTAGTTAAATAAACAATCAATTGATATCGATGAGAATAACAATCATAAACATATATGCACCAAACACACGGTGCACCAAACTTTATAAAGAAAATTTCTCAGGATCTCAAGGCACAAGATTAAACCACCAGNTCACACTGAGAAAAAAAACAAGGGAAAGGCTCCAAACCAACGAAAGTAAAGGAGGAACACCAAGAAGAGATTGAGCACACGCACCAAAGAAGAAAGATTGAGAAGCTCAAAAAAGGAAATAATGTATTACTAAAAAAACACATAACGAAAAGGTTAAATCACAATTGAAAGGAAAAGTAAAGGAAAAAAAAAAAAAAAAAAAAAAAAAAAAAAAAAAAAAAAAAAAAAAAAAAAAAAAAAAAAAATGGAGAACAAACAAAAATACAGACGAAGATGTACCGAGCAAGGCAATTAAAAAGCGAATTTAGAATTTTTTTACGATGAAAAATTTAACAATACACAAAAAGTGGAACCAACCAGGAAAATGTAGGACACTATGAAAGATCGAAATTTCTCCGCATCATACTAGGAAAGATAAGTGAGATAATCTTCAAGAAAAGTATATAAATCACGATCTTTCAACACAGAATCAATTGTGAAAAATTTCCCCAAACTAAAAATAGGCAAACCCATACAAATACAAGAAAGCACATAGGACCCCAACACAATAGAACAAGATCAGAAAAGAAAAACCCCCACGCCATATCATAGTTAAAATGCTAGCACTGCCCAAAACCAAAGACAAAATTCTGAGAGCTACAAAGAAAAAACAAGTCACATACAAAGGGAACCCATCAGAATCACAACTGACTTCTCGCCTCAAACCATGAAAGCAAGAAGAACATGGAGCAAAGTTTACCCAGTGTTAAGGACTCGATGCCAACCCAGAATACTTTACCCAGCAAAAAATGTCGATTATAGTTGAAGGAGAAGAGAAAAATCTCCATGACATAAACAAGATGATGGAATACCTATCTGGAAAACCAACTCTTCATAAAATACTTGAAGCAATTCAAAGGCGAAGAAGAGGAGAACCAATCCTCAAACACCTACGACAAGGAGAACACTAACAAAAACAACCAACCAATAGGAGCAAAATCAGAGGCTAGAGTCCAAATGGATATAAAGTGAAAGGAAGCAACATCCATCTTTCAATTATAACCTAATAATATTAATGGGCCTAAAACTCAACCCAATATACAAAGCACAGACTTGGGAGAACATTTATGCGAAACAAAACACCATCTATATGCGGTCTACAAGAAACCCATCTCAATCTCAAGGATAAGCACCAACTTTAAGGTTGAAAGGGATGGAAGAGAGTTTTCAAGCAAATGGTACCAAAAAGAAAGCAGTGTGCTATTTCTCTAATTCTCAGCACAAATAGACTTCAAAGCACAAAAGAAATCAAAAGAGATAAAGAGGGACAATTACATCTTTATTAAAGGTAAACAATCATATGAATCTGAAATTTCACAATCATAAACATATATGCACCAAACACCGGTGCACCAAACTTTATAAAGAAAATTTTCAGGATCTCAAGGCACAGATTTAACCCCAGCACACTAAAGTCCGAGGGGAGTAGATACCCCCATTAAGAGCACCTAGAAAGGAAACAGATCAACAGGACAAAGGATAAACAGAGAGATCATCTGAACGAAATGACACAATACAACACCAAATGCAAGACAACCAAATGACCAGAGACATCCTATCGAATACTTTCACCCAAAACACCACCCAGCGAATACACGTTCTATCCTACTCAGCACCCACCGGATAACCGTCTACTCAGCATAGGACACCAATTCATTTACTGGGACACAGGTAAAAAAACTTCAACAAATATAAAAGACTTATAAAAATCTCAATGCATTCTATCACACCCAATGCAAAACGGCAATACACACACCACGAATAAGACCACAATAAACCCTGACAAGAACCTACAAGGAACACCATTGGAGAACTAAACCAACACCCCTCCTGAATAATGAGTGGCGTCAAGCGAAGATACAAGCAAAGAAATTAAAACACATTCCTGAAACTGGAATGGAACAATGAATAAAGAACAACACAGCAAAATACTAATGGAACCACTTTAAAAGCACTCCTCAAAGGGAAGTTTTATAGACTCTAAGGTGCTCACATTTAAAAAAAAAAACAGAAGAGAGCACAAGTCGAAGACTCTAACCACGTGAGGCTAAAATACTTGAGCAGACATACACTACAAAATGAACCATAAATGGAGCAAACAAGAAGAAATTAACAAAATCAGAAGCGAGATCAATGCATAAAACACAGGAAAACCAGTAAAACCATACAAAAAATCATATGAATCCAAAGTTGGTTCTTTGAGAAGAATAATAAATAGATTCTGAGCCCGTAACGCCACGTATAACCAAAAGAAAGAAGGAAACAAACTCAAATCATAGAATCTGGTGACCGACAAGGGACAATAATCACAACACGGACAGATGAAACCAAAGATCCAGGGACAACTCTAAACGGGACTACTTCCAAAAATTATATTCTACTACGAGTGTTGAAAACCTAGAGGAAATGGATGATATTCTGAAATCCTGGGAAGCCCAAATCTCAACCAAGAAGAGATCGGCAGCATCTTACAACAGAACCATAGTTACAATGAAGAAATCGACAAGATGTAATAAGCAGCTTACCCAACCAAAAAATCGCCCAGGCGGCACGAATGACCGGACGGTTCACTGCCAGTAATTCTATAAAATATTTTCGAAAAGACATACAACCAATACTACTTAAAATTCTTCTCAGAAGGATTACAAACGGAGGACTTCTCCCAGAATCCTTCTATGGAAAACGCCAGCCAATACCGACTACTCCAACGCAGCGCGAGACACAGATACTAACACCAAAAAGGAAAAACAGTAGAGACCATCTTCCTCCTAATGAACACATTATGCAAAATTCTTACAACAGCGACTTCTCGGCCAAACCGCACTTCACCAGATCACACAAGAAATCATCCACCGTATGACCAAGTTTGCAGATTCATACCCAAGAGATTGAGGGAATAGGGTTGCCACCATACAAAATAATCAATAACCATCATCCCGAAACATCATCAATGCAGATTAGTAAGGACAAACACCCACAACCACCTCATCTCTCAATTTGATTGCGCGACGACAACTCCTCTCTGACAATAATCAGCACTCCTTTCATTGTTGTAAAAGATCCTGGAGGGAATTGAGCGAAGGGATCATCCTCAACTGACCTAATCAAAGCCATATACCAATGGAAACCACAGCCCAATTTTCATCCTAACAATGGGGGAACATAGACAAAAGGCATTTCCCCTATAAAGGCCACGGAACTTACGGCAAGGCCTGACCGCCTAAAGTCACCACTCCTTTTCAATCTGGTGCGTGAAACCCTTGCTAGTTCAATAAGGAAAGAAAAGGAAAACTTCCACAGCAGTTTCTTAATTGGAAAAGAGGAAGGTCTTCAAGCCTTATCCCTGTTTGCTGGATATAGGATTGCCTCTACTCTAAGGGATGCTTTAAAGAACCTCCACCAGGAACACTCCTCAGAAACGATTAGAGCTGGGATCGACACTGCCAAGATACAAAATACAATCTACAAAAAATTACAGTGAGCCTTTCTTATACCCAACAACAATCAACTCGACAGAAGCGGCACCTTCTACAAGGAGACTTCCCACTCACAATTAGCCTCAAAAAACAATAAAACATACCTGGAAACAAAACCTAAACAAGGACACCCTAAGGATTCTCTAAACAAAAATTTTTCAAACCCCTGAAAAAGAGAGAAATTGAGGAAGACAATCAGCAGGCATAGGACAACTTCCCATGCTCAATGGACCGGACAATCCAAAAATATAGTAAAGAATGTCCATTCTACCCAAACTAGTGTACAAATTAAATGCAATCCCAATGCAAAATCCCCCAAGAATCTTTCCTTTCACAGCCTTGGAAAAAAAAACATGTTCCTCCAATATTCACTTGGAAAACAAACCCAAAGAAGACGCCCGAATACGCGCAAAGCAACCCTGACAGTCGAACAAAAGAGCAATACAGGGGGGATCGATATACCAGACATCAAACTACAATACAAGGCTATAGTCATTCCAAGTAAACAAACAGCCCTGGTAGCTGGCCACAAAACAGACCAGCCTTTGACCACATTGGAAAATAAAACACCTGGTAAGACTTCCCAACACCTGTGAGCTTCCATACAATTTCAAGCCCACTCATCACTTTCTGACAACGTGCGCCCGGGCCAACGGGGATGAGAACCACAATGGCAGGATAACCGACCCAGGCCTCATCTATTCAGCAAGTGCGTGCTGGCCAATACATTGGCTCACCCACTGTACGAAGTGAATAAATTAACTTCTCCCTACCTGCTCCACTCTGGTACAAAGCGTCAACTCCAGTGTGAACCAAAGACCATCAAGTGCTGAAACCCCAAACTCTGCGTGGGATGACAGTACGGAAGAAACTTGGCAGCAGATTACAAGCATAGGCATGTAAGAAAGACTTCCTAAATCAGAGCAGCAGCTCCACCAAGACAATTATAAGCATCACCCACAATTGACCAAATGGGTACTCCTTAACCAAAAGCTTTTTTGTACATCAAAAAAAACAAAAAGTGAAGTGAAGAGAAAACCCCACAGGTGGGAGAAACCTCACTTCAGACACATCCTGACAAAGCAATTAATGCTCAGAATATACAAGCTACTCGAAACAAGCAAAGAATAGAAAAACAAATGAAACACTCAAAAAGTGGAGCAAAGATCTTGAATTAGAGACTTCACACAGGAAGGCAAACTAGAGATGCCCGAGAAATCTTTAAAGAAGTGTTCAGTCATCTACTGATAATTAAGGAAATGCAAATTCAAAACCACTTTCGAGATATCCACCGCTACTCAATGAAGACTGCAGGTCAAGAACACAAATTGAAACCAAGTGCGGGAGAGAGGTTGTGGGGAAACACGGGAACACTCACCCATTGCCTGGGGGGAATGTAAACTGGTACAGCCATATTGGAAAGCAGTGTGGAAACCCCTTAAAGACCAAAACGAACATTCCATCTTGACCCAGTCATACCACGCCTGGGTATAACCACAGACATCATCCTTACTGACCAAAGAATACAAGCACAGCTATGTTATTGCAGCCTCTGTTCACGAATACGCAAAAAGCTGGAACCGAGCCCGCTCAGGTGCCTCCTCAACTGACGGAGTGGATGAGAAAAAAATCGTCGGGTACATGCTATGAACCAACTGGAGCTTCTAATTGGCAGCGGCAACAGAGGGACAACATTCCATGAATCTGTGCAGGTAAATGGATGGAGCTGGTATAGAACATTATGTATGTTAAGTTGAAGTAATCACAGTCCAAGAAAAACAAAACACGACAAATGGTGTCCCTCATATGTGCTGCTATACCAAAACCCAGATATAATAATTTCTCATGGGAGGGATGCATAGTTAAAGAACAACAAAACAGAAGGACTGCATCTGGAGAAAATGGACCAAATGGTGGAAGTGGGGAAGGGTGAGAGGGTGGGTTGAGCGGACACGCGGTGCTATTTACTTTAGATGGAATCTATTTAATTGACGTGAGTTCACGTGCCCACCGTTTTGCCTTAGACACGTGTCTACAGGAGTACGTGTTTTATGGACTTAGTAAAAGTAGAATCTGGTGTATCTTACAAACAACATCTATGGTTTAAGACTCTGTACACGGTAACCTGCATCCAGTTAAATGGAGATAATCACACTGTTTTGTGTAACAACCCTATTATTAATGAAGTCCTGACTAACCTCTGACCTCTCTAGTGCCGCCACAGGTTTTGCTATGCGGACTTTCTTGCGTCCCCCCAGAACCAGCCCGGACAGCATGCTGCTGAGCGCTGCGTTTGCTCTCCCAAGCCTGTTCATACTATTGGGACGACCAACTTAAGAGGTTTTCTTTATAAAACTGGTAAACTGCTTCTTTAATTGACTCAATTAGACTAGAATCGTTAAAAAAATATAACTCTCAAAGATTGCACGTCTCAAACTTCACTCGCACCAAACCTAAATATAACACCTAAAGTCTCTTAGATCATGCACTTAAGCAAAAATATATCAATACAGAAGCTCTGACAGCAGTAATGATATTCTACCAGGGAGTTGTTGGCAGGGGATCTGAAGAGCCCCACAAAGGTAACAGGCTCCCTTTGCCTCTACAACTGGGATACCTGCCAAAGAGACTGGCGATAAGGCCGCCTGCTGGCTGAACCGACTGGGACTTAACATGGGATAAGAGAATTGAGACCACACATGCAAGTGTACAGATGGCCTCTTGGAAATACCAGAGAGTGTTACCTGAAGGGGCCGCCACTAAACCAAATAAGAAATACGGGTACTCCGTGAGTCAAGTACAGACTCACTCCTCAACACCATCTACACCTCACCTGCCCTTGGAATACATGGTTGCAGCCAAGAGCAGCCATATGCCGCAATACCCCAAATCTAATCTGGGCTATGTGCTCTCTCTCGTTCGGGAGAATGACCCATGGCTGATGCCACAAGTCTTACACATTCCAAACCTCTACAGGTTAGGAGATATCATAAGCCACAGTAAGAACCCGTGTCAGATTTAACATGGGAAAAAAATGTGATTGCATGGCCATCAACATGTTCTTAAACATATGTGTCTATACCAAAGTACCTACCATAACATTAAATGCGCTTAAGTAACCTATATATCTAATTGCTTGTGCATTCAGTGGATTAGAAAGGTTAATTCCTGGACAACTGGTCAGCCCATGAAAGGAAACAGGCCAGATTGACCAGAATCCAAGACAACAGTCCAGAGAGATGGGACTGTTCTTCTTCTCATCCACTTGTGCCCCTTTTCTAAGCCCAGGGAATAATCTGCGGAAGAGGGGGCGTGGTAGAATGTAAGGGCTGCGATTGGGGTGAAGGGTGAAACTACAGCAATGTAGTCTGGACCCTCATTTGATTAACCTGATTGAACATACAACCCCTCATCCCCCGCTGGAAGGTGGGGCTGTGGGTGTTTGGGCACAACAGCCTGCAAATTAGTTTTACATGAAGGATGCTTGTACTCATGGATTATCACTTATAGCTAAAAAATGGAAAAAAAAAACTGAGAGAGATATGCAGGACAGTCATGGCAGAATGCATGATCTCGGTTGGGGTGGGAGTGGGGGGGAAGGGAAGGGGAGATATGCCTGAACTGAATTGGAAAATGATGTATGAAATGCACAAAGCATCAATAAAAAAAAAAAGTGGGGAAAATCAGACATTTCACTAAGAAAGACATAGAAACAGTACATACATATATGTATGTGTGTATATATAATTCAACATATTAACCAAGAAAATTGAAATAAAATTTACAGCTACAATTTAAAAAGTAATCTCATTAACTGTCTACATGGATATGAAACCAATGGACTACCCATGCATTATTGATAGAAACATAAAGCCCTGGAAGTTTCTTTTGTTTCAGAGTACCTTCTTTGAAACCAAACATTCTCCACACACAAAAAAAGGTGTCCATAGAGATATTTGTATGCAAATGTTTAGAGCAGTTTTATTTATAAATAAATAAAAACTGGAAATAGCTCAAATGTCTGTCAATGGAACAGACGAACACACTGTGCTATGTCATACAATGAATATCACTCAGCAACAAAAAGGAATAAATAAACTGCATATATATGGCATGTAAAGAAATCACAAGTGAGGGGCTGGAGAGATGGACTAGCGATTAAGAGCGCCGACTACTCTTACAGAGGACCCGGTTAGATCCCCAGCACCCAGATGGCGGCTGAGAACCGTCTTAACTCCAGTTACAGGGGAATCCGACACCCTCATCTGACATCCGCGGCATTGCACAACACGGGTGCACAAACCCACATGCAGACAGTACATTCATACACATACAAAAATAAATAAAATAAAAAAATAGAAATCGCAAGTGTGGTAGAAGATAAAATAAGAAGGAAATGGAAAGGTAGCGCCTACACAACCACATTTATTAAAATTTTATCCAGGCAAACCTAAATTACAGTAGAAGAAAATCAGAAACCAGGCGTGATGGTGCACACCTTTAGTCACAGCACTCGAGAGGCAGAGGCAGGCAGATCCCTGTGAGTTCAAGGCCAGCCTGGTCTACATAGTGAGCTCCAGGCCAGCTGGGATTAAAGGGAGACCCTGTCTCAAAAAGAACAACGACAACCAAAAATATCAAACAGTGATTGTCTTCAATGAGATCATGGGAAAGTTGCCTTGATAAAGTTGGAGATATGGAGATGTTTAATATCTTGGTTGATATGTCACAAAACTCAGATGGTACAGTTAACACTGAAACATTTCAACTTACATGAATTTAATTTCATAAATGAGACAACAAAAACTAAAGCTGTAATTATGACCAGTGTGACATGAAATAGTATGAAAAAAAAAAAAAATAGTATGAAAAAAAAAAATAGTATGAAAAAAATAACAACATTGCTCCAGGCTCTAGAAAAGCTTAACATTGATTTCAGCTCTACCAAGTGACCTTAGATGAACATCTAAGAGCTTCAATTTGCTATTTAAAATAAAAACATATCTACAGTGTTTCCAGTTCATCTTAAATAACCAGAGCATTCCAGAGGTTCAATAAATAACAGCAACTTCAGGAGCTTATTATAAAGTCCCAATGAGGATATGAAAGTGACTTATAAAGCATAAGACAGCACATAGCTGGTAGGATTTGTTACTGAGTTAAGTAACTCAAACCACCTCATAGAGGGGGGAAAAATTATATACTTAGGGCTTCAAAAGTGAGGGGCAGCTTATGCTTCTTTTTCCTTTCTTTTTTTCTTTTTGACATGAAAGAAAATGAGAGTTCTTAGATGAGAAGGAATATTTAATAAGGGAAAGAAAAAGCAACCCTTTTCGTTTACAATAACAGAAGACGCATATTTGTGCAATTAAACTCCCTGCCAAGGGAAATAGCAAGCTTAAAAGTCTTGAATATCAAAAGCCCAAAGATCGAGAATTTAAGTCCCTGAAGTAAAACAGCTGACCTAGAAGTAATCAGAAGAGAACATTCTAAACAAAACCTAAAGGTAAAACCAAGATTCGAATAACATTACCCCTATCCTCACTTATTTTAAATTCATACCATATGTGTGATAAGATGAAGGGGAGCATTTTCTTAATATGAGTTATCGTTTTATCTTTTAAAATTATGTGAAATGAGAAAATCTGTAGCTCCTAGAAGCCAATTATGTTGGAGCTATATCTCCTTTTGGCCTTGAATCTTAACTGGGATATCAGCATGGTGCTTGAAATTCTAGAGATAAGTCTCACAGGAGTCTAATAAACCTTTATACACTGCTGGTGGGAATGTAAACTCATCCAGCCACTGTGAAAATCAGTCTGGAGTTTCTTCCAAAAACTAAAATTAAATCTACTCTGAGACCCAGCCCTTCCACTCCTGAGTATTTATTTACCCAAAGGACTCCAAGTCAACCTATCACAGAGATGGCAGCAAATCAACGTTTTCTGTAGCACTTTTCACAGTAGCTAAACTGTGGAACCAACCTAGGTATCCATCAATAGAGGAATGGATAAAAACAGTGTGATATATGCACAGCAGAATTATTTTCAGCAACAGAGAAGAACAAACATGTCATTTCCAGGAAAATAGATGTACTATGCAGGAAATAGATATAATTATGCAGGAAAATAGTTAATTGGGGTTCATTGAATTGAGCTAAACCAGTCTCAAAAGGCCAAATATCATGTTTTTCTCATATCCAGATACTAGATTTTATGTAGATACATAAGGACATGTCTGTATATATGAAATGAAAGTAGAAATAAAATGTCTGCCGGGCATGGTGGCACACACCTTTAATCCCAGCACTCAGGAGGCAGAGGCAGGAGGATCCTCTGTGAGTTCAATGCCAGCCTGGTCTACATAGCAAGCTCTAGGCCAGCTGGACTAAAGGGAGACCCTGTCTCAAAAAGACCAAAAAAAAAAAAAATGGCCAAGAGATTTGGTAACTAACAGCACTGGGGAGGGGCTACATGGGGAGGACAGCAGGTTACCAGTTCCAAGGGACAGAAATCTATCGTCAGCCTATAATATACACGTGTATGGAAATAAGACAGAACCATACACAATAAAAAATTTTAATCAAATCATTATAAACATTTTAAATAAATTTCATAAACCTGGTTCCTTGGATGTAAATTAAATTTGTCCAAGAATTTTTAGCACCCAATTTAGCTTTGTTGATTTCATTTAATAAAGGTTTGTTTCTTTTAAATTAAAATTCTGATAAATATAATGTGCCATTTTACTAGGACAAGGAGCTGTAGTGGAGAGTAAATCTACTTCTAATTCCAGGGGATGGGATTCCCCAGGTATTGTATACTTCTTTTCCCTTTTTTCCTTTTTTTTTTTTTTTTGTCTTTTCAAGACAAGTCGGCCCTGTAGCCTCAGCTGTCCTGGAACTCACTCTGTAGACCAGGCTGGCCTTGAACTCACAAAAATCTGCCTGCCTCTGCCTCCCAAGTGCTAGGATTAAAGGCGTGCGCCACCATGCTCGGCTCTCTACTCTTACTTTTAACTAACACTTAAATCTCACTTTTGAAAGTGATAGTGGTGCCAGTCATAGGACATTCTGTGAATTTAGAAATCCAGAGTCACTTAATAAAGATACCAACAGAAATATAAGCCAATGTGTTACAAAGATAAATAACTGCAAAACATCCTATATCAATAAGACAACATCTTTGATGAATGTCTTATGCTACAAGGTGTTTTGAAGGACTCTACTTAAACATTAAATATTCTACTTATACTTAACTCACAAAAGCTGGCAGAAATGGTTTCAGTCTTTTCAGTGTTTTCAAGATAATGGTATGGCAAAGTTACATGATCAGGCAATAAAGGAATGAGTGCATGTTACTTTTCCAGGACAAGAATGGGCTGAAAGCAGCCACTTAATATCAGCAGTACAACAAAGTAACAGTTACAACAGTAGACCCAGGAATCCTAAACATATAGCTTTAATCCTTCATGACCCTTCCTTATTCCTTATTCCTGACCCAGGATAATGTATGTGTGTTTGTTGTGGAGCATTTAGAAACACCAATATAAAAAGCAATAAATTATTCCCAGTTTATCTTGCAAATAACAGGTGGAATTAGAGTGACAATCTGTTGTGTATGCTGTTCAGGCCAGTAGGGATCGGGAAGGGAAAATCCTTCTCTGATACAACATTCATGTATTTCCCGTGTCATATTGTTCAAATAAAAAGAGAATGCCCTGTGTTGGGTAACAGTTCTGAGCTGACTCAGTAAGAACATTCTGAGAGCAGATCTGGTTTACTCTTGTTTTCAAATGACTCCAAGAGTCGGGCTTTGTTCAGGCATCTCTGTATTATGGCATCTCTACCATATACAGAAAAGCACCGATGGTTTCTGGAGGCTGAAATGAAACAAGAAAATCTTATCCCAAGTTTACAACCTTATTATTCGCACAGTGAGAATAAGTAGAAATGAAAAAATGGCATTGGGTTGAGTTATTTCACTCATGGGAAGCATTCATTCTGCTAGATATCAACCATTAAGTTTATTACAAATGCTCAAGGTTTAGTTCATCAAGTTTGTGGATGGAAACAAGCAAGAAATATTTGCAAATCATTATGGAGATAGGAAGTGGATTACAGAAAACTTAGGTTGTGTTTTATTAGTAATAGTGCTCAGTGTTTAGTGATGAATAATTACACACCCACATTTTATGTTTCATTTTGTTATTTCTCTATAGAAACCTCTTAGAATATTTCCATGTCTTCAACTAAAGACAGGAAATAGGCACTGAAAATTTAAATAATTTGCCTGAAATTACATTATAAGAAAACTCAACTACTAGTGAACAAAGATTTCAACCCAGGTCAAACATCAAGAGTCAAGGTTTACTGTTTTCTTTTTATCTTCCTGCATCCACCACTTAATTAACATTATTGACTTACTGTACTTACAGTTCATAAACAATTCCTAGCCCCAAATCAAAGCTAACCTTTGACATCTTGGTTTAACTATATATGCCTGATAGTATTTCTCAATTATATACAGTAGCATGACTAAAAAGTTCTCTACCTGCATGTTAATACAATGATTCAGAAAGTTTCACATTCTATCTTTCTAGTCGGTCACCTTTACCTCAGAGGCTCTTTTTTATAAAGTCATATTATGAAAGAAAACAAAAACTGTTTAGAAAATGAATTCCGAAAGTAACTAACTGGTAAAGTAAATAACAGTCATACCAAAACAGATGGTTTCCGGAAGTTAAACTGAAACAAGAAAACCTTAGGCCAGGTTTCCATTTTTAATTATTAGCCCAGTGAAAATAAATAAAAATGACACTTTCTGAAGAATAACACGTGGCAGGGTCCATCTCTCCTATCTAGACATGAGAAAGAGTCTCCTTTTCGCAGATAATTTGCTGGTTTCCCTTGTACTTATATTTGGGACTATCAAAAGGAGGAAACTAAAGGCCCTTGGCAATACCATGGGTTTGTTATTATTCTATGCTTGCTTTCCACTAAGTATTTGTCTCTTGTCTATTTCACCTGTCAGACCATCTCTCAAAGTAAATGCTCTACCACCGCTTAAGTTAAAATAGTCTTTGTTTTTACTAATGGCTTAGAATGTTCTTGATGTTCCTACTTTCTAAGAGGTAACCATCAGTGTCTAACAGCAAAGGGCACTTACCAGGAGCCAATATGCCTTCAAAGAACTGTAAAAGTAAATGAAAGAAGAACCGTCTTGGGCATTGTTTCAATGGGGTCTGCCTCTCTGCAGTGTCTCCTCTCACTCAACCAAAGTACTCCAACAGACTGACAATTTCCATATTTCCTAATCCTCCCTGGGCTGGAAGAAATCTAATTTGCTTTGCATGCAAATCCTTGTCATTTCCTACAAAAATGTAGTTTAATAAAAAAAGACATTTAGAAGAGGAAGGAAGGGGGGATGTTCTGTGGAAGAAGTGCCTGGTACCCTTCAAGGCACAAGGCATAAAACTCCACTGTGAAAGCCCAGCTCTGAACAAAATGGGAGTTTCTACTGTAACTCTAAACTTTGCAGCATATGTTTAAATATTGGACATAGAACTACTTGGCTGACATTTAAACATATGGCTTGCATATGCCAAATTTGTTTAAAGTTGTGTCCAAAAGGTTTAAATGTGGAAGACTAAAAATCCTTATTCATGTTTTCTAATAATATTCTCCTGAAGATAAATCGGTGCCAATATGTCTTTGTGTTGGGATGGGGTTGGGGATGGATGGAGGACCGGAGGGGAGAAAAAAGCCCCTGTGTTTTACCTTTTTCCTTTCTTAGCAAATGAAGAAGCAAAGCTTAACATTCAAAGTCTGAAGACAAAGCAAGTCTTTGTACTCAGGACCACCTGCATTTTAAACTAGCTGAAGAAAGGGGCACAGTTTATCAACACAAATGTAAAGTTGATACAATGACATAATGAGGGGAAGAGAATAGCATGGGTTCTTTTTTAATGAGAAAATATGTAAAATCCTCTCAAAGTTCATTTGGCATTTATAATTAGTCTATTAGTTGATAATGAGTATAGTCATGCATTTTCTATGGTAGGAAAAGTATTAGAAAGCCAAAATAAATAGTTTTAACAAGTTTTATCATGATTTCAGTTGTTCATGTTTTTTTTCCATGCATGTGTGTGTTTGTGTGTGTGTGTGTTGTTTAGTATGTATGTAGGTGTGTGATCCCATGCCTCTGCACATGCGAGTGTAGAGACTAGAGGAAGAAGTTTTTGTGTGTTCTTGCATTGCCTTCTTTCTTATGGCCTTGAAACAAGATTTTTCACTGAAACAGAAGCAAACATTTTAGGATGTCTGTCCAGTGAGCTCACAGCACCTGCCTGTCTCTGCACCCCCTGATGCTTGTTTGCAGGCACGTGCAACCATGCCTTGCTTTTTGGATGATTCTGGGAAATTCGAACTCAGGTCTGCATGCTCACACATCAAGTACCATAATCTGCTGAACCATCTCCCTGGTCCAGTACAGAGATTAAAATATATATAATTATATAATACTATATATATTGCCTGCCTACGTGGTCTTCAGCTCCTGCCTACATGGTCTTCTCCTGCCTGTTCTGGTCTTGAGTTCCAGGACGGCCTTTCCATCCGACAAACTATGATATGGAAGTGGAAGACAAATCAATCCTAATCCCCACCAAGTTGGTTTTGATCATTTTTTTTATCACTCTGCACCAATAGAAAGCAAACTAGGACAATCTCCAAACCCTTTTTTTTTTCTTTACTTTTGTGGTTAAAGATAAGGTTTCTCCAAATTACCCATGTAGTCCCTGAAGACCCAGTGGTCTTCCTGCCTTAACCTCTAGAGTAGCTGAGATTACAGGTCCAACAAGAAAATACTTGGGAAATGTCCACTAATGTATTTTTTTTCCTTATAAATCAACTACTACAATAAGCTCAGCTGCTCAAACCCAAAATATAAGGGCTACTTTTATGAATATATATTTTGATCTCAGAAAATTCAGATATTCAAGTTCTGTTCCCCTAAGACTATGGTATTGAGAGGTAACATCTTGAGGATGTGATTAGGTTTAGATAAAGTCATGAGCCTAAGGTTCCCACGATGACATCAATGTCTCTTAAGCCAGGGCCAGAGAGCTGGCTTAGTAGTTAAGAGTTCTCTTCCAGAGGACCTAGGTTTGGTTCCCAGCACCCTCATGCAGGCAATATACTCATCCATACAAAATAAAAATAATAAATAAAGCATTCAAAAAATGATCAGAGTTCCAAGTGCATCTTGTCATATGAGGACAACGAGAAGGAGCCATTTACAAACAAGGCCGTAGGCTTTCTTTTGAATCTTGCTTTTGGACTTCCCAGACTCCAGAATTATGAAAGAATCATGACTGTTGTTTACGACACCCTATGACTGTTTGCTGTAGAAGTTCATGACACCAAGTTAACCATACTTGTTTTTTATTCTAACATTTCTTTCTAGTCCATTATAAAATACTAACAGTATATGAAAAATATGAGTTCGTACAGATCATGAGCCTACTTCTGTCTGTACTGCCCATACTTTATAATGTCTATAACCTATAATGGAACCTGAAGTGAGGGTTTTCCTTGGTTGAGCTGTTTTGCCTGGTTTAATTTTCCTTTTGTTCATGTAAGTGTTTTAAGACAGAAAAAAAAATGTGTGTATGAAAAAATATTTTATCTTTTTATTTTATGTGTATGAGTGTTTTGTCTACATGTGTGTAAGTGCACCTGAGTCATGCAGTGCCTTCAGAGGTCAGAGGAGGGTCTCAGATCCCCTTGAACTGGAGTTATAGACAATTATTAGCCACTATGTGGGTGCTGGGAATCAAACCAGGGTCCTCTGCAAGAGCAGCCAGTGCTCTTAACTGCTGAGCCATCTCTCCAGCTTCTGTGTAGAGATTTTTAAAATCATAAATTATTTGAATCTTTCAAAACAATCCAATAAAATAGATATTTATTATCCTTTACACTTAAAAAAAATTCTACCTGGGTGTGGTGGCCCATGCCTTTAATCCCAGCACTCAGGAGGCAGAGGTAGGCTGGTCTCTATTAGATTGAGGCCAGCCTGGTCTATAGCAAGTTTCAGGCCAGCTGAGGCTCCAGGGAGACATTTTTTGTTTTTGTTTTTTACTTTTTAAAGAATTTTATTTATTTATTTATTTATTTTTATTTTTTTTAATTTATTTTTATTGATGCTTTGTGTATTTCATACATCATTTTCCAATTCAGTTCAGGCATATATCCCCTTCCCTTCCCCCCCACCCCACCCCTACCCATCGCAGATCGTGCATTCTGCCGTAAGTTTTCTGCATCTTTCTCTGCTTTTTTGTTTTGTTTTGTTTTCATTTTTTTTAACAATAGGTGATAATTTGTGAGTACAAGCATCCTTCATGTAAAACCAATTTGCAAGCAGTTGTGCCCAAACCCACACAGCTCATGGGTCCCACCATCCTGAAAGGGGGGGCTTGTATGTTCAATCAAGTTGATCAAATGAGTGTCCAGTCTATATTGTTGTAGTTTCACCATTAACCCCAATCGAAGCCCTTACATTCTACCACGCCCCCTCTTCCGCAGATTGTTCCCTAGGCTTAGAAAAGGGGCACAGGTGGATGAGAAGCAAAACACTCTACTTTCTCTGGAGCTGATGTCTTGGTCTCTAGTCAGTTCTGGCTGTTTTCTTTCATGGGCTGCCAGCTTGTCCAGGCTTAACCTTTCGATCCTACTAATGAAGCACATGCAATTAGATATTTAGGTATTTAAACAGTATAATATATAGCCTTTCGATCCTACTAATGAAGCACACACAATTAGATATATGGGTATTTAAACAGTACTAATTGTTATGGTAGGTTACTTTGGTATAGACACAGATGTTTGGATGGTATGTCAATTCATGATCTACATTTTCTTCTGTCAAGTATGAGTGTACTGTCTGCATGTAGGTTTGTGCACCCCTGTCCTGCAATGCCATGGAGGTCAGAAGAGGGCATCGGATTCCCCTGGAACCTGAGTTAAAGATGGTTCTCAGCCACCATGTGGGTGCTGAAGATCGAATCCCAGTCCTCTGCAAGAGCGTTCAGCGCTCTTAACCACTAGGCTATCTCTCCAGCCCCAACAACAAACTTCTCTCCTGTTCATACATCCAGCCCTATCCTTTCTAGATAAAATATGGAAGCACTGAGGATTAAACACTATGATCAAGTTATCAGTGCTAGGAAAGGAGAGAGTAGAAATTCAAACAGACATGCTGGCTCTGGAAGTCACACTCTTGACCATCCTGTTTCAGTGATGTTTGGGGTTGGGAAAGGGTCTGAATAAATCCCATCCCTATCACCATTACTCGGAGACAGCAGGAAGCAGAGTCTGTCCTTAGAAAGCTAATGTCTATTTAAAACTCTTCTTGTACCTCTCACACATCCATCTCTGCCTAGTAATTAGGAATGGGGGGGAACAGAGAGAGGGAGAGAGACTATGCTTGATTTACATTGGTTTCCTACCAGAAGACCACAGCTAATCAGCAAGGTTGTGACCGTCCCCCTCCATGTGGAGAACGAACTTCTGGGGCTACAGGGAGACCCTGTCTCAAACACAAAAAAAAAAAAAACAAACAAAAAAAAAAAAAAAAAAAAAAAAACCCAAATGATGACACCTGTCTGGGTGGGCTGATGGTTAAAGAAAAAGTAGTTACCAATGAACACGTTATCCTCAGCTTTCCAAAATTATGGGAAAGGTTGATCCCTCAGATCAGTACTAACTAGTGCCACAAACACAGGAGGAAAGTCCTGAACAAAGGCAGGCTCTTGAGTTCACCAAAGGTTGCTTCACAGTGACTTTTCCATTGACGAATGCAGCTAATCAGAAAGGCTGTACGATTACAGATATGGTCTTCCTAAAAGGCGTCTGAGGTTGGGAACAAACCTCTCCTCCAGCTGACAACCTGCTCGTTGTCTGTGTGGTACCTAAAGCATTTCTGTGGCGATATTTTTGCTTGTGTCATTCCCACAAGACAATAATCTTGCTAAGCCTAGTCTTCGGAGCTTGTCTTTCAAGTCGCTCCACGCCCTTGAAATCTTATCTGGCCGCATGTTTGTCTATGAATTTGTAGCATTGGTTACTTCCACTGCACTGCTTGGTGTACTTAGTTTACAGTTTTGTTTTGTTTTGTTTCATTTGCTACATAGCCTGTGGGTCTAAAAAGAAATAAAAGAAGGATGGAGTAAGGAAGAGAAGACAGAAGAGAAAGAAAAAAAAAGGAGTATCTCATATTCCTAAATATTTTTTTTCCTTTTTTGGGGAGGTGTTTTTGAGGCAGGGTCTCCCTTTTAGTACCAACTGTCCTGGAGCTCGCTCTGTAGACCAGGCTGGCCTTGAACTCACAGAGATCCACCTACCTCTACCTCCCAAGTGCTAGGAATAAAGGTGTGCACCACCACACCTGGCTTCATATTCCTAAATATTTTTATCTATTCAAAAAAAGATACTGAAAATTTATGAATGAGAAATAGCATGATTAAATTATTTATGAATGAGAAATAGCATGATTAAATTGTTTTACATCTCTATAATGGTCACATAACCTTTAAAAGCCTGACACAAGGGCCTGAATAGATGGCTTGGAGGTTAAGAACACCTGCAGTTCTTCCAGAAGACCCAGGCTTGAGTTCCAGCACCCACAAGGGGACTAACAACCATCTGTTACTCTAGTTCTAGGACATTGGATGCCCTCTTCCGGCCTGTGTGGGCATTGCATGCATGTGGTGCACTTAAATACGTGCAGGCAAAAAAATTTATGTACATAAAACAAAAATAACAAATAATAAAATATTGTTAAAATAGTGACACAAAATACAAAGATGAATTATAAATTAACAGATAGAAATCTATGTGATGACCTCGTTGCATCAAAGCAGATGATCAGAAGTCTACATACAATTCACAAGTACATATGGTTACTCTTGGCAACTTTGAAAGATATTCTTTCTAGCATCCCCAGGATTTCACAACATTCTCTCTGACAAGTTTTGAGCTCATACATTTGCTTCTTAAAATGTCAAAACAAGTGGGCCAGAGGGCTTGTAACTAACACAGTGTATCAGCAACATGTTTACTTATGTTTCAGCCTCTGCATGAGTCATGATCCCTGGCCAGCAAAGGTTCTACCTAGACTTTCAAAGTCACCACCTCAAAGGATTGGCAGGTGGCCATCTTTACAAATTTTGAGTTTCCTAAACCCACAGTCCTACCCAAAGGGCACCTTCACAAACTTTCATCCATGTCTTCAGAGCTAGAATTTGCTAATTCTGCCAAGTCCCATGAATTCTGACACCTGCAGCCAAACAATGTTTACCTTATACTCTGTCCTAAAATAAAAATATTTGGGAAGCCTGTAATACAGAAGGTCTGGGGAACTTCATTTAGACTTCTAGACAGCCTTTGCCTGAAATGATAAAGATTAAAAACCGGAGTAGGCAAGAGAGAGGAAAACAGGAAGGTTAGTGAGGAAATCTTAGGACCAGTCAGTAACACTGACACTTAAACAGAATCAAGGCATAGGGACGTGAGTTATCTGGTTACAAAGACAACAGAGTTGATATTGGAAAGGAGGTAGCCTGTCCGCAGAACTAGCATCCTTTTAGTAACTAAGCCCTTTCACCTCTGGCATTTGAGAAGCTATAGGTAACAACCAGGAAAAGGAAATTATACCTTTGACTTAGCACTACAGAGAGTACATTCAAGTCACCTTGACCCACTTCTACTCTCTTTTTAAATATTTTTAAATTTTTATTTATTTTATGTGTATGAATGCTATGCCTGCATTTTATACATGCACCTGTGCCGTGCAGTGCTCACAGAGGCCAGAAAAGGGCATTGAATCCACTGGAACTGGACTTATGGATGGTTGTTTAGTCTCCATGTGGACGCTGAGATTTGAACCCAAGTCCTCTGCAAGAGCAGCCAGTGCTCTTACACACTGATCCATCTCTCTAGCCCCACAGTTGCAAATAAAAGTATTAATAAACATACAACAATCCTAAAATGTACATTTTACAACTACTGACCAAAATACTTTTGAAATAAAGTAAGAGAAGAATGCAAACTGATCCATACACTACTCCTGTTGCTTTTGCTGTTGGGGACCTGTGGCATTTTACACCCTGCTTTTGAGTGTTCCACAGGCTGAAGACACAATGGCATTGAGTCCTAACTCTGAAGACTGTACTCTTTACATCTGTGCAACATATGAAATATAGAATTATTATCTTCTTTTGTTTGAGTCTCTCCATGGGTCTTACAATGTATCCCATACTTACCTCAAACTCTTGATCTTCCATCCCCAGCCTCCCAACCGCTAAAATTACAAACACGTGCCACCATGCCCTGCTCTAACGTGTTGATGCTATTAGTGACAGTCCTCGTCTCAGGGGAGGCCACAGCACAGGAAGGGGGAAGAACCACATCCCTAATTAAAGTAGGCTGTTACTGAGAAGCATGTGATTCAGAGTCTGATCATATTTAGTGTGCAGCTCTGCCTACATATTATAATATCCTCATAGCATTGTGAAAGCATTGATTCCAGGTCCCCAACTCAAATCGGCTAAATCCAATCTCTGAGCAGGGCTGCGGAGCATAAATTTTTAAATATGCCAGATGATTCCAGATAATCATTGAGGCCCACTTTGCCAGATGTTGATCAGCTTGGCCTACTGAGTGTCTATGGATGTGATATGTTTGACCTATACCGGTCCAATAGTTCAAATGACCTCACAGTTCCCCGACAGTCAGTCATTCCTAAAAGTAGGGATGTAAGACTGACTTTCTCACAAACAATAGAAAGAAGAAACAAGGAAATGACAGCTGATAGAACTCAAAGTGTTCCGTTGATCTGTCCTCAGTCAGGTGTTACTGCTTTTCTACAGTACAGTATCAGGGCGAGCAAGATGACTCAGTAGGTAAAGGCACTTTCCAGGCAAGCCTGCCAACTGAACCTGAGTTCAATCTTTGGAACCCATGTAAAGGTAGGAGACAAAAGTGACTCCAGCCCCTAGCTTTCGTTTGTGCGCCATGGCACACATATGCACACACACACACACACACACACACACACACACACGGCACAAACTAATTTTAAAAATTAAGAAATAATCCAGGTGTGGTGGCACATGCCTTTAATCCCAGCACTTGGGAAGCAGAGCCAGATGGATCTCTGTGAATTGGTCTACATAGAGAGTTCCAGGACAGCTGAGACTAAAGGGAAAGAGATCTATCTCAAAAAGACCAAAAAAACTAAGAAATAACTAAACAATAAAATACAACATTCTTTGGCAAGACTGAGCAAGAATACTAGAGTGGAGGAATGGAGAAAAAAAGCCTTCATGATTAAAGAGGGCGTTACTGAGAAACCTCCTCCGGTCTAGCCTGATGATGTAACAGCATGTGATTCAGTGTTTTTTTTTTTTAAATCAATTAGTGCTCAACCATTTTCTCCTGTCCTTACATTGAAGACATCTTCAAAATAAGGCAAGACCAATGTGATCTACTGATTCAATTTAGGCTAAGAAGCTGGAATACAGCAGGGACTTCCAGGGAAAGTCCACCCCCTCAAAAAAGGGGGGGAGGAGAGCAAAGCAAGCCAATGCCTTTTTTTTTTTTTTTTTTTAGTCTTTTCCCTGTAGCCCCAGCTGTCCTAGAACTCACCCTGTAGACCAGGCTGGCCTTGAACTCACAAAGATCTGCCTGCCTCTGCCTCTGCCTCTGCCTCCGGAGTGCTAGGATTAAAGGCGTGGTTAAAGGCGTGCGCCACCACACCCCAGTGCCAATGCCTTTCTAATTGTATGCTGACATTTTAAAATAAAGGCAATCACTCTCACTATAAAAATTCACGACCCAGTGAAAGCACAGATGCTCTCCTTCATCCTCCATGAGGGAGAAGAGAGTAGAGACATGTACAAGCAGCGAGTCCTCCTCCACTGTCCAACGTGAACCGGAAACAGAGGTGCCCAGTTCTGGGACTAAGGAGCCATCCAGGCACGTGCAGAGGGGCAAAGGGTTCTGCCAACTTCTGTTCTACCATGTCAGTAGACTTTATACACATGGACATCTGGTCTACTGGAATATGGAAGTTCCTCCCGTTGCTAGCCCCCTTCCCTCCCATGCTCTGGTCCATCCTCCTGAAGTTTATGAGATGGTTACTTTGATGGTTGCCCCCAAAATTCTTTCATAGGGATCAGAGCAAAATATGACTATTTAACTCAAAGTCTAATGCTTATATCATATAGCTATACTATTATAAAATACCATATACTATTTTTTTTTTCTTTTTTTTTTTTTAACATCAACATTAGGGGGTTGGAGAGATGGCTCTGCAGTTAAGAGCACTGGCTGCTCTTGCAGAAGATTCAAGTTTCACTCCTGGCATCCATATGGTGACCAACAACCATCAGTAACTCCAGTGCCTGGGGATTTGATTCCCTCTTCTGGACTCCATGGGTATTGCATGACATAGGTGCACTTACATACAGGTAGGTAAAACACTCATACGCATAAAATAATTAAACAAATAAATTTTTAAAATCAATTTTATCCAGTTTCTCATTAAAGCGTGATCAGCATGAGATGGGTGTCAGCAGTGCAGTGCTTGCCTGAAATGTGTAAGGCCCCGAATTCAATCCACAACGATGAAGAAAATATGACCTAATTTCACACACTGTAATTCATCTGAGATTATGCAAGATATCCAAATAACAATATGAACAATTGACATCTCTAGGTGATATAATACTCTAAAAACTGATAATATAAGCCCCCTCAAATATGGTGCCAACCACAAAATAATTAAATTACTGTATGAAATATTCTTCTTGTGCATTAAAAAAAATGAACTTCAGAATCGGTTTTCTCTTGTGTGCCTCGTTCAGAGGATATGAAGTCTGCTTTGAATCAACGATTTCTGCACTTCATTCTTTCACCAACTGGTACCTCCAAAGTTGTTGTTTCTACTTTAAAATTGTATGTATGTCTTTTCTAGTCATCCTGAGTAAGATATTTGAGCATCATATCACTAGTAAAACTTACCAAACAAATCCACAGTTCCTATGGCTAAATTCTCAAAGTTGTGAAAAAACTGTTTTCAGACCCTCTCAATTCCATGCCTATCAAAGTGTACCAAGAAATTATCTTGGAGGAAAAGGGTGGACATAAGCATAATTGATAAAGAGGGAGACATCTTATCTTACTGAAGCCATTATGGTCTGTGAACAGAAGTCAGAAGTTCATCTAATACATTAGCTAATGACCAATTCTAAGAAATTTCCTACAAAGAGGGAAACAATCCCGGGAGGAAAATCTTATCTGTGTGCACTGTCTTATCTCTGAAACTGAGCCTTCGAGCTGTTGCAGTTCTCTAAGTCTCATTTTTGTTTGATTACATATATTTAAAAACTCTTCCTTTCTGTTTTCCTCTTATCTCTTTGGAACCTTAGGCATAAACTGAGTGCAAATGATTTCTTGTGTAACCACAGAGACTTTTTGCAACTGCTCCGTGTAACGTCGATGGCTCTTCTTTCTCTGAAACGTTTCTGCTTCTGCATTTGAGCAAGATGCCAGGTGTATTGTCCCTACACTAGAAGACACCTATACCTAGAAGCAGTTTTCTCCCTGACACCCAGCCACACACTTATCAGCAGGAGAACTGAAGGGACCCAATTCCTGAGAAGCCACTGTTCACATGCTGCAGGAACTTAGGCTTTCAGAAGCCCAGCGGGGCTCAACTCCTCCTTCCCTGACTTTTCTAGATACAGAGAAAAGGAGGCAAATGAAAACAGATTGCTAACTCTAGGGGAAACTAAAACTCATACCAGCATCAGCAGCAAATGAAGCAGACATCAAATGCTTCATTGAACAACATGTCACAGTCCTAAAAATTTAAACCTAAGACCAACTTAATAAAAAATGTGTCCAGTAGGGATGGGGAGATGGCTCAGTGAGGACAGTGTTTACGGAACAAGTGTTGAAGCCCTCAGAACCCACATGAAGCTGAGCATGGTAGGGAGCATCTGTCGTCCCAGACGGAGGTGGAGGTGAGATGGGAGAATCCCTGGAGGTGCACAGTAGAATGATGGGAGTGGAAGTTCTTTGAAATGGAATGAGATAGATTCATCTAGATGGGAAGCTGTAACTTGAAAAATACTCAGAATGTGGAATTAAATACTAGAAGCAGTAGATAAAATGTTCAAAAACTATTTTCCTGGATGAATTACACTCAGAGGGAAGAAGACAACCATGGCAGCTGTTCTACGTGTGTGCACATGTGATATATACACGTGTGTGCCTATGTGAAGACATTCTAGTTTGCTTTATGTTCCCATGATAAATATTGCAACCAAAAGCCCCTTGGGGATGAAGGGTTTCTTTTCCCTTACACTTCCAAGTCACAATCCATCATTGAGGGAGGCCAACACACTAGCTCAACGGATGGACTTGAATGATACACAGAGCAGTGCAGCTATCTTTCTTACACAGCCCAGGCCTGTGTGCCTTGAGATGGCATGACCCACCATGCAATGGATCCTCCAAGTAGCCATTAATTAAATACCCCACAGGCATGCTCATGGGTCAATCTGATGGATGAAATTCCTCAACTGAGTTTCCCTCTTCCCTGGCATACCAAGTAGATAATTAAAGCTAGCTATGTCAGAAAGTATGTGTGAGTATCTGTTTAATATAAGCTTTTAGGGTTGTCTAAACTTCTAGTGCATGTATGGGTACAAAAAAAATAATGTACATTACTGCACATAGAACTAGGGGACTCAATTATCATTTTTAGTTTTGACAAGTCACGAGCCATTGCTTGCATA
Source organism: Rhizomys pruinosus (assembly GCA_009823505.1). NCBI lineage: Eukaryota > Metazoa > Chordata > Mammalia > Rodentia > Spalacidae > Rhizomys > Rhizomys pruinosus. The sequence continues at coordinate 2,068,246 of VZQC01014075.1, forward strand.
AGCTCACTTTAAACATAACACTAGGGGCTAAGAAGATGCCTGCATATATTTAACATCACATATATATATATATATATTTTTTTTTTTTTTATATTTTTGCCAGAGTCTCCCAAGTCCGACCCCACATGGAAATCACTATGTGGACCAGGCTGGCCTCAGTCTCACAGAGATCTGCCTGCCTCTGCCTCCCAAGGGCTGAGATGAAAGGTTCACAACACCACACGCAGTGTGACCACAAGACCAAAATAACAGAAACATGTTAGAGCCATCTAGTACAGTGACAGGGTGTATGACCCAAAATCAGTGTATGAAAATGTGCTGTGTTTTAATATGTTGGAAGTAATGAAGTAGAAACTAAAATAAAACATGTGATTCCATTAATGATTTCTGAAAAAAAAATAGGAATAAGTGTAAGAAATGTATATGGTATATGTATTAAGACATAAAATACTAAGAAAAAATTACAGGGTTAGGCCAGGTGTGGTGGTGCATGCCTTTGATCCTAGCACTTGCGGGGGCAAAGTCCAGCCTGGTCTACAGAGTGAGCTCCAGGACAGCTAGGGCTACAGGGAGACTCTGTCTCAAAAAAAAAAAAAAAAAAAAAAAAGAAAAGAAAAGAAAAAAGAAAGTAATAAAGGAGCAAATATCTCAGACCTACATCTAGAAGACATCTAGTGATCCAGAAAGCATAATTCATAACAGGAAAATCTGACCAGTTAGACTTCATTAAAATTAAGCACTTTAACCTTCAAAGCATCTTATTCTAAAGTAGAAGTGGGCTGGCAAGATGGCTCAGCAGCAGTTAAGAACGTTGGCTGGGCTGGAGAGATAGCCTAGTGGTTAAGAGCGCCGACCACTCTTGCAGAGGACCTGGGTTTGATCCCCAGCACCCACATAGCGGCTAAGAACCATCTGTATCTCCAATTCCAAGAGAACTCCAGTTCCAGTGGAATCTGACACCCTCTTTTGACCTCCACGGCATTGCACGACATGGGTGCACAGACCTACATGAAGACAGTACACTCATACACATACAAAAATAAATAAAATTAAAAAAAAAGAACATTGGCTCCTCTTCCAGAAGACCCAGGCTTAGTTTCAAACACCCACATGGCACAAACAACCACCCTTAACTCTAGTTCCAGAGGATCTGACACCCTCTTTTGGCCTTCATGGACATTATAAGGCACAGGTACCCTTGCATGTATGCATGCAGGCAAAACACTCATTAATTTAAAATAAATAAATTTTAAAAATTAAGGAAGAAGTGGCAAATGACAGACTCAGAAAAAAATATTTGCAAGTTATATACCTAATAAAAGGTTTCTTTCCAGAAGCATACAAAATGATACACAATCATTAGTAAGTAGTGGGATGTAAATTAAAATCATAATAAAATATCAGGACACACCTTTAGGGTATCAAATTTAGGCCTGAGGGCAAATTGTCAGTAAGTACATAAAGAGACTGCATATTAAATTTAAATATGCAGTCTCTTTATCATTTTAAATTTATTTATAAATTTAAATACTCTTTATCATTTTAAATTTATTTAAATATTTAAATAAATTTAAAATGATAAAGAGTAAGTAAAAAAAAAACTATACTATGTAGCCTACAGGTTACACTCCTGGATATTTATCTCAGAAAAATGAAAACCCAGGTTCACACAGAATTTTGCATATAAACAATCTTGGCAGCTTTATTTTTATCAGCAGAAATGAAAGAAATATTAAAGTCCTTCCATGGCTGAATAAACTGTTATGTACATGTCATGGGCTGCTATGTAACAATAAAAGCCAGAAAATGATCACACATAACAATCTGTAATATACAATTGTGTGACATTCTTAAAATATAAAGTAATAAACCTAGGGAGATGACTCAGTGATTATGAGCATGTTCTGCTTTTCAGAGGACTCAAGTTCAGTTCCCAGCACCCATGTTGGGCAGCTCACAACCACCTGTAACTCCAGCTCCAGGGGGTGTATCTGGCGCCCTCTTCTGTTAGATGATGGCACCCAAACTCATGTGCACAAACTCACACACAGACACACATGCATATAATTAAAAAAATAAATCTTTAAGTCTATATATGCATATTAGAGATGAATAGAAGAGTGGTTGTCATGGGTTAAGGCAGAGGGAGGAAGGGACAGAGTGAGGAAGGTGGACATGACTATTAAATACACACTACAAAGGATCTCTGTGGTCACACTGTTAGGACCAGGTCAGAAAGAAGTTAATCGAAAGGAAAGAGTTAACCATGCAGGAGCAACTCTCCTGTTGAAGCAGGTCTTGTTCCCATAGTTACTCCCTCCCACCTTGAGTTATCAGTTCCCAGAGCTACCTGAGGTCAGGATGAACTTTCCCAGCCCTGTAGGAGTGCTTCTCACTCCCTAAGGAGCCCATTACTCTCCAAGGGGCTTCACACTGCTAAACACAACAATTGTTTCAAACAAAGGGGTGCAGAACAGGTGGACTGATCCAATGAAAGACTGCCTGGTCTGCAATCACCAAGACCCCACCAATCAGAGAAAGAGTCACAGTAACCGCAGTGGAAATCCTCTAACTGGGAATAAAAGTGGGAGAGGATTGGACCTCGGGGCGGCTGCCCTCCAGTCCCATGGGAGTGTGCTCGGCCCTATGTGTCAATCTGTCTCTGTCACTGTCTCTGTGTTGTGTTCTGTACTTTTTCCTTAATGTAATGTTCTTTTTTGTAAATTTTATTTATTTTTGTATGTGTATGAATGTACTGTCTGCATGTAGGTTTGTGCACCCATGTCGTGCAATGCCACGGGGTCAGAAGAAGGTGTCAGATTCCCCTGGAACTGGAAGTCAGAAGTGGGCATCAAATCCCCTGGAGTTACAGACGGTTCTTAGCTGCCATGTGGGTGCTGGGGATCGAACCCAGGTCCTCTGCAAGAGCAGTTGGTGCTCTTAACCGCTAGGCTATCTCTCCAGCTCCGTAATGTTCTTTTATTAAAGCTTTTCCTCCACAGTTTTTGGCCTCTCAAGAAATTCCTTGGTAGAGTGGCATTTCTAACTCAACAACACAAATGTACAACACCAATATCTTGGTTTTGGAATATCCCCCTATGACCTGGAAATTATCTTTGGGTGTTCTCAGAATGGTTCAATGACAGAATCTCAGTCCTTAGTTGTGGCAGTGTTGAGAGGTGCTGGAATTTGGAAATGAGAACCTTGATAGAAGGTGTTTAGATCATTGGTAGCATCACATGTGCAAAGACTAATGTAGATTTCATCAGATGCTGGTTAGTTTTCATGAGAGAAACTCGTTACAAAAAGACCAAACCTTCCCATATCACCATATGACCCCTCCCTCTTCCACGTGTCCCCACTGTAATGTAATGTGTTCCCATTGTCATGATGCAATGTTGCCAGAAGCATGTCACCACAACAGACGCTAGCTCCATGCTCTTAATTCCCCACAAGTATGAGTTAGATGTACCTCTTTTACTTATAAATAATTGAGCCTTGTGTGTTTTTTCTTTTTACAGCAACAGAACTGAGACTACTAGTTTTGTAAGATATCATCACTGGGGAAAATGTGAATTAGAAATACATAGGCTTTTTTATTCTTATGTGTGAATGTGTAATAATTGCAAAATACAAACATTAATGTAAAACCAAAAATATCTAATTACATCTGTGTCAGAGTATATTTACAAAAACCCCAAAATACCTAATTGCATCTGTGTCAGAATATATTTAAAAAAAAAAAAAACAATAAAAAAGCTAGGCTTGTCTCTTACAACTGGAATCCTAGCCTTTGGGAGGGTAGGTAGGAGGATCATCACACATTTGAGACTAGCCTGGGCTACAGAGTGAGACCCTATCTCAAAAAAAAACAAAAATAAAATAAGACAAGCCCACAAAATTTGTACTACTGTATACATCATGCCACAAGAAATTTACATGTAGATGTGGATGCATTTATGTGTGTTTATTGTATGGCATAATATATGTGCATACATGTTAAGGGAAGAAGAGAGGGAGGGAGAAATTGAAACAGAGAGAACATACACACACGTACATGCTCACGTGCATCATCATCATCATCATCATCATCATCTGGAATTCAATAGACCTGTGTTTTGTATGTATTAGGTGGTAAGCATGGAGAGAAACTGCCAGGAACTGAGAATACTTCCCTACTCTTCATCAGGTCCCTTGTTCAGCCCCACCTCATGGATGAACTAACTGTGAAGTATGAGTTCAGCACTGACTCCCTGAATCCTTAGTTCACATAAGCAGCTTAGATTCCACAACTGTGCTGGAGAGATGGCTCAGCACTGCCTGTTCTTGCAGAGGACCCAGGTTTGGTTCCCAGAACCCACATGGTGATTAACAACCATCAGTAACTCCAATTCCAGGGGGATCTGATGCCCTCTTCTGGCCTCTGCAGGCATTGCGCGCTTGTGGTGCACTTAAATACGTGCAGGCAAAACACTTTACACAAAAAACTGAAATGGAGTAAAAAAAAAAAACTTATTAAAGGAGTCCATATCTTTCCCAAACATCTGGAGATCAAGTGTTTCCAACATAGGAACCTAAGGGGGCATTTCTCATTCAAACCACACTTGCAAAGACCTTGGAGTCCTGAGATCTGAAGACTCCCCCTTTTTTTCTATTTGCTTTGACTTAATGAGAAGTGGGGTAACAAGCCATTGAAAGCATTTTTACTTCTAATACCATCTCCAGTCCCACCCCATTATCAACTCCTGGAACTCAGCTGAGACAAAGAACCTGGATCTCTTTTGAGTTTTCTTTTAATTTATTGCTATTTATGTGTGTATGTGTGTGAGTGAGAGTTCCTGACTATATATTTTGTTATGACTATATGCACATGCATGTGCAGGGGCCCTTGGAGATCACAAAATGGTGTTGGATCCCCTGAAGCTGCAGGTACAAGCAGCTGTGAGTCACCTGATGTGGGTTTTGGGATCCAAACTGGTCTTCACGATGGAGCAATTACTCTTTAACTGCTGAACTATCTTTTCAGCCTCTAGAACTGGTTTTTGTTTTTCTTGGATAAATACAGTTAACAGTCCCTGCCTTGCTACTGTCACAGATCTATTATAAGGATAAAATGGAAAGTGACTACGAAAGAATAAAGCACAGCTGAATCCTTTTTAACCTTTACTTTCACAGGAAAAAAATTCTGTCTGAAGCTCCACTGACCTGGTGTGCTTGGCTGCAGGGAGCGGAGGCGAGAGGCTCTGAGTCAAGCATCTCACCTTTCTGCAACACTTGCTCTGCATTCTGCCAGCATATTATTTCCCCCCTCTTCCAAATTCAGTGGAAAAATATTGCTCTAGGTAGAGACTACTTGTTATCAGATACTCATTTTTCCTATAGCTTTCCCTATGCTGTGGCTGAATATGGAGACGATGAAGTCAAAGTTCTCCTACAGCTTGACTTTTAAAGAACCCTAGTAAAGTTTTCTCTTCTACTTCTTGGTGAAAGTGGCACAGATATCTTTAAATTGGGGACATTATTAAGACAGAAAAATTTGACATTCCAGATAATAAATTGGGGTTCCAAAACCTTTCCCCACTCTTCCAAATGCTCCAATTCTGAGTTCTCCAAGAGGCCCTAGAAGCTATACCATCTATGAGACTTTGAATGTGAAATGTCCCCACACACACTCATGGGAGTGGACAGCACCACTGATGGTGTTTCAAGGAGAGGGTGGAGTATTTAGGAAATGAGGCCTGGCTGGTGGAATAGGTCACTGTGGGTGGGCCTTTGAAGGTTGTATTTACTTCTGGATCCAAACTGTGTTCTCTCCACTTCCTGCCTGTCAACAGCTGAAGAGCTCTGCTGCTTGCTTCCATCACCCCAGAGCCACACCAACCAGGCCTTCCCCACAGGATGAACTGCCATCTCTCTGAAACCATTATAAGTCATGTATGAAGCCAGTATAAGTCCTTCATCCCTTAAGATGACTTGTCATGTATTTTTGTCATATCAGTGAGAAAGCAGTTAACATACCAGCGTCAAAGAGCTCTTCACTGGTTACAGTCTCATTTAGTAGCCCTGTAGCTTGTGTAGGAGATTTCTCCCTTGGGAAAATGAGATAAGAGTGCTCTCTTTATAAGTTTAGGTCTAGGAAGTTCCCTCAAAGGCCCAGGTTTTTAAGGCTTAGTCTCCAGCCCGTGCATGGGATGGTAGAATCTTTAAGAGGTTGAGCGTACTGGTGGGTCTTAGCTCTTTAGGGCTGTGCCTTTGAAGAGGGCTGTGGAACTCCAGTCCCTTCTGCATTCTTTGGTGTCCTAGATATGAGGTGAACGGTTTCGCTCCACCACCATAATGTCCCTCTGTGGCACATAGAGAGTACGGCAGCACCAATCAGTCATAATCTGAATCCAAATAAACCTCTTCTCCTTATAAGTTTATCATACCAGGTTGTAACTATGAAAAGAAGACTGACATATCTATCTCATGAGAAAAGATGCTTTGTTCCTGACACATACATAGTAGGTTTTCATGCTAATGATGACCGTGCCTATCATTTTTGTTATAATAGTATATTAAAGGGCTGGAAAGATGGCCTAGCAGTTAAGAGCACTGACTGCTCTTGTAGAGGACCCAGGTTCAACCCCCAGCACCCACATGGCAGCTGAGAACCGTCTTTAACTCCAGTTCCAGGGGACTCTGACACCCTCTTCTGACCTCCGTGGCATTGCACGACACAGGTGCACAAACCTATATCCAGATAGTACATTCATACACATACAAAAAAAGAAAGAAAAGAAAAGAAAAGAAAAGAAAAGAAAAGAAAAGAAAAGAAAAGAAAAGAAAAGAAAAGAAGCTGGGCATGGTGGTGCACACTTTTAATCCTAGCACTCAGGAGGCAGAGGCAGGCAGATCTTTGTGAGTTCAAGGCCAGCCTGATCTACAGAGTGAGTTCCAGGACAGCTGGGGCTACAGGGAGACCCTGTCTCAAAAAGACAAAAAAATAGTATATTAATACTATTTTCACAAGTGATGGCATGGTCATTAGAACTATCCTCTTACGAGATGCACCAACACTTTGCTACTTTATCCTTTATTTGAGTGGCACAAATTTCTTCTGGTCACATCTTCATCATTTTCTCACTCTATGCAAACAGAACATTCTATGAGTCTTGTGAGAATCAGCTATTCTTCCTCCATGTGCTCGACACTAGCATTCAAAGCCAAGAAAAATATGTCTGATGGTGTTTGGTCAAACCTTTTCCCTAGTTGTTTAATGTTCTTGGGCTCAGTACAATCGGAGAAGACAACTGCTAAGCCAACCACAAATGGTAAGTAAACCAATAGCTTGACTGTTTTCAGAAGCTGAAGTGTAGTTCTGAAACTTATACAAAGTGTGTGCAACAGATACACAGACCCTTCTCATCTTCCAAAACTGAAACGCTATATGCACCAAACACACCGTCTTTCGCTTCCTTCCCCCAGGGCCAGAAAGCCACCATTACGTTTTATAGTCTCATGAGTTTGACTACACTAGTTAACTCATGTAAATTAGGTCGTATAATATTTATCTTTTACTGAATGTCTTATTTCAGTAAGCATAATACTCTTGAGATATATCTATGCAATAGCATATAAAATAATATTTAATAAAAATGTTATTGTAATGCCGGGCGTGGTGGCGCATGCCTTTAATCCTAGCACTTGGGAGGCAGAGGCAGGCGGATCTTTGTGAGTTCAAGGCCAGCCTGGTGTACAGAGTGAGTTCCAGGACAGCTGGGGCTACAGGGAGACCCTGTCTTGAAAAAGACCAAAAAAAAAAATGTTATTGTCTCTTCAAAAGTTTTAAGAGTCTAATAGCACCTATTCATGGCACGTAAGAATTATGAAGATTCATCTACCTGTTCTGAGTTTCTTTAACATGGAAGAGATTATTTTCCTTGTTAGAGAATATTCAGGGAACTAGAGAGATGGCTCAGTGGTTAAAAGAACTTGCTGCTCTTCCAGACCACCCTAGTTCAGGTGGTTCATAACCACCTGTAACCTCAGCTCCCAGGGATCCCCAACACCCTCTCTGACCTTCATGGGCATTTCATTCATGTGCACATAAATACACATACAGACACACATATATGAACATGAATAAAAATTGAAAAATTTTAAAGAGAAAGAAATTGAGGACAGAGAACCCACTGCCTCTGAAGATACTTATCCTATTCTTCAATAAACTTTAACACTAGATTCTCACACAGATCTACTCTCTGAACTTTGTAGGAGATACATTTATTGAGACCCCAGCATTTGACAGAAACAAACCAAATAACTAAAGGCAGTTTAGAGCCTTTGCGTTGGTTCCTTGAGATGTTACAGCATTCTCAGTGTTGCTGTTTACTTTCTGGTAACTAGCCACTTTATTTTTGAGCTTTTGAAATGTGATTACTCACTAGTGATCTCCCATGAGACACCTGGAGTAACAATGCTTTGCAAACAGGCTCTGCTCTCTGATTACAGGGGGGTAAAGACAAAGACAGCCTCAAGGGGAGGGTTAGAATCCAACCCAAAGCTAGACACAAAGGAAATGTAATGTGCTTTCTTCTGCTGCGGCTGATGCCTCACTCCCACACCACTCGATTTTTACTATAATTAATCTCTCTGTTTCCAACCTAGTACAATTGTAATCTCCAATGGCATTTCGGAAATAGAAAACCTGAAGCACATCTTCACACACTTATTTTTAGCGTATGCTAATTGTTGAAAATAATGGATTTCATTACGATGTTTCATACATGTGCATGATGCACCTTGATCATATTCACAACTTCTATCATCTTTTCTTCTCTCCCCTCCTGCCTTGTTTTTCCTTCCACATCTCCAATAATCCTCTTTTTATTAATCTTTTTTCTTTTTCCCCCTAAATTTGATACATGAGAGAAAATATGCAGTATTTGTCTTTATAGGATTGTCATAATTCACTGGACATGGTGATCTCCACCCATTTATTTTCCTGTACAATGTGATTCTTCATGGCTAAACAAGTGTGTGTGTGTGTGTGTGTGTGTGTGTGTGTACACATTTTGCTTATCTGTTGGCTTCTTCCATGTAGTAAGGTTCCTGCCTCCCAGGTCACCAGCCTTGTGGCCCTAGGTATGGCAGTTGTACCCGGCTGGCCATGTTGGGGGGGAGCAAGGAGGGGAAGCGGGAGGGAGCAGAAGACTGTCCCTGGCATAGCAAATGAACCCAAACAGATCCGAAGAAAGATCTGTGAGTTGCATCAGTGAGCAAAACTCATTTATTGCAGGGGTTTTAAGCACTTATATAGATTTTTGTTGGGCTCTTTGACCAGGAGGTGGGAGGGACAGAAAGGAAGCCTATATGCGTTAGGCAACGACTATGTTCTTATGGCAGGAAGACCGTAGCCCTGGGATAAGCTTATGGCTTGTGCCATTTGCCTCCAGAGGACGGGGCAGACATGCCTCAGGAGGGATAACCTTGGGAATGCTACTCTTCAAACTACACTCCCCTGGGGGTGGGGAGGCAGATGCCTGGTGTCCAGTATGATGAGTGGGAGCCGCTCCCGTCTCCTGACAGCCTTCTAGGTTTGGGGGGTGAACTGACCTTCCAGGTTATCAGGGAAAGAAACCAGCTCTCTTATACACAGCCATAATGGATTTATCTGGCTCCACACTTATCTATCCATTCATTGATGGAGTCTAACCTGATTCTATGACTTAGCTTCTGTACAATGGTAAAGACTAGTACAATGGTAAACAGGTATGTAGGTAGCTCTGTAGTAAGTAAAAAGCAGAATTCAGAATGTATATAAAACCTTAAAGTAAGAAGTGAAAGTTTAAGGAGACTGGAGAGATAACTAAGTCAGTAGAGTGCTTCACAAACAAGCAAAAAGGTGTGACTGGGGATCCTGAGCACCTCCATTACTACCTGCATGCCTTCCAAACACACACACACAGCTGGGTGCAGTGTTCACATCTGCAATCACCATGCCGAGCACCTCCATTACTACCTGCATGCCTTCCAAACACACACACACAGCTGGGTGCAGTGTTCACATCTGCAATCACCATGCCGAGCACCTCCATTACTACCTGCATGCCTTCCAAACACACAAAGCTGGGTGCAGTGTTCACATCTGCAATCGCCATGCTGAGCACCTTCATTACTATCTGCATGCCTTCCAAACACACACACACAGCTGGGTGCAGTGTTCATATGTGCAATTGACATGCTGAGCACCTCCATTACTATCTGCATGCCTTCCAAACACACACAAAGCTGGGTACAGTGTTCACATGTGCATTTGCCATGCTGAGTACCTCCATTACTACCCCCATGCCTTCCAAACGCAAAAGCTGGGTGCATTGTTCACATCTGCAATCGCCATGCTGAGCACCTCCATTACTATCTGCATGCCTTCCAAACACACACACAGTCGGGTGCAGTGTCCACATCCCCAATCTCCCTGCTGAGGAAGCAGGGACAGGCAGATCCCTAGAGCTTATTAGCTTATTAGTGAATTGGTGAGCTCCAGATACACTGAGAGACTTCGTTAAAAAGAAATAATGTGGGCAGTGCAATAGTGGCACGAATATTGTGAGAGTAACCAACTACTTCTGAATTGGATTTAAGGAAAGAGTCCATACCTGACATTGACATCAGACCTAGGAACTTGGGGCTGAACAAGTTACAGGCCATAAGGGAGATCTTAATACTGTTATTACTCTACTAGATAGATATGGTATTAAATTGACTCCTAATGATTTATTGTTATATCCATAGATGAATGCATCTTTCAACTCCCAGGTCAGAAGCTTCCTTATGGAGCAGATGTGATTAACACAGAAATCCACAACTAGCCATGTGCAGAGAACAAGAGGCTTCACAGTGCTTATCCCTGAATAAACACCTATATCAAACTTCCACCACTCAAGGCTCAGGGATCATTGTGGAAGAAGGGGTAGAAAGATTGTAAGAGCCAGAGGTGGTGGACAACCACAAGGATGCTGACAGCTAGTCAGTTACTCATATAAACTGACAGCAATGGTGACAGCACATACAAGTGAGCTCAAGCCAGACAAAATCCCAGCATAGACATGGAAAAGTGAATAAGCTCCCATCCTACCTGAGGAATTATTGGAACGCAACGGCTGCTGGGAGAGGAGGTCTGTCTCATTTAAAGTTGAGACTCTCTTGGTAGGTTAACTAGGTTGTAAGGAATAAATCCATACTAAAGGACATATGAGGACACAAATTTGACTCCAAAGGGGTGTGTGTGTGTGTGTGTGTGTGTGTGTGTGTGTGTGTGTGTGTATCATTAAAGTACATGAAATTGAGCTTGGGGGACTAAGGGGTGCAGATAGGGGAGGATATCTAAATATGATCAGAATGTATTGTAGGAAATTCATAAAAATACATCAGAATGTATCGTAGGAAATTCATAAAAAGTCAATAAAAACATGGAAAAAAAGGTGGAGAGTGATAGAAGACAGCTTGTGGCCTCCACGCACACACAAGCATAGCGTGAGTGCCCACACACATGCATAGCGTGAGTGCCCACACACATGCACACCCACAGGGTCATACACCCACATAAATATGCACATACATTACACATACAGACAAAACAGAAAAGAAAAAATAACTGAAGCTTTGAAAATCAGAGAAAAATACTTCAAGATCCAAGCATTGGTCAAGACTTTCTGACTAGAACTCTATTAGCTCAGAAAATAATATCGGGGCCGGAGAGATGGCCTAGCGGTTAAGAGCGCCGACCGCTCTTGCAGAGGACCCGGGTTCGATCCCCAGCACCCACATGGCGGCCGAGAACCGTCTGAAACTCCAATTCCAGGAGAACTCCAGTTCCAGGGGAATCCGACACCCTCTTCTGACCTCCGCGGCATTGGTGCCCATGTGCAACAAACTACATGCAGACAGTAAACATTGATACACACATACAGAAAAAATAAAAATTAAATAATGAATAAATCAAGAATGAAACAACTTGCATTGAATTCAACTTAGCAAATGAAATAATCAACAGAGTGAATAGGTAGACTATATAACGGGAGAAAATTCTTGCCCAATGTTCATCTAACAGGAGATTAATATGCAGAATATGTAAAGAACTCAAAAAATCAGATGCCAAATCAGCAAATGAATAAATGGGCTCTTTTCAAATGAAGTTTAAGAATATCGGGGCTGGAGAATGTGGCGGCTAAGAACTGTCTTTAACTCCAGTTCCAGAGGAATCTGACACACCCTCTTCTGACCTCCGAGGCATTGCATGACATGGGTACACCAACGAACATGCAGACAGTACATTCATACACATAAAATAGTAAATAAAAAAAGAATGTCCAGCCGGGCGTGGTGGCGCAAGCCTGTTAATCCTAGCAACTTGGGAGGCAGAGGCAGGCGGATCTTTGTGAGTTCAGGCCAGCCTGGTCTACAGAGTGAGTTCCAGGACAGCTGGGACTAACAGGGAGACCCTGTCTCGAAAAGACCAAAAAAAAAAAAAAAAAAAAAAAAAAAAAAAAAAAAAAAAAATGTCCAATAAACGCATGAAAATATTTTAAATAACTTTTGCCTTCAACAAAATGCAAAGAAAGCTATCTGAAATTCAACCTCACTGCCTCACCCTTTCATAATGGCTGGCTACATGATAGCAAACAACAAATGCTGGCCAAGATACAGGTGGAAAAAGAGCCATTTTTATTTTTTATATTATGTGTATGAATGTATTTCCTGCATGCATGTAAGTACACCGTGTTGTACAATGTCAGTGGAGAACTGAAGAGGGCATCAGATACCCTGGAACTGGAGTTACAGACAGTTAGTTATTAACTGCCATCTGGGTGCCGGGAATTGAACCTGGGTCCTCTGCCAGAACAGTCAGTGCTCTTAACCACTGAGCCATCTCTCCAGTTCCAAGGAACTAGTCTTCTTATATGCCATTGGTGGAAATGTACATTTTATCCACTATAGAAATAGGTATGAAAGATAGAGACTTATATAGAATGATCTAGGAATACCATTTCTGGGAATATGACCAAAATAATTTGTGTACTCTCATTTATAGTTTGGTAAGCAGAAAAATTGAAAATGAGAATGGATCAAATCTACCTTCCTACATGGCAGCAATTTAGGGCTTGTGCTGATGGCTCCACTCTGTAAACCTGACATTCACGGTCCAGTACAAAGAGGGTTAATCTTAGATGAATGTGTGTCCGTCTTTTGGCCAAGCTTAAACTCCAGCGGGCCGACATGTTGAGTTATTTTTACTAGAGTTGAACAAATAAGCACCAAATCTTTCCTTAAAACTTGAACTGATCCTCCACATAATCTTATTGGAATTTCCAGCATTTTGCTGCCTCAGGTTTTCAAACCGATGTTTTCAATTGCTCTCCGTCTGTTTACTAGCCAGCCTTAGTCCTAAGTGAAAAAAGAGTGCTTTGAGGAAGATTTTTATCAACTCCCCACATGGGATACGAGAAGAAATAATCATGATGACTTGGTGTTTAGAGTTACCTAAAGCATTTTTCCAAGTTGTTCCAGGCAAGAATTCTCGTTTTCATTACAGAACACAAGAAATACAGCCTGAGTGAGCTATAGTTTTTAATTTTTTTATTTATTATTTTATGTGTATGAGCGTACTGTCTGCATGTAAGGAGGTGCACCCGTGTCCTGCAATGCTGTGGAGGTCAGAAGAGGGTGTCAGATTTCCCTGGAACTGGAGTTAAAGACAGTTCTTAGCCCACCATGTGGGTGCTGGGGATCGAACCCGGGTCCTCTGCAAGAGGAGTCGATGCTCTTAACCACTGAGCCATCTCTCCAGCCCCGTGAGCTATATTTTTTATTTTTCTTTTATCTTTTGCTGTCTTCCCATACGCTCCTGTGCTTGAACACTTGGAGCCAGCAGGTGGTGCTGTTTGAGGAAGCCAGGGACTTTTTAGGCGGTGGGTCTACCTGGAGAAATTGGTTCTCAGGAGGGCTGACCTGGAGGTTTAGAGCCTGATTCCACTTCCTGTCCTTCCTCCTCTTGGGTTTACAAGGTATTTGGTCATAGTGAAAAATAAAGAAGAACCTAATACAAGTTCTACTGCTATGTACTTCTATGAAGACCCGTAAGTGTATATTAAGGTCACAAAAATCCTTTGGAATAGAAATGCTAACGTGTAAATTCTATTCTCCCATGGACCCATCTAAAACTGTACACTCGTAGTTTTGATGCCTGGAAATTGAACTCAAGAAGCATTGCCTGGATTTCACCAAATTTCTAGATGATTGTTCCGACCTGGTCCTATTTCCTGCCCTCTGCGGTCCAGAGTTATATTCTGAGAGGCTCAGATACACAAAAATATCAATTCATGGCACTGGTACAAAGAATGCAATTAGAATGTGTGTTCTCAAGCTCTGCCTTAACACGACGATCTGTGGTAATCGTTAAGTCTGAAAACATAGCCACATTTTATACGTGAAGAAAAGGAGAATCAACGCACGATGTAAAGACTGCTGGGTAAGTGAACTCAACGCCAAAACAGGTCTCCCTGTGCACTGTGATTTCCCCTCTGGTTGTCTGTGTTAGCTGAGTTGTGAAGACCACATTGCTCTCAGTGTTTCTTTCTGCTGTCTCTGTGTCCCTCATGCAACGTCCTTGTGCCTCTCTGGGAGTCATCCTTACCCTGAGATAGCCCTTCTCCTGTATCCTGTCCACCCACTTCCTGGTGCTTTATCCTGAGTCCTTCAAATCTTTCCTTCTTTCCTTGTCTCACTGGCTTACAGCAGTCAACTCCAAAGGAATGACAGAAGATAAAAGCTTAGAGCAGTGTCTCTCGATCAGGGTGATTGTGACCTTCAGAGACCTCCGTCAGCTCCTGAGACATATCATACTACTGACATCTCATGAGCTAAGGCAAAGGGTGCAACGGAACATCATCCAAGTACAGGACAGTCCCCACCACAAAGAATTATCTAGCTGCAAATGTCGGTATTACCCCAAATGCCCCCCCCCTCCGTTGGGAACTTTTGACTTAGATCTATTACACAATGCTGAGATCAAGCCTTTACCTTAAAGAATGACCAGTGTCAGGTCTTTTGTGATCATATTAGTCAGAGATGATAATGGGCTTCCATGGAGCAGGTGTGTGGCAGGATATTTCCTCTGGTCTGATCACAGAAGAGATACACTACATGGAATGTGTGAACTAAACATTTGTGTTGCTGCATAAACTTCACAGGATTGTTTTCGATAACGTAACAGAACTGATGTTAGAATCAGTCAGAAAAAAGAACGTGAATGAGGAGTTCATATTCTCAGAGGCAGTTGAGCTTGATCGTGTGATCAAAATGGGTCTCTTACCTCAAGATGTGCACTGAGGGAGCTGGAGAGATAGTTCAGCAGTGAACAGTGTGTTACTCTTCCAGGGGACCTGAATTCAATTCCCAGCACCAAAGTTGGGCAGTTCATAATCACGCGCATGCACACACACACACACACACACACACACACTTTAAATTTTTTTTTAATTTTTATTTGATGTCTGTGTTTTGCCTGCATGTATATAAGTGCACCCATGTGTGAAGTGTCTGAAGAAGCCAGAAGAGGATGTTGGATCCCCTGGAACTGAACTTAGAGATGGTTGTTAGCTGACATATGGTGCTGGGAACCTAACCCAGGTCCTCTGCAAGAGCAACCAACCAGTGGTCTTAAACAATAAGATATCTTCCCAGCAAACTACTATTAAAAAAAAAAATAAAAAGATGTGCTGGGTATGGTGGCACATGCCTTTAATCCCAGCACTTGGGAGGCAGAGGTAGTTCAAGGCCTGGTCTACAGAGCGAGTTGCAGGACTGCTGCAGCTACAGGGAGACCCTGTCTCAAAAAGACAAAAAAAAAAAAAAATGTGGAACCTGGTAAATGTGTGCCAAATGAAAACATGCTAGAATTGTGCAATGGGCAAGAGCCTGAAGGACTAACTATGGAAACATTTTTATGTAGTATCTCTTCTTGCGAAATGGATCTCTGAAATGACAGCTCACGGATCAGACCCATAGCTTAATATCTCAAATTCTTTTTTTTATTTTATTTATT
Organism: Rhizomys pruinosus; assembly: GCA_009823505.1. Taxonomy (NCBI): domain Eukaryota; kingdom Metazoa; phylum Chordata; class Mammalia; order Rodentia; family Spalacidae; genus Rhizomys; species Rhizomys pruinosus. The sequence goes on from VZQC01014075.1 coordinate 2,084,333, forward strand.
TCTGTATGTTTATGAATGTACTGTCTGCATGCAGGTCTGTGCACCCGTGTCATGCAATGCCACGGAGGTCAGAAGAGGGTGTTGGATTCCCCTGGAACTGGATTTCTCCTGGAATTGGAGTTTCAGATGGTTCTTGGCCACCATGTGGGTGCTGGGGATCAACCGCAGGTCCTCTGTAAGAGCGGTCAGCGCTCTTAACCACTAGGCTATCTCTCCAACCCTAATATCTCAAATTCTATCAGAGCCAAGGGCCTAATTCTGTTCCATCACTGCACAAAAACACCTCTCAGGGCGGGAGAGATGACTCAGCAGCTAGGAGGACTGGCTGCTCTTGCAGAGGACCTGGATTTGTTTCCCAGCACCCACATGGTAGCTAACAACTATCTGTAATTCCAGTTCCAGCAGACCTGACTCCCTCCTCTGACCTCCACATGCATTGAACAACATGGATGCACCTACCTACATACAAGTAATATACCCGTACACATAAAATAAAAACAATACATAAAATGAAAAGAAATCTGTTCTATAATCTGGGCCATGCGCATCTCTCACCAACAGTGCAAATGTCCGTGGTATCTCAGGGACAGAGAACAATTTGCTTTCACCTGTAAGCTTCCTACTGACTTGCCCTGTGCTTCTTGTTCCCTCCTCTCTATTTTGGAAGGAACTGGAAGACCAAAGAGGGCTTTCAACCCAACCCCGGTCTCTCCTGCTGTCGTGTTCACAATCACTCTGAGCACTTGCTCTTTCACCAATAAGATACTGAGAGAACATCTTCTTGAAGGTGTTCCTTTGCAACTCCAATTCTCTCAATCCACAGAAAGTATATTTTACTTTTCATCAGCTCTATGTAGGGGCCATACTTCATTATGTATCTTCTAGACCTGTCATGGGGTTACACAGAGCCCATCACAGCCATCAGAAGCCACAGAGTTATCTTCTCCCTTGGAGACTGCCACTTAAGTAAAGACAAATCATTGACTAAAAGAGAGGAAAGAATTTTGGAGTGAATCAGAATGAAACAAAAAGTTATTGAGTTTAGGGGCTGGAGAGATAGCCTAGCAGTTAAGAGCACCGACTGCTCTTGCAGAGGACCTGGGTTCGATCCCCAGCACCCACATGGCAGCTAAGAACCATCTGTAACTCCAATTCCAGGAGAACTCCAGTTCCAGGGGAATCTGAGACCCTCTTCTGACCTCCGCAGCATTGCACGACACGGGTGCACAAACCTACATGCAGGCAGTACATTCATACACATACAAAAATAAATAAAATAAATAAATAAATAAATAATAAAAGTTATTGAGTTTACTAACTACATAGACAGAAAGATATATCAGAAAGGGTACGCATTGAAGACACAAGCACAAGCTTCTCAAAAGGAGATGGTTGAATCTTGACAATGGGTATATATGATTTTATCTTTTGTTTCTTTGTTATTTTCTTTTAATTGTTCTAATTTATTCTCTTTTTTGTCTTTTTTTGAGACAGGGTTTCCCTGTAGCTCCAACTGGCCTGGAACTCACTATGTAGACCAGGCTGGCCTTGAATTCACAGAGATCCTCCTGTCTCCGCCTCCCAAGTGCTGGGATTAAAGGTGTGCACCACCACGCCTGGCTTAAATGTGTTCTTATGTGTATGAGTAATTTGCCTGCATGTATGTAAGTGTACAATGCCTCTGGAGAGCCAGGAGAGGGCATCAGGTTTCCTGGAACTGGAGTTACAGGTGGTTGTTACCGTCCATGTAGATTCTGGGAACCCAACCCAGGTCCTTTGCAAGAGCAACCAGTTCTCATAACCACTGAGCCATCTCTCCAGGCCTTGTTGTTTTGTTTTTGAGACAAGTGTTGTATAGTCTAGGCTTATCTTGAACTTCCTATGTAGCAGAGGATGACTTTGAATCTTGATCCTCATGCCTTTACCACCCAAGTGTTGGGATTATAGATGTAGGTTGCCGTACCTGGAAGTTCTGTGTCTTTTATGTTACATTGTTCAAAGGATGTAATTTACAACAAGGTTTAAAGATTATGAAATATTGAAAATTAAGTCGATTTTAAAAATTAAACCAAAAAACCATATGAACTTGTTTACTTATTTTTTATTTTATTTTATTTTTTAAATTTTATTTATTTTCGTATGTGTATGAATGTACAATCTGGATGTAGGTTTGTGGACCTGTGTCGTGCAATGCCAAGGAGGTCAGAAGAGGGTGTCGGATTCCCCTGGAATTGGAGTTAAAGATGGTTCTCAGCTGCCATATGGGTGCTGGGGATTGAACCCGGGTCCTCTGCAAGAGCAGTCAGCACTCTTAACCGCTAGGCCATCTCTCCAAACCCATTATTTAAAGAATTTCCTTTTGACTTTGGTCCTGAACTGGAAGCTTCTTCCCTGATGGCCAGCTTTCCCCAGGGGTGGGAATCCTGGTGGATCGTCGATCTACAGTGAACAGCCCATGCTCATATGGATGAAGGCAACACTAACCAGACTCAGTAGGTTTTACATATGTATTATATTTATGCATGTGTATACACACACACGTATGTGTACATATATATGTGCCTCTGCGTGCATGTGTGTGTAAAGAGGACATAAAGTTGGGTGCGAGATATAGGGAGAAGAGGCCTGGGAGGAGTTATAAGGAAGAGCAGGGGACAGATTTAATCAAAATATAATGTATTCATGTATGAGGGAGAAATATAAAAGATTATTGATACATCTTTTAAAAAAAATTTCCTACGGGTCTAGATTCGATAAATATATATACATATATATAAATTTAAAAAAAGAGAATTTCTTTTCTAAGTAAAATTGTGCATGGTTTGATGAAGCACATGCCTGGGTTCAAGGATGAGAGAAAGACATGCTAATACAATTAAACTCAAGACCACAAACATTTGAGCAAACATTTTGGCCCTAACCGAGCAGACTTTGTAGTTTGTAGCATCCTTTCTGAGATAGGAAAACAAGCACACCCTCCATAGGCAATTTTGCCTTGAATGGTTAAGCTTCAGACTTCCCGCAGGTTCTGAAGTGAGATTTTTTTCCCTTTCTGTGTCTCATCTTCCTGGTATCTCCAGACTGCTTTAGCCCGGAGCTGTGCTCAGTGTCTCTCTTCACACTCTGCCTGACCCCCAGCTGCAGGTAGGTAACTTTCCTTTCTCACTGCAACTTAATATAACAGGAGTATGGTGTCTTTTCTCTTCTTTTTGTGTTACAGGGCTGGAACCATATGAGGTTCTGAGGCTGTAAGAGCAGTTACAATCTTATCCATCTACTGAGACAGATGGGCCCGAGTTCTCCTGCCAAGACTCCTAATCTACTCAAAGTAAATTTGTATGTGGGGGCGGGGAGGGGGTTGGCTCTGGTGCCATAGTGAGGCCATGTCGGGGGCTCAGGTTCCAGCCTGGCTTGCTGGGACCACCTGGAATGCAGATAGGAGCCCGGTGCCGCTCCAGTCAGGTAGAACTAAGAACAGATTGACTCTTGGGGTGCTGGACAATTGATTTGCTGGTTTGTGGAAGAGGGGCTGGTGGCTGGCAGGCCTAGGTCTGAGCCCTAAACCCTTGCAGGGTGTAGCTGCCTGGGGCAGGTCGCCCTTCCCCCTCACAGCAGGAAGCTGCTCTGGCTCTGGGTCTGGCTCTGGTGCCTTAGTGAGGCTGGGGGGGGGGGGGCTCAGGTTCCGGCCTTGCTTGCTAGGACCACCTGGAACGCACATAGGAGCCTGGTGCCACTCCAGTCAGGTACTGGGGCACGGCCTAAGTCAGGCATATCACCCCCCCCCGCCTCCCACCCCACCCCCTACCACCTACCATCTCATAATCCCACTCCATGAACATAAAAAAAAAAAAAAAAAAATAAAAATATTTAAAATAAAAAAAAAGTTTGAAAAACCAGGAACTATGGGACACTATGAAAAGATCAAACCTGGGACTGGAGAGATAGCCTAGTGGTTGAAAGCACCGACTGCTCTTGCAGAGGACCCAGGTTTGATCCCCAGCACCCACATGGCAGCTAAGAACCGTCTGTAACTCCAATTCCAGGAGAACTCCACTTCCAGGGGAATCCGAGACCCTCTTCTGACCTCCGTGGCATTGCACGACACGGGTGCAAAAACCTACATGCGGACAGTACATTCATACACATACAAAAATAAAATTAAAAAAAAAGAGAAAAGATCAAACCTCCACACCATAGGAATAGAGGAAGTAGAAGAATCCCAAGAGCATGGTATTGATCAGATCTTCAACAGAATAATAGATGAAAATTTTCCCAAACTAAAAATAGACAAACCCATACAAATACAAGAAGCACATAGGACTCCAAATAGACAAGATCAGAAAAGAAACTCCCCATGCCATATCAACTAAAATGCTAAATGCGAAAATAAAGACAAAATTCTGAGGGCTCAAAAGAAAAACAAGTCACATACAAAGGGAAACCATCAGAATTAAACTGACTTCTCAGCACAAACCAAATGACAAGCAAGAAGAACATGGAGCAAAGCATTCCCAGTGTTAAAGGACTATGGATGCCACACCAGAATACTTTACCCAGCAAAAATGGTAGATTATAGTTGAAGGACAGAGAAAAATCTTCCATGACATAAACAAGATGATAGATACATGTCCGGAAAACCAACTCTTAGTAAAATACTTGAAGCAATTCAAAGGGCAGAAGAGAGGAGCACTTATCTCAAGCACCTAGGAAAAGAAACTAATAAAAACATAACCATGAGGAGTAGAGTCAGAGACTAAAAAGTCCAAAATGATAATAAGGTGGAAAGGAAGCAACAATCCATCTTTCAATTATAAACCTTAAATATTAATGGGCTAAAACTCCCCAATCAAAAGGCATAGACTGGGAGAATGGATTAGGGAAACAAATTCCATCTATATGCTGTCTACAAGAAACCCATCTCAATTTCAAGGATAAGCAACCAACATAAGGTGAAGGGATGGAAGAAAATATTCCAAGCAAATGTACCAAAAAGAAGCAGTGTTGCTCATTCTAATATCAGACAAAATAGACTTCAAACAAAACAAGTCAAAAGAGAAAAAGAGGGCCATTACATCTTTATTAAAGGAACAATTGAACCATGAGGGTCTCACAATCATGAATATATAACGCATCAAACACTGGTGCACCAAACTTTATAAAGATAATTCTTCAGGATCTCAAGGCACAGATTAACCCCAACACACTAATAGTAGGGGACTTCAATACCCCACTAATTCCTTTAGACAGATCAACAGGACAAAAGATAAACAGAGAGACATCTGAACTGAATGATACAATACAACCAAATTGGACCTCACAGACATCTATTGAATATTTCACCCCAACAACCAGAGAATACACTTTCCTACTCAGCTCCCCACTAAAACGTTCTCCAAAATTAGACCATATACTGGGACACAGGAAAAAACTCAAACAATATAAAAAGATTGAGATTAATTTCATGCATTCTATTCAACCAAAGTGCAATAAAAGCTCAATCATCAAAACCAAGGATAAGCCCTCCCTCTACAAGACACATGGAAGACTAAACACACTCCCTGAATACGAATGGGTCAAGGAGAAATAAAGAAAATAAAACACATCCCTGCAACCTGAATGAAATGAGAATATAAACACATCAAAATCTTATGGACACTTTAAGAGCAGTCCTAAGAGGGAAGTGTATAGCTCTAAGTGCCCTACATTAAAAAAAAACCAGAAGAGCACAAGTGAAATGATCTAATACTGGCAGCTAAAAATACTTGAGAAACAACAAAATGTAACCTAAATGCAGCCAGACAAAGAAAGAATACCAAAAAATCATTGGGGCAGAGATCATGAATAGAAACAAAAGAAAACCATACAAAAAAAATCAATGAAATCAAAAGTTGGTTTCTTTGAGAGAATATAAACAGATAGACAGACACTCTAGCCCAGTAAACAAAAGAGAAAAAAAAGAAGGAAAGGAAGAACAGAAAGGAAGGAAGAAACTCCAAATCATAAATCCTGTGATGAAAGGGGAAATATCCCAACAGACAATGAAAAGATCCCAGACAATCATTCAGAGATATCTTCAAAAACCCTGATCATCTTACTAAGTTTGAAAACCCTACGAGAAATGGATGAATATTCTGAAATCCTGCGGAATCACCAAAGCTCAAACCAAAGAAGAGATCGATAGCCTAAATAGACCCAATAATATAAGTAATGAAATGTAGAATGTAATAAGTAACCTCCCAACCAAAAGATCCCCAGGCCCACGATGGTTTGAGGCAGATTCTATAAAAGTATTATCAAAAGACTTACAACTATTACTACTTAAGTTGTTTAGAAGGATACAAATGGAGGGAGTTCTCCCAGATTCCCTTCTATGAAGCCAGCATCAACGCTATTAACCAAACCAGGCAAAGATACCAACCAAAAAGGAGAATAAGCCATCTCACACTAATGAACATAGATGCAAACCTAAAACGCATACTTGCAAATCGAAATACAGACCCACATCAAAGAAATCATCCCATCATGACCAAGTTGAATTCATACCGAGAGATGCAGGGAAATGGTTTCAATCATCAAATCAATAAAATATTATCAAGCATGATAAATTGGACTGAAAGACAAACCCACATCATGCTAATTGACCACAGAAAGCCTTTTGAACAAAATCCAGCATCCCTTGGCATGTTTTAAAGTTCTAGAGGGAATTGATTGGAGGGATCATTCCTCAGTGTAATCAAGCACATATAACAGGAAACCATAGCCCCAATTTCAATCCTAAATGGGGAAATGAACAGAAAAGAATTCCCCATAAAGGTAGGACTCCGGCAAAGTTGCCCCCTGTTCAACGCACTCTCTTTTCTTTCTTTTTTTTTTTTTTTTTTATTTTTTTTTTTTACTTTTTGGGAGGGTCCTATTCTTTTATTCTGAAGCAGGATCTCCCTATAGCCCCAGCTGCCTGGAACTCCTCTGATGTAAGACCAACCAACTCCTTTTCAATATAGGTGCTCTGAACCCTTGCTAGGGCAATAAGGCGAGAGAAGAGGAAATTAAAGGGGTTTCTAAATTGGAAAAGAGTGAAGTCAACGCTATTTCTTTTGCTGATGAAATATGATTGTCTACTCTATGGGATGCCTAAAACTCCACCAGAAACCCTCGGACCCAGAAACAATTAAGAAAACTTTCAGTAAAGAGGCCAGGTACAAAAATAAATTAGAAAATCAGTAGCCTTCTTTCTTTACACCAACTAACAAGCCCACTGAAGAATAAAAAGTAATAAGGACTAAGAGGACCTTTCCCTTCACCAATAAGCCTAAAAACATAAAAATACCTAGGAACAAACCTAACCAAAGACACCCAAAGATCTCTATAACAAAAAATTTTAAACCCCTGAGAAGGAATTGAAGAAGACATCAGAAGATGGACAAGACTCCCATGCTCATGGATTGGGAAAATAAAATATAGTTAAAAAATGTCCATTCTACCCAACCCGTGTAAGATTCAATGCATCTTCCAATTAAAATCCCCAGGAGACACAAGTTCCCGAGTTCACAGGCTTGGAAAAAAAAAGTCCTCAATTCAATTTGGAAAAACAAGAAGACCCCAAATGCCAAAGCAACCCTGACAAAAAAAGAACAATAACAGGGGGCGGAGCTGCTATACCCAACATTCAAACTATATAACTACAGGGCTATAGTCATAAAACAGCTTGGTAACTGGGTGCAAAAGCAGACCAGTTTTGACAATGGAAATAAACTGAAGAATCCAAACCTGAGCACATACAATTCAGCCTCATTATATTTGACAAGGCAGCCCAAGAAGACACAATGGAGGAAAGACAGCATCCTTCACAGTGGTGTTGGCAAAAACTGGATCACCACCTGTAGAAGAATGAAATTAAACCCTACCTCTTGCCCTGTACAAAGTCAAGTCCCAGAATGGGTCAAAGACCTCATGTGAAACCCAAAACTCTGAAAGTTATGAAGAAAAAGTTGGTACAGAACTATACAAGACATAAGCGTAGGGAAAAGACTTCCTAAATCAGACAAGCAGCTGCACAAAGTAGGATGCTTACAATTGACAAATGGGACTCTTACCAAAAGCCTTCTGTACATCAAAGAAACAATCAAGGAAAGTGAAGAGAAACCCACAGAGTGGGAGGAAAACTTTACACTGCAGATACATCCTGACAAAGCATTAATTTCCAGAGTATACCAAACCTACTCAAAAAGAAGAAAGAAACAAATGAATCACTCAAAAGATCGAGCAAGAACTGAATAGAGCTTCACAGAGAGGAATTAGATAAGATGGATGAAAGAACATCTTAAAACGTTCACTCATCTCAAATAATTAGGGAATGCAAATTAAAGCCACTCTAAGATATCTCCTAACTCTGATAAGACTGGCCAGGGATCACGAAAACAAATGATACCGATAGTGCTGGAGAGGGTTGTGGGGAAAGGGGAACACTCATGCCATTGTCTGGGGGAATGTAACGTTGTAAGCCACTATGGAAGCAGTGTGGAGAACCCTTGGAAGACTGCAAATGAGCTTGCCATTATCCCAGTCATACCTCTGCCTGGGTGTATACCCAAAAAGATATATGCACAGCTATAATTTTTTTGCAGTTGTTCACAATGCCAAAAAGCTGGAGACCAACCCAAATACCCCTCACTGATGGTGGATAGAGAAAATGTGGTACATGTACAACATGGAGTTCTATGATAATTATATTAGTGAAGGTAAACGCAGTCATGAAAACACAACGATGAATGGTGTCCCTCATATTGGATGATAGCACTAATACCAGTTGTAAATATTTTGTGGAGGGATGCATATTTAAAAGAACATAACAGAAAGACTGCATATAGAAAACTGACTGAAAATGGTGAAATTCGGAGAGGGGTGGGGGGTTGTGGAGGGTGGGAGAGGACGACTGGTCTATATTTTATTTAATGTGTATTTAATTTAATTACTAATGGTTTTTAAAATTTTAATATTAATATATACAATAACTTTGGGATATTCAATACAATGTTCTCTAATAAATTGTGTGAATCAGTATCATCTTTAGCATTCTCTTTTTTTACCTGTAGGATAATTTATACTTAAGGACATTAAGTTTGCTTGCCACGAGAAGTTAACGACATACAGTCATCCGCAAAACAGCTATGGCCTTGAAATTTTAATGAAAATTACACTTGATTCCCGCTATAAGTATGTGTACTACAACATGCTTTTTCAGGACTCATGGGCAAGAAAAAAATAAAAATAAAAATAAAAAGGGAGGGATACAGTTATATATTAACCTTTTTGTCAAAAACCTTTCAGTTTAATGAATCTTAAAACTAACTATATGGGAAAAGATTTTTATGGTCCCACAGGTCAAAACATCACCAACTTAACAGCTGAGAAGAAAAGATACAGCCTTCTCATGTAGGTTGTACCAGAAATACCAGCAGAGAAGTTGCCCCATCTTAACACTAAAAGGGAAGAAAAGCCTCAGAATGATACAGATATCAAACATCTCTGAGGACCATAAGTGTAACAACTATTTATAATGAGCACTAATGAACCTTACCTTCTAGGTGCTGCACAGTTTTATTATGAGAGACTTCCTTACCTCTTTTTCAAATAGAACAAAGAAAGCAATGATGGTAACGAAGTTCATTCTTTAACTGTAAATTAGAGCTTACTTTTATAAGAAGGTAATCTCTTATAAAAATGGTAATGCTTTCTTTAATTGACTAATAGCATAGGAACTGTGGAGAAGAGGATTATTCCTCTATTCAGAACCAAATATAGTATCTACAAAAGTCTCTTTAAGCTGTGCATATAAACAAAATATATTAATAAGGGAGCTCTGATATGCAATGGCATTATTACTGCCAAGGAGATGTTGGCTAGGGGATCCAAACGCCCCCCAAAAGGTAAGTCTTTGTCTGTAAACTGGGATACCTGCAGAAGACAGGCAGTAAGGCCCTG
>VZQC01014075.1:2094421-2127443 GCA_009823505.1 Rhizomys pruinosus
CTCACCTCTAACTGCTGTCCTATCAAAACATTACCCTCTGTATTCCTTGCTCTTGTTAACAAGCTTCTGTTAATGGTTTTCTCTCTATTAAGTTGCTCAGGGGAGTGCTATTTACAGAACTAATTAATTGAATTCTTGCCAGTTTGGGGCATGAGCCAGTCTTGCTCCAGATCTCAGTATTTTCCATGTTATATATTTTTCTCTTTTCTGACATGGATATGATTTTTATACATCTATTTGAAGAATAGAAGATAGAGACTGTAACTGTACACATGGATTTGCACATGTCACAATTCTGGCAGTTCATGTTTCTTAGTGTGAAGATAACCATGATTACTCTTATTTGAGACAGTGCTTGCTTAGCATGCATGAAGCCCTGGTCCTGTGGATCCGCATGGAGGTTCGTGGGGTGGGAACAGGAGGGTCAGAAGGTCAAGGCCATCTTTAGGTACATAGCAAGCTTGAGGCCAGCCTGGGCTACATTAGACTGTGTCTTAAAAAATGTCAAATAAGGGGGCTGGAAAAATGGCTCAGCAGTTTAAAAAAAACAACAAAAATCACTGGCTGCTGTTGCAGAGCCCTTGGTTGGGTTCCCAGCACCCACTTGTTAAAAATGTATGTAATTCCAGGTCCAGGGGATCTAATGCCCTCTTCTGACCTATGCAGGCATCCCACATGCAAGCAGTATATTCATACACACAAAATAAAAATAATAAATGAAATATTTTTAAAATGATGGGGCTGGAGAGATGACCTAGTGGTTAAGAGTGCCAACTGCTCTTGCAGAGGACCCAAATTTGATCCCCAGCACCCACATGGCAGCTGAGAACTGTCTTTGACTCCAGTCCCACAGGAATCCAACGCCCTCTTCTGACCTCCGCAGCATTGCATGACACGGGTGCACAAACCTACACGCAGACAGTACATTCATACACATAATAAATAAAATTTAAAAATATTTTTAAATGCAATGTGAATTATGTATATTTTTATAACTACGATCAATGTATATATCCATTTTAAAATTATACTATTATTTATGAATTAATGAAGAGACAAAAATCCATTTATCTTTTTCTTAAATTTTATTTATTTATTTATTTATTTATTTATTTGAATGTATTGTCTGCATGTAGGTTTGTGCACCCGTGTTGTGCAATGCTGCGGAGGTCAGAAGAGGGCTTTGGATTCCCCTGGAAATTGAGTTCTCCTGGAATTGGAGTTACAGACAGTTCTCAGCCGCCATGTGGGTGCTGGGGATCGAACCCAGGTCCTCTGTAAGAGCAGTCGGCGCTCTTAACCGCTAGGCCATCTCTCCAGGAATATTTTTAAGAGAAAAGAGACGGAGATTTAGATAGAGGCACAGAAAGGAGTTCTAGGAGGTAGGTCATATGATGACAGAGACAGAAACTGGAAGGCAGCCTGGAGCACAGAACTCCCGGGATTGCCAAAAGCCACCGGAAGCTTCCTTGCAGCCTTCTGAAAGAGCACAGTCCTGCTGGCTCCTTGGAGTTGACCTTCAAGCTTCCTGAACTGTGAGAGAACATAAATTCCTGTCTTTTCTAACTCCTCAGTGTCTGATACTGTGTTAGGGGAGACTTAGAAAACTAATCATTCCATCATCATTGATGGATTCACGCGGTGATCCCACTGAACTCTCCCAATAAGCGTTGAATTGAAGGGGTGAAATATCAGTAGCTGACAGAAGTGCTGGAGGGAAATATTTTAAGTAGCAGGGAGGCAGCCGTGCTGGTCCCGGAGCTGAGGAGAACACACAGAGCGTGGGAGGAGAGCCGGAGGTGGAGAACAGTGTGGCGAAACCGCCTGCCCACCACGTTCATTTAAGGACCAGGTTGGTAGGAATCAGCGCTGCCGATTTCTACCTATTATCTAACCTGCTTAGAAGGTGTTTTAAAATTATTCTAAGGGTTTCTTTTATTATGCTTTAGATATTTTGTGCAAGTAAGTATCAAGCCAGACCTCTAGTCTCGGTTACTTGGGAAAATGAAGCTCAATGACATCCTGGGCAGGTTAGTGGCACCCTTTCTCAAAAGAAAAAATAAAAAGAAGGCTGGGATGGACGTGGCTGAGGGGTGAAGTGCTTTCCCGGCAGGTGTCGACCCTTAGGTTCAATTCCCAGTTTCATGAAAAATAAAGAAAATAACATGAACTGGGGCTGGAGAGATGGCCAAGCGGTTAAGAGCGCTGACTGCCCTGGCAGAGGACCCGGGTTCGATCCCCAGCACCCACATGGTGGATAAGAACCGTCTTTAACTCCAGTTCCAGGGGAATCCGACACCCTCTTCTGACCTCCGCGGCATTGCATGACACGGGTGCACAAACCTACATGCAGATAGTACACTCATACACATACAAAAATAAATAAATAAGAAGAAAATAACATGAATTTCAAAAACTGGTCTCTGAAAACCTCTAAGACAATCAGAACTGTACGTTTATACTGGCTCTAGCCAGAAAATCCTTTTAAGACACTATTTGTACAAACAGTGTTTTACTTGATTTCATAAAATCCTTACTTACAGCAAGGCTCTGTAGAAAAAACAAAATTTAACTTAAAGCTGATTGCTTTCTTAGAATCAGCACGTAGGAATCTTGGACAGAATTTTCAAATTAGTCCTAGTCTCATTTATTATAAGGAAAAAAAATCGTGAAAGACTTTATAGTTTAATAAAAGGACCCTTGTGTTGAAATCAGGAGACTTCAACTGAATTACAGCCCGAGGTCTTACAATGATTTAGCATGGGACTTTAAGTCAAATTCTTCATGTCCTGCTGATTCAATTCATAATCTGTTCATAGCTCTGTAGCACTGAACATGTTATATAATGCCATTTTACATTAGTTTCCTCATCCATTAAATGAAAATCGTGATGACATCTCACAAGGTTGCCATAACAATTAAATGAGTTACTGTTTCCAAAGCACTAAGAACAGTGCCTGGTATAAAGTGCTTAGTATTAGTAAGTGCTGCATGACCTGCAAGGGAAAGGATCAATTTCTTCATCTTGATATGTCTCAAAATACCTAATAAAATATCTTGCTTATGAAACTGCTTGATAACACTTACCGACCTGAGTTTAGCATTCAGGGATAAAGACTGTGTATTATTTAGCTAGTAGTGGCTGTCATCATTAATTTGTGTGTGTGTGTGTGTGTGTGTGTGTGTGTGTGTGTGTGTCTTTTTGAGAGATTGTTTCCTTGTAGCCCCAGTGGGCCTGGAACTTGCTATATAGACCAAGCTGGCCTCCATCTCATAGAGATCTGCCTGCTTCTGCCTCCCAAGTGCTGGAACGACAGGTATGCACCACAACGCCTGGGGTGATCATTCATTTAAAAAAAAAAATCTAATTATCTGGGAAAATAAGAAAGCATCTTTTGGGAAAACATCTGCAAGGAAGGCATTCTCATGAGAAAATTTTTAGCAGGCTGGAAAACGATTTTTAAACTCCCCCTCCTTGGGGGTCACAGACTTTGTTCCCTTTATGTACCACTCTGGCTTTTCTCGAAGAGCTTCGGATACCTGGAGTCCCCTGTTCCTTCGTCTCCTCTTGCTTCCTCCCCTTCCCCACCCCGACTCCTCATCCCAGCCTCTTCCTCATTTCTTTGAGCCCGGTTCTTCTAGTATAGCAAAAGGAAATTCTTCATTGCATTAGCTTTATTGCTTTTAGTTTTAGAAAACTGTGAGCTTGCAGACTGTAATTATATTCTATTTATAAATATTATCTCTCAGAGAATAGCTAATGGCTTTTCACAACACACTCTTGTAATTCTGTAACTGCTATATTTATGTGTCAACCACAATCTTGTAATAAACAAAGTTTATTAACTGATGCCTGTAACATGATGTAAGCTCTTACTAGATCTTACACTGCACTGATAAGAACCTTTGAGTTGGACTGCTAATAAGCTATCCCTGTAATTAAAAATAGAATTGAGCATTCTGAACAGACCTTTAGAACCATGATAAGTAAAAGACAAAGATCGACAGTGAAGATTCAGTTGCTCTGGAAATCAGGACACGTGTCTTTGGAAGGATGATGTAGGGAGTTTCAAGTTCCAGTTACTCACAAAAGCAATTCAGACATAGCCTTTAACCTTCAGAGTAAAGGGTTTAAGAAATTAGGATGGAGAGATGGCTCAGCAGTTAGGAGCACTGGCTGCTCTTGCAGAGAACCCAGGTTCAAATCCCAGCACCCACACGGTAGCTGACAACCATCCATACATAACTCCAGTTCCAGGGGATCTGACGCCCAGTTCTGACTTCCGTGGGAACTGCATAACACAGCTGCACTTACATACATGCAGGCAATACATTCATATACATAAAGTAAAAATCATAAATAAAATATTATATGAAAAGGGTTTAAGGAATGATAAGGAAGGATAGGAGTTATTAAAAGGGTCCGTTGGTGGAACTGTACCTCAGAAAGAAATTAACCTCCACCTTGATGGTTTGGGGCAGTATATGGTTCCTGTCTTCCTACAGAGAAACTCCTACAGAAGACTGTGTTCAATGACCTTCCCCAAACAAAGGTGTTTTAGATAAGTGTGAATAGGCCAAACAGCTCCCTATTTTAACTGAAGAGACTTATGAGCAGTGGCCTTATGAAATTATAAGCTGCTCTAAGTTCTGTCCGAACTTCAGGAATTTAACTTTTTTATAAAACTGCTTTAGTTGGACAAGCTATTGGCAGTTGTTTTTTCTTATGAAATAAATAATAGTTGCAAAACTACGTGAGTTCATATAATTGGAGTGTCTATAGGCAGGACCTAGCACATCATAGAAGATGAGCAATTATTTGCTACTATTATGTTAGCATGCTTAGAGCAATTGTCAGGACTATTTTATCTGAACCACTTACCTAACCTGTTGCCATCCCTTATCCCCAAGCAGGAACTGCCACTGCTCCCTGAAGGGGCACCCTGACAACTTCTTGTGATGACTCCTCTAGGGACCACTCGGCTGCCCCCAGAAGGAGGGACTTTTTTTTTAAAACCAAGGGACAAACAAAAATAAAGCTCATTAAAATCAGAAATGATGGGTAATGCAGAATGCAGCATTCCAAGATGACGCACTACCACTTGGAAGAGAACAATCCCTTGGGATTCTTTGTGGTTCCTGGGGCCTCTCTATTCTTAGAACACAAGGGATTTCAGTTTTCCTTCTTCCCATGAGCCAGGTTTCTGTTCTCATTTAAGACTAGCCTCAGAGTACCTGCAATGCCCCTCTATTCTGATCTGTTGTTTCTCTATAAACTAACGACCCCCATTCTTTACTCATCAATTTTCCTGCTAATCACTATATAAGTAAGACTAGTGTGGGGCTGGAGAGATACCTCAGTGAGTGGTTAACAGCACTGACTGCTGTTTTCAGAGGACCCAGGTTCAATTTCCAGCACCCATATGGAACTGTCTGTAACTCCAGTTCCATGGAATCTAACACCCTCTTCTGACCTCTGCAGACATTGCATGGCACAGATGCACTTACATACATGCAAGCAATACACTCATATACATAAAATAAAAATAACAAATGAAATATTAAAAAGACTAGTGCTAACAAATCAAATTGGGAAGTGGTGGAGTTCCCAAGGTTCTTATGGAAATTTGAGATGGGAAGCCTAAATGCTTTCCTCTGATCAACACAGATCCCACTGCCTTCTAGCTGTCTGTGTCTGGAGATTGACCACCCGTGCTGCGTCATGGAGGCCAGTACAGGAAGATCAAGGCAGGACACACGCTTGCTGGACCTCATTTGGGTGACCATGTGGGGAAAGGACCCCAGTGTGGAGCACAGGAGCAGGATTGACGGTTGTTTGGGTTTGCCAAAGAGGAACCTTCAAGCACTTCCTTGGGGAAAACATGACATCTTTTGGTAAAAAACAAAACAAAACAAAACAAAAAAAAACACATTATATTTAACAGTTAAAAATATTTCGTAAAATAATATTTTCTTTTCTTATTGATACATGCTACAACCATTCATAATTTATCCTTATGTAATCCTATGGTGCGTTCTATCATATAGGAATACTAATATATTCTAGAAAAAAAGAGAGAATGTAAAGTTATACTTCTTTTTACCTGCATGCAACTCTACTGTTAAAATGTAAATCTCTAAATGTGCTTTGGAATTAACCTATAGTTTATTTTCAGGTTTTGTAATTTTGATTTAGGTGTGGAGTGTATATATGCATATTTTAGAATAATATAAAATCAAATGGGAACAAAAAAAAGAGAGAAAAACCTATTCAAAGAACTGACTAGAACAGTAAACCTGTGCACCAAACAGGTCATAAAAGACTGAGAAAAAGATGCAAGACAGGACTCGTGTATGACAGAATCCATGAGCTCTGACAGGGGGAGGGGGCATGAGGGGTGGGCTGCATGGGGGAGTGAGTCTAAATTTGATTAAGAAATGTTGTAGGAAATGTGCTCAATAAAAATAAAATTAAATTAAAAAATAAACAACAAAAGAAGTTACCAAAATACTGTCATTTATTAAACTTTGTCTTTTTTGATGACTTCTCAACATAAAGAAGAGGGCATAATTACGGTAGATTAATTAGACTTTTCCTAGGTGAGTGGCTTACATCGCAGAGGAGTTCCAAATATTTATCTCCCATTTGGAGTCTCTACCATATTTTTCTACCTCTGTAGCTAAAAGATGCTGGATAAAGAGCATTTATTTGAGGCCTCAAGCCCTATCATTTTTAAATTTTTTATTTACTGTTTTTATTTTATGTGTGTGAATGTATTGTCTGTGTGTGTATTAGTGCACCCATGTCGTATAATGCCCACAGAAGTCAGAAGAAAGTGTCACATCCCCTGGAACTGGGGTTACAGATGGTTATTAGCCACCATGTGGGTGCTGGGAATTGAACCTGGGTCCTCTGCATGAGCAGTCAGTGTGCTTAACCGCTGAACCATCTCTCTAGCCCCCTCAACCTCTATTATTAATCACATACAGCCCAAATCCTATTTTGCACTGTGATTGCTTAGAAGGTTTGTTTACACAGAGCGCTGGGCCCATGGTTGAAGTTCATGTTTCAGGAGGTCTGGATGAGGGTTCAAGAATTCTATATTTCCAAACATTTCCAGGTAGTGCTGATTCTAAGCTCTGAGGACCATTGATTTACAGCCTTATCTTGGTCTTTTCTCTGGCCAAATAAGGAGATGCTTTGTGAGGAATGAAGTCAGAGTAAAAAACACATAAGAATAAGAATGGAGAGATCATACCATGAGAGCCCATTCAGGATTGCTGAGCACCCAGGACAAGCAGGGGCTCAAGCCGGTTTCTGTGTTCCACATCCCAGTCATACTAAAAAGTTGTGACCTACTTCTTTTTTTTTCCTTTATTTTTTTTATTTTTTTTTATTTATTTATTTATTTTTATATTTTTTATCAAATCTAGACCCGTATGCCCCCCCATTCCCCCATCCCACCAGACTCATGCATTCTGCCAAACATGCTTTTCATCTCTTTCTCAGTCTTTCTCAATATTCTCCATGAGGAAGTTGACTGTTTTGAGCAGAAGTTCACTGTTTCAGTTAGTTCTTCGATGCAGTCCTTTCTGTTGTTGTTGTTTCCAATATGCATCACTCCCAGCTGCTTTGGACAAAAGCTCAGGGGGCCGTGCACAAGAAATATTTACAACTAGGTAACTGCCACTAGCATCCACAGATGAGGGATACCATTCGTCGTTTGTTTTTCTGGGACTGTGTTACTTCACTCAGCATGATGTCCTCTAGCTCCAGCCATTTTCCTGCAAAGCTCGTGATGTCTTTCTTTACTGCTGCATAGAACTCCATTGTGTAGATGTACCACATTTTCTCTATCCACTTGTCAGTTGAGGGGCATTTAGGTTGGTTCCAGCTCCTTGCTATTGTGAAGAGAGCTGCAATAAACATGGCCGTGCATGTATCTCTGTGGTGGCGTAAGTCTTGAGGGTACATGCCCAGGAGTGGTATGGCTGGGTCGGGTGGCAAGTTCATTCCAAGTCTTCCAAGGGTTCTCCACACTGCTTTCCATAGTGGCTGTACAAGTTTACATTCCCACCAGCAGTGGACGAGTGTTCCCCTTTCCCCACAACCTCTCCAGCACTTGGTATCATTTGTTTTCTTGATCCTAGCCAGTCTTATTGGAGTAAGATGATATCTTAAAGTGGTTTTGATTTGCATTTCCTTAAGTGACCTACTTCTTGTTAAGCTAGTGTGACTTAGATTTATGCTATATGCAATAAAATGAGACAGCCAATAGAGTTGCAGTAAAATATATAGTCATAGCAGTGTCCACTTGTCCAATTTCTCATTACTCCTATAGAACAGTGGAGGCGTTTTTGGTCCACTTGAATTTATCAGCTTAATCAACAACGAATACCTATTACCAGCTTGACAGCCATGTTTTATTTATTTATGGAGATCTGATGACAATCTAAACAGATGGGAACTCCCTCAGGAAGATGTAGGGGCTGAAAGCAATGCTGGGCGTATATTTGGCAAACTCAGAATCAGCCATGCGTTTATTCTGCCAACATCCGCTAGATGCCAATGATGTGTTTATGCACTAAGCCAGCTACTGGAAGGAGATGGTAAAAGATCTTAACTGTCTGACTGGGGTGATAGAAGGAAACAGTTATGCTAGACCAATGCTCTACAGGCGTGGTATCACAGACTCTGAAGTGTACCAACAGGGGGTACTAGAGCAACAAACATGAACTGTATTAACTATCACTCAGACTGGTTTGTGGATAATAGTAATGCAGCATCTGTGAGGGTGGGTAGATCTCAGTGGTGCTGTGGACAGGCTTTGGGCTTTTAATAGACTTTTATTTGAGACATGGCTGGCTTCATATCTACAGAGAGAAATTACCTTTCTAATCTTCAGTTTCAGTAAAACAAAAGTCCTCATTTTACACCTGAAAGCTATATGCAGAGGAAATATGAAGTTTAAACTTCCAAAGTCTTAATTGACAAGAAAATGGAAAAAAAAAGATATTTAAAGTGTTGAATAGTTTTAGAGCTAATCCCCTATGGCATATCCTTAAAAATCAATACTAAGGGCTAGGGGGATGGCTCAGTAGTTAGAGTGAGTACTGCCTCACGTTCATTTTCCGCCACTCATGCATGTTGGTTAGCTCACAACCACCTGTAACTCCAGCAGCAGGGGATATCACTTCTGCCCTCCACAGGTACCCACACTCACAAGCACATACTCACAAAGATACACACATGCACATACATGCACACACGTGCATAAATTCAAAACAAAATAAATTTTACAAAGAAATCAATACCGATTTAATAATATTTATCCCATAAAGAATATACAGTATCTATTCCTGAAAGTGGAAAAGTAATCCAAGCTTAAAGGAAGTTGTGAGAAACATGGAAAATTAAAAGCCATAAAGACTTAAACCTTGTATGATTGTCATTAATGTAGAACAAGAAAATTGCCCTGCAAGATTGTACATGAATACACATTATGTTTCATAATGGGAGGAAAAAAGCCAAGACAAAACATTATGCTTTAGACTTTAGACTAAAGACTAGCTCTACCACCTCCTGCTTAAGCATTCAATTATTAGCTCAGAACGCACAATGAACAGGGTTACTGTAATACCTGTTCCCCAGGCTATGACGAGTTGAAGACGCTAATGAGTGTAAAGTACTGAGGACAGTGCCTGGCCCCTCAGGGGTACTGGATAGACAGGAGCTAAGGTAATTGGTGAGAATGAAAGAAAAGAATGCAGTCACCCTCTGCAGGTCAAGAAGTAGCCATAATGACAACTTGAGTCCCAAACACAGCATTTCTTCATCTCTTGAAAACCAGGAGAAAATGCTGTTATTAACAGCATCAAGTTGGATGCAGGACCCCAGCCAGGTCAACAATCCTGCTGCAGAAAGTCTGCTCTGGACAGGATCGTGAAATTAAAAAGGACTTCCTGCAGTCTCCAGAAGCAACAGTGTCGGTTCCAGTTGTAGTTCTACTCCAGGTGTTCCACAGGAACAGTCAGCAGTACAAAAGCAGTCCTCACTTTGTCCCAAGTGGAAAAGGTGGCTTCTGTTAATGCAATTTTCTAACTCTAAACTCTTTGTGTCCACATCTTTCTTGCAGTGAGTATACCCCACAGGAACAAGCAAGTGGTCTGGTGGAATTGTGCCTCCTGAAAACTACCCAAATTATTTGTGCTGGATAGCTTTAGTGTCAACTTGACGCACCTGGGTTGAGGGAGTCTCAATTGGGGAATTGGCTCCATTGGATTGGCCTGTGGCCACATCTGTGGAGTATTGTCTTGATGGTGGAGCAGTGTGGGAGGGCCCAGCCCACTATGGGTGGTGCCACCCTGGGCAGGTTGTTGTGTACTGTATAAGAAGGCAGGCTGGGCATGAGCCAGGGGAGCAAGCCAGTGAACAGCATTCCTCCATGGCCTGTGCTTCAGCTCCTGCCTCCAGGTTCCTGCCCTGAGTTCCTGCCTTGGGCTCCCTAAGTGATGAACTGTGACCCAGGAGATGTAAGCTGAATAAACCCTTTCCTCCCCAAGTTGGTGTTGGTCAGAGTGTTTTGTCACAGCAATGGAAGACAAACTAGGACAGAAATTGGTACCAGACGAGTGGGGTATTGCTGTGACAGACCTGACCTTGGTGTTTTGGGGAAGGATTGTGGAGGCGTTTGGAACTTTGGGCTGGGAAGATCATTGAATGCCTAAAGATTGTTGCTGTGGAGCTTGGAGCAGTTTTGCTGAAGGAGTTGTAGAAGATGGAGGCCTGGCTTGTGAAGTTTCTAGTTTCAAAGGAGAGCAGAGATCATCAGGACTGTGTAATCTGTGGGTTCTGGTCAGCTGGGGCTGTGGAGAATCAGCTGTAAGTAACAAGAGACCAGAACCTGAAGTGAAACTTTTGTGGTACTGGGGCAATTGATGCTGGTTAGCTGGGGCTGAAAAATCAGCTGTAAGTAACAAGAGACCAGCATCACTGAGGTGAAATCTTCTGGGGAGAATATCTTCAAGGTCAGCACACAGAAGCTGTGACCCAGAAAGGGCCTGAGCCTCCATCTCGAGCCAGAAGCCGGACTTGGTAACGTGTAAGAGTCTCCTATATGGTTCCGGTGTTGAAATTTGAGGGGGTCACAGAGAGCAGCCGAGGCTTGGCACTGTGAGAGGTCAGGAAAGACCATTGGTGGAAGTGCACCTCGGTTGCTGTGAAGACCCCAGGATTGCAGGGGTCATGGAGAGAAGCTGAGGCTTTGCACCAGGAGAGGTCAGAAGAGACCATTGGTGAAGGTGCTGCCTCAGTTTCAGTAGCGACCCCAGCTTTTTGGAGATGCCGGTACCCTGGGACGACCACCAAGAGCAGCGGTAGGTGTAGAATGGAGTCGGCCTGGGCCTGCGAGATGAGTGTGCCACGGACGGCAGAGTCGGAGAGGGGGAGCTGCCGAGACCCTTTGGAGCCCAGAAGATCGTGAGTGAATCCCAGGTGTCCAGCCTTGAGCTACTTTGCTGGACTTAGGTTTTGTTTGAGAGTGCCTGATTCTTCCCTTTGAAATAAGACAGTACTTGTTTTGGATTTTACAGCAGCCCACAGTTAAGAGACTTTTAATAGACTGAACTTTTAAGTGTTTGGACATTTTAAGGACTGTGGGGCTTTTAAGGTTGTACTGTCTTAGGTTGTGATTAATGTTAACATCATACTTTGGGGATAAGAACTGGAAAGGTGGTGGTTTAATAGTGATGTGTTTTGTGTGTCAAGTTGACAAGGGGTCAATTGTGCTGGATAGCTTTAGTGTCAACTTGACGTGCCTGGGTTGAGGGAGCCCCAATTGGGGAATTGGCTCCATTGGATTGGCCTGTGGCCACATCTGTGGAGTATTGTCTTGATGGTCAAGCAGTGGGGGAGGGCCCAGCCCACTATGGGTGGTGCCACCCTGGACAGGTTGTTGTGTACTGTATAAGAAAGCGGGCTGGGCATGAAGGCAGCAAGCCAGTGAACAGCATTCCTCCATGGCCTGTGCTTCAGCTCCTGCCTCCAGGTTCCTGCCCTGAGTTCCTGCCTTGAGCTCCCTAAATGATGAACTGTGATCCAGGAGATATAAGCTGAATAAACCCTTTCCTCCCCAAGTTGGTTTCGGTCAGAGTGTTTTGTCACAGCAATGGAAGAGAAACTAGAACAGTCAGCAGTACAAAAGCAGTCCTCTCTTTGTCCCAACTGGAAAAGGTGGCTTCTGTTAATGCAATTTTCTAACCCTAAACTCTTTGTGTCAACATCTTTTTTGCAGTGAGAGTACCCCACAGGAACAAGCAAGTGGTGTGGTGGAATTGTGCCTCCTGAAAACTACCCAAATTATTAAAAGAAAATAAAAGCTTAATATCTGTATGGAGATAGAGCTAAAAACCCATAGAAAATATTGCTGCACCTCAGTATCACAAAAAGGTTGATCTTAGAAGTTGTGAGCCACAGAGCCAGAGGAACAGGAAGCCAACTGCTAGGTGATCCATTCCAGATTCCATAGAGAAGCTGCACCTGTGAAATCCCCACAGTGCAGTAGTCAATGAGATCTGAATAATGACAAAACCAGTTGACACACCATTGTGTGTGTGGGAATATCACAGGGTCCCACCCCCAGATGAAGAGCTACAGGCAATCAATGGGTGTTGCAAGAAGGTCCAGCTCCCTGACAGGTTATCTAATCCCAACTGGGCTGCCCTAAACACAGGTACATAGGAGTGCCACTAAATGGACTCAATGAATTATATATGTACATTTATAAACATATGCATGCATATACAAAAATAATTACCAAAGAAGAGCACATGAAACTGAAAGGGAGTGGTGACATGGGGGAGGAGGGGGGGAACATGGATGAGGTGGAGGGGAGGCACAATGCAAATAAGGTATTCATGTACAAAATTCACAAAAATAATTTTGAAAACTTATGAGCCGGGCTGGAGAGATGGCCTAGTGGTTAAGAGCACCAACTGCTCTTGCAGAGGACCAGAGTTCAATCCCCAGCACCCACATGGTGGCTGAGAACCGTCTGTAACTCCAATTCCAGGAGAACTCCAGTTCCAGGGGAATCCAACACCATCTTCTGACCTCTGCAGCATTGCACGACACGGGTGCACAAACCTACCTGCAGGCAGTACATTCATACACATAAAAAAATAAATAAAAATTTAAAAAAAAGAACTTTAAAAAAAACTTATGAGCCATTCACGAACCATTGAGGGAGCACATTTGGAGAAAAGCATTCTTAAAAAGAGAAATGTTGGTGGGTGGAGTTAGTTAGACTCACAGACAACACAACACCAGCTGGCACCCAGCATGTGGTGTGAGTGGATGTGCCCTCCCGGCCCACACAACACCAGTGTGTGCCCAGGTAAGGTCCACCTGCCTTGGTGCTTTGCATACCCCTCCTGGCCCATAGCAACTTGGTATCACTCAGAAACCTCCAACCTTCGGGTTCCAGTGCGGCGTGGGTGAAGTTACACTTGGGAACAGCATAAGATACTTGCTGTCTGCACAACACCAGCATGCGCCCAGGTGAGGCCCACCTGCCTTGGTGTTTTTCGTACCCCTCCTGGCCCATACTGATTTGGTATCACCCAGAAACCTCCAACCTTCGGGTTCCAGTGTGCTGGCATGGGTGGACTTAGACTTGTGGACAGTAGGCCAACAGGGTACCTGGTGGAGCTGTGGTGCACAGGATCTAGCAGGCACAGTATTAATGATTATAGTCTGCACAGCCAACATTGAGGCACCAGAATCCAAAGAAACAAACAAACAAATTCATATGCCAAAGACACAAAGAAAAACCAACATGGGAAAAGCTCATAATAAATCCACACCAAACTCTACCAACCCTACAGAAGGTTCCTACAGTGAGATCTCCCTGGAAGGAAACCAAGACACAGACCTTAGAAGGACAATTGTAGACATATTCAAAGAAATCAAAGAATATAAAGAACAAATTAGAGAACTAAAGGGAGAAAATGACAAACTCGAGAAGGAAGTAGAAACACTGAAAAGATCCCAGGATGAAAGGAAAAAAGGAACTGACCAATGAAACAAAGAGCTACAAGGTGAGAATGACAGGCTCCAGAAGGAAGTGGGAATACTAAAGAAATCACAGGATGAAATAAAAAAGGAAATTGAACACTCACCCAATCAACAGGAAAGGATAGGAAAAAGCCTCAAATGCAGAATGGAAGAAGCAGAAAAAAATAATATCAGACCTGCAAGATAACAGGGAGCAACTAGTATGCTCAAGTAAAGATTATGAAAAATTTTAAAAAACACAAGAGTGTAACAACCAGGAAATGTGGAACACTATGAAAAGACCAAACCTCTGCATCATAGGGATAGAGGAAGGAGAAGAATCCCAAGACAACACTATTGACCAGATCTTCAACAGGATAATAGAAGAAAATTTCCCAAAACTGAAAAAAGACAAACCCATACAAATATAAGAAGCACATAGAACACCAAATAGACAAGACCAGAAAAACAGTTCCCCATGCCATATAATTGTTAAAACACTAGATGCTCAAAACAAAGACAAAATACTGAAAGCCACAAGAGACAAACAACAAGTTACATATAAGGGGAAACCCATCAGAATGACAGCTGACTTCTCAGTGCAAACTATGAAAGCAAGAAGAATGTGAACCAAAGTATTTCCAGTGCTAAATGGCTTTAGATGCCAACCTAGACTACCATACCCAGCAAAAAATGTCAATTATAGTTGAAGGAGAAAGAAAAATCTTTCATGACATGAACAAGATGAAAGAATACATGTCTAAAAAACAAACACTTCAGAAAATCCTCGAAGCAATCCAAAGAACAGGGGAAAGGAGTAACTATCCCTAAGCAATTAAAGAGAGAAATTAACAAAAGCTTAACAGAGTAAATACAAACCTAGACCAAGAATGCAAACAAAAAATAAGGTGAAAGAAAGCAACGCACATCTCTCAATAATAACCTTAGATATTAATGGTCTAAACTCCCCAATCAAAAGACATAGACTGGGAGAATGGATTAAGAAACAGAATCCTTCTATATGTTGTCTACAAGAAACCCATCTTACCCTCAAGGAAAGACACCACCTTAGAGTGAAAGGATGGAAAAAATATTCCAAGCAAATGGTACCAAGAAACAAGCTGGAGTGGCTCTTCTAATATCAGAAAAAATATATCTCAAAGTAAAATTAATCAGAAGAGACAAAGAGGGCCATTATATCCTTCTCAATGGAACAATGAACCATGAAGACTTCATAATCCTAAATGTCTATGCACCAAACTCTGGTGCACATAACTTTATAAACAGTACTCTTCAGGACCTCAAGACACAGATTAATCCTAGGACACTAATAGTGGGGGACTTCAACACCCCACTGAGCCCCTTGGATAGATGAACAGGACAAAAAATAAACAGAGAGACATCAAAACTGAACAATACAATACACCAAATGGACCTCACAGACATCTACAGAATACTCCACCCAAACATCAGAGAATACACTTTCTACTCAGCACCTCACCAAACATTCTCCAAAATCAACCACATACTGGGACACAAAGGAAATCTCAACAAATACAAAAGGATTGAAATTATTCCATGCATTCTATCTGACCACAGTGCAATAAAGGTCAATATGAACACCAGAATAAGCCCTACTAGCTACAAGAGCACATGGAGACTAAACAACACAATCCTGAATAATGAATGGGTCAGGGAAGAAATGAAGAGTGAAATAAAAGTATTCATGGAACTGAATGAAAAAGACAATACAACAGAATAAAATCTGTGGGATACTTTAAAAGCAGTCTTAAGAGGGAAATTTATAGCCCTAAGTGCCCACATAAAACAAACAGAAAGGGAACAAATAAATGATCTAACACTGAAGCTAAAAACACTTGAGAAACAACAACAAATGAACCCTAAACCCAACAGACAGGAAGAAATAACAAAAATCAGAGCAGAAATCAATGAAATAGAAACAAAGAAAACAATACATAGAATCAACGAATACAAAAGCTGGTTTTTGAAAAGATAAACAAAATAGACCTCCAGCACAGTTAACCAAAAGAAAGAAAGAGCAACTCCAAACCAATAGCATTTGTGATGAAAGGGGAAACATCACAACGGACAAAGAAAAGATCCAGACAATCATACAAGAATACTTCAAAAGCCTGTACTCCATTAAATTTGAAAACCTAAGAGAGATGGATGAATATCTGTAATCATGGGAACCAACAAAGTTTAACCAAGAAGAGATTGATAGTTTAAACAGGCCCATAATATTTGAGGAAATGAAGATGTAATAGAAAAAAAAACCCTCCCAACTAAAAAAAGCCCTAGCCAAGATGGTTTCACAGCAGAATTCTATAAAACATTTAAAGAGGTCCTACAACCATTACTACTCAAACTGTTCAGAAGGATACAAACAAAGGGAATTCTCCCAAATTCCTTCTATGAAGCCAGCATCATTCTAATACCAAAACCAGGCAAAGATACAACCAAAAAAAGAAAACTATAGATCAATCTCATTAATGAACATAGATGCAAAAATTCTCAACAAACTACTTGCAAATTGCATACAGACCCTCATCAAAAAGATCATCCATTTTGATCAAGTTGGAGTCATACCAGAGATGCAGGGATGGTTCAACATATGTAAATCAATAAGTATCATAAAACACATAAATGGACTGAAAGACAAAAACCACACAACCATCTCAATTGATACAAAAAAAGCCTTTGACAAGATCCAGCATCCCTTCATGTTTAAAGTTCGAGAGGGAATTAGACTGAAGGGAACATTTCTCAACAAAATCAAAGCCATATACAGCAAACCCAATGCCAATATCATCCTAAATGGAGAAATATTGGAACCGTTTCCCTTAAAGGTGGGTACCTGGCAAGGCTGCCCCTTATTGCCACTCCTCTTCAACATAGTGCTTGAAACCCTTGCTAGGGCAATAAGACAAGAGAAGGAAAAGAGGAAGTTAAACTATCCCTTTTGCAGATGATATGATAGTTTACCAAAGGGATGCTAAAAACTCCACCAGAAAACTTCTAGAAACAATGAAGAGTTTCAGTAAAGTGGCAGGATACAAAATTATCCTAGAAAAATCAGTAGCCTTTCTTTACACCAACAATAAACAAGTGGAGAAAGAATATAAGAAGACCTTCCCACTCACAATAGCCTCGGAAAAAAAAAAACAAACCTGGGAACAAACCTAACCAAAGATACCAAAGATCTCTACAACAAAAATTTTTAATCCCTGAAGGAGATTGAAAATGACATCAAAAGATGGAAAGACCTCCCATGCTCATGAATTGGAAAATATAGTAAAAATGTCCATTTTACCCAAATTAATATACAGATTCAATACAATCCCAATCAAAATCCCCATGAGTTTCTTCACAGACTTGGAAAAAAAAATCCTTAAATTCATATGGAAAAACAAAAGACCTCGAATAGCTAAAGCAATCCTGAGTGAAAAATACAATACATGGGGGGAATGCTCTACCAGACTTCAAGTTATATTACAGGGCCATAGTCATAAACATAGCCTGGTACCGACACAAAAACAGACCCATTGACCAATGGCACAAAATTGAAGATCTAAACTTGAGCTCATACAATTTCAGCCACCTCACATTTGACAAAGGGGCAAAAAAACCTCAATGGAGGAAGGATAGCATCTTCAGCAAATGGTGCTGGCAAAACTGGATCACCATTTGTAGAAGAACAAAATTAAACCCCTACCTCTCACCCTGTACAAAAATCAACTCCAAGTGGATCAAAGATCTCAACATGAAACCCAAACGCTGAAGGTGATAGAAGAAAAAGTTGGCAACAACCTACAAGACATAGGCGTAGGAAAAGACTTTCTAAATCAGACAGCACAGGAAATAAGTTCAACAGTCAACAAATGGGACCTCATCAAACTCAAAAGCATCTGTACAGTGAAAGAAACAATCAAGGAAGTGAAGAGAAAACACACAGAGTAGGAGGAAATCTTCACCACTAATACATCTGACAGAGCATTAACATCCAGAATACATAGACTACTCAAAAAGCAAAGAAGAAAACAAATGACCTACTCAAAAGATGGAGTAAAGAGCTGACCAGAGACTTCATCAGTGAGGAAGTAAAGATGGCTGAGAAACATCTTAAAAAGTGTTCAACATCATTAATAATTAAGGAAATGCAAATTAAAACTACTCTCAGATATCATCTCACTCTGATAAGACTCGCTAAGATCAAGAAAATAAAAGACACCAAATGCTGGAAAGGTTGCAGGGAAAGGAGAACATTCATCTACTGCTGGTGGGAATGTAAACTTGTACAACCATTATGGAAAGTAATGTGGAGAACCCTTAAAAGACTCAAAATGAGCCTACCACCTGACCCAGTCATACCACTCCTGGGTATATACCCACAAGACTCATCCTACCGCAAAGATACATACACACCCATGTTTACCGCAGCTCTCTTCATAATAGAGCTGGAACCAGCCCAAATGCCTCTCAACAGACGAGTGGATGACAAAAATGTGGTACATCTACAAAATGGAGTACTATTCAGTGATAAAGAAAGATGTCATCATGAACTTTGCAGGTAAATGGATGGAACTCAAAGCCATTATGCTAAATGAAGTAACACAGTCCCAGAAAGACAAGCGGCAAATGGTCTCCCTCATTTGTGGATTCCCAGTTGAAAGGCAAGCTAAACAACATTATTGTTATATTTCTTTTTATCTGAAAGCTACTATGTCGTTATAATGTAAATCTCTTAAAGGGCTCTAGAATCGACCCACCACTTATTTTCAGACTCTGTAATTACTGTATATGGGTGGAAGGTATGTAATCATATTTTAGAGAAATATAAAATTAAATGAGGAAAATGTGAATTCCTAAACATAAAAAAAGACTCAGTGAAAGATGCAGCACATTTATGGCAGAGTGCATGATCTGGGGTGGGGTGGGGAGAAGGAAAAGGAGAATATGTCTAAACTGAACTGAAAATTTTATGATGTCTGAAATACACAAAACATCAATAAAAGTATTATATTAAAAAGAGAGAGAGAGAAATGTTTAGGGGTTGGAGAGATAGCTCAGAGATTAAGAGCACTGGCTGCTTTTGCAGAAGATCCAGGTTTGAACCCAGCACCAACATGGCTGCTAACAGCTGTCTGTAATTCCAGTTCCAGAGGATCTGATGCTCTCTTCTGAGCTCCATGGGCACTGTGAAACATGGGGCACTTGCATACATCCAAGCATCACACTCATACACATTAAATAAAAATTAATTAATTAATTAATTAATATTTTTGGTTTGTTTGTTTTGAGACAGGGT
This sequence comes from Rhizomys pruinosus, assembly GCA_009823505.1. Taxonomy (NCBI): domain Eukaryota; kingdom Metazoa; phylum Chordata; class Mammalia; order Rodentia; family Spalacidae; genus Rhizomys; species Rhizomys pruinosus. The sequence goes on from VZQC01014075.1 coordinate 2,113,804, forward strand.
CTCCCTTTAATCCCATTAAAGGGAGCATTCAGGAGGGAGAGGTAGGCAGATCTCTGTGAGTTCAAGGCCAGCCTGATCTACAGAGCGAGCTCCAGGACAGTATGAAAAGGGAGACCCTGCCTCAAAAACACCCCAAAAAAAGGAAAAAGAAAAAAGAAAATGAAATGTTTTTTCTTTCTTTATTTATTTTTTTATGTGAGTATACTGTCTGCATGTAGGTTGGTGCACCTGTGTTGTGCAACGCCGCGGAGGTCAGAAGAGGGTGTCGGATTCCCCTGGAACTGGAGTTAAAGATGGTTCTTAGCCACCATGTGGGTGCTGGGAATCGAACCCAGTTCCTCTGTAAGAGCAATCGGTGCTCTTAACCACTGAGCCATCTCTCCAGCCCCAGAAAAAGAAATGTTTTAAAGAGAACATTAATTTACCTACAGTGTGTTAAGATCAGCAAGTGCCACCATGGTGTTTATGTACTGAATATATTTCTATTTGTTTCATGAGTTCAAATGTCCATGATTGGGAATAAAAGTAATCTTGCAATTAAAATTAAATTAAGATTCATCCTACAAGTCTATGGAAATGTAAAGAGCTTTGAAATATAAAATGTACAAAGGCACACTTAGCTGTAACATCAAGATTATGATGAGCATTTTTTTTTTGGTCTTTTTGAGACGGGGTCTTCCTGTAGCCCCAGCTGTCCTAGAACTCACTCTGTAGACCAGGCTGGCCTTGAACTCACAGAGATCCCCCTGCCTCTGCCTCTGAAGTGCTAGGATTAAAGGCATGTGCCACCACGCCCGGCAGAGAATTTCTTATCCATCATATTCCTGTTCAGAAAGCTAGAAACATGGGTTGACAGGTGAAATGCTTTATACAGTAGTTATAATTGATGAAAACGAACTGGGGTAAAAAGGTTTTGGAGGGGGATAAAACGCAGAAGAGGGACACTGGGCAGTACAGAGATCCCTTCCAGAAGCAGGTTAAGCAGAAATTAAGGACTGGGCTGAGAGAAGGGACCCAGGGGAAGCAGGGCCACACTCAGACCTTAGCTATAAGGAAAGCTGGTTTTCTGGGCTGCCTTGGATACCACAGTGAACAGTGGTGAGGGAAGGGGAAGGAAAAACCAGAGGGCTTTGGAGTAGGGTGACATTAGCTCAATAAATGCATACAGCGCCTACTGAGACAGTAAAACCAGAGAGAGGGCTTTGGAATAGGGTGACATTAGCTCAATAAATGCATACCGCGCCTACTGAGATGGTCCCCGGCCTTAAGAAGACAATTACCATTAAGCAGGCACTTGGGCTACTAACTTTGGGGTTTGTCAATCAAGAACAGCCTTGCCATAGCTAGAGTAAGAAAGCCACTGCAGACACTGGAGTGATCTTCGCAAGTAGAAATGTGTGTAAATAGGAGTCCCCTTCCTGTATTCATGCATTTAGCCACCCAAGAAGTGTTTGTTTAGTTCTGCTTATGAAAGGGAACAAAGAAATTTCTTCACCTCTGGTGGTTGGAGTGAGATGTCCCCCGCAATGGCTCAGATATTTGAACGTTGGTCCCCAGCTGGTGCTGGTTGGGAAGGTTATAGAATATTTAAGAGGTGGAGTTTTGTTGGAGGAAGTAAAGCACTGAGTGGGTTTTTTAGCTCGCTCTCTCGCTCTCGATCTCGCTCTCTCTCTCTCCCTTTCTCCAACCTGCAGGCATCTCGGCAGCCTGAAGAGCACCTTTTCCAGGAAGCTCAGCTGCCCTCTGCTTCTTCCATTGGGCTGGGATGGTCTGAGCTCTTTCCAGGCAGCTCAGCTTGTCTGAGAATATTCCTTAGTAGTTCTTACTGCTTATATATGCTTAGGGAAGAAGGGGGCCTTGTTGAACTAGACAGTTGCAGGGACTGCCTGAAGTTATTGATTTATTTTCATCCTGAGCTCAAGGAGCATCCCTGGAGGATGGACTGTTTCACCTCCCCTGTGTCTTAGAATATTCTGTGTCTTAATGAGCCTCAATTTTCAATATGGAAAATTCCTATCCACTCTTCTCATTTGATTTTGATCATGGTATTTTATCGCAGGAATAGAAAAGTTGTAAGTGCATGGTTCTTTTGAACTTACATTCTGTCAGGGAACAGTAAATATAAGTGGCAGTAATGGTGTGAACTAAAAGACCGAAGGTCTGTGGGGACCAATGTATGTCCAATCCACTCCTTTTCCCAATATGAAAAGGACATATAAATTGTTGATGAGAAAAGATTATCTCAGTTCATCACATTAGTATTTTATATTATCTTTGTTCCAGATAAACTAACTTCTTATAAAGCTTATAGCACATTTTAGTCATAGGTATAAACTTTAATCCTTTTCAGAGGAATTAAAAGTTCCTAGGAGCTGGAGAGATGGCCCAGTTGTTAAGGAGCACTGACTGCTCTTGCAGAGGACCAAGGTTTGGTTCCCAGCATCCACATGGCAGCTAACAACCACCTGTTACTCCAGTTCAGGGATCTGATGCCTTCTTCTGACTTTTTTTGGGCATTGTACAACATGGGTGCACTTACATACAGGCAAAACACTCATATACATAAAATAAAAATAATAGATGAAATACTGCTTTAAAGTTTCCCCTCACCATTTTTCTGCTCAGAATCAACCTTGAACTCATAACTTTTGACTTTCCTCTGAGCATGTAGTATATGGGCCCACATTCGTGGTGGTCACTGCATGGAGATGCCGTCTGACTGGAAGCCCGTGCTCTCCCTGCAGTCCCAGCTCTGGTTCCAATTAGCCAGCTTCACCCAGATCGCTCACCTATGGGCCTCTGGAAACATTTAAGTTTTCTAAATTCTGCATTCTACTTAATTGCTCAGAATAGATAGTAAAAATATTTAACAGAAAGTAAGGTACGGTCCTTTGAGAGCCTAGAATTTCAAAACATTAGGCATCAGGACATTAGGCTCTATTTCTTTCTCAATTTTTGTTCTTTTCTTCTGCTCTTCCTCCTCATCCTCTTTCTCTCCTTCCTCTCCCACATCCTCTCCCCTGACCCTTTTTAAAAATGGCCTCATGCTGCCTAGGCTGACCTTGAATTCTGAATCCTTCCTACATCCATCCAACTCCTGAGTAGTGGGATTATAGGCATGAGCTGACTACTACCCATGGGTTTTAAGTTGACAAGTGATACTGTATATATTCATGGAGTATAGTACAATGTTCTGGTATATGTACACATTGGTGAGTGGCTAAATGGATCTGTTTAATGAATGTATTATCCCACACACTTTTCGTTTTTGGTGGTAAAATATTTACCATCCTTAGCGATTTTCAAACACAGTATACTGTTACTAACGTGTGTCCCCACAACTTACAGTTGAGCTCTGGAAGCCACTTTTCTTTTCCCAGTGCAGCGTTCTGCTCTTTTACCAACGCATCTCCAACCCCGTCGTGCTGACTATGATGCCACCATGTGGCTCTGTTCCTATGAGTTTGGCTTGTGTTAGATTCCACAGTCAAAAACAAATGGTTTGTGGACAGCATGAACTTGTCTTTCTGTGCCTGGTTTATTTCACTTAACATAGTGTCCTTCAGATTCCCCTGTATTGCTACAAATGAAAAGACTTCCCTCTTCTTCAAGGCTGGATACCATTCTGCTGCTGTGTGTATCACATTTTCATTATTCATTTGTCTACTGATGAACACTCAGTTCCATATATTGACCACCGTAAACAACGTTGCATAGAACAAGAGGCTGAAGATGGCTGGATAGCTCATCTCATTTTCTTTGGCTATCTGCCCAGTAGTGAAACTGCTGGATCATTATGAAAGTTCTATTTTTAATTTCAGTTCCGTGCTGCTTTTCATGATGGAATGTACCAAGTTACATTCCCGCCAACAGTACACACACATTCTTAAGAAATGTTGATAACGGGAAGACACTCCAGGTTAGTCATCCTATGCTCTAATTTTATAAATGAAAGCACTTCAGCTGAGAAAATAAAGCGATTGGTCACCCACCATATTTACATTTGGCCAAATGAACGGAACATTCTGTTATATGAACTATGCTTTCCTCCCAAGGTCAGTAAAGAGAAAAGACAAGACTGAAGACGCATTCGATTGGCATTGACCATAAAGATAAGAGGCTCAGAACTGGGATGAGGCTAAGGGGTGGTTCTTAGTGCTTATCTTATTACAAAGTTAGCATCCCGCACAAGGTCAGCCTGGGCTACATAGCAAGACCCTGTCGGAAAGGGGGAAAAGGGGGGGAGGGAGGGAGGGAGGGAGGAAGAGAGGGAGAGAGGAGGGAGGAGGGAGAGAACAAGAGAGGAGACCCTTCTTTTTAATGTACAGTATTTTTATACTAGATTATGAAGCTAAATATCCACAAGATGGCAGTCTAAGTCCAATTTAATACAGATCCCGGGTTTGTTTCATTTGCCTTTTGCGTTTTCATTCTTCTAGTCTTTTTGGTAGAAACTGCACAGTTTAACAAAGTAAGAAAAATATTGACAGAAAAGTTCAATCAGGCACTAAGTAACACTCAGAGACCAGGGTCTCCTTGGGTTCCTGCTCCATCTCCAGCCTCCAAGCTTCACTAAGCCTCTCGTACAATGTGAGAATTCAGCAGCCACAAGCTCTCCGAATACTAATCCACTCTCAAAATAATCTCAGAACAGTGTATATGGTTTGGAGCTCTACCCACTGTGGGAAACTGCCTTCCCTCCACCTCCAGCCCCTCCCAGCAATTTATTTTCTTTCATGTCTTTTATTTCTTCCTTCTTTTCATTCTTTGTAAGGAGTTAATTAGATTATTCACTTATTGTGTGTATATGTGGTTCAGGGCTGCATGCCACAGCATGGATGTAGCAGTCAGAGGACAACTTTAGGGAATCAATTTTTTCTTTCCACCATGCGAGTCCTGGGGATAAAACTTTCTCTTTTTTTAATTTTATTTTATTTTCTTCCATTTTTCTTCCTTCCCTCTTTCCTCCTCCCTTTCCTTCTTATTTCCTTCATTCATTCTTCTTTCCTTTATTTCTTTCACTTTTTAAACTTTTTTTTAAACTTTATGTGTTTGAGTGAACTGCCTGCATGTAAGTGCACCTGTGTCCTTCAGTGCCCACAGAGGTCGGAAGAGGGTGTGGGATCCCCTGGAACTGGAGTTACAGATGGTTGTTAGTTGCTATGTGGGTGCTGGGATCTGAACTCCGACCCTCTGCAAGAGCAGCCAGCTGAGCTCTCCACCCCTTTCTCTCTCTCTCTCTCTCTCTCTCTCTCTCTCTCTCTCTCTCTCTCTCATTTGTTTGCTTGTTTTGTTTTGAGAGAGTCTTGATAGGTAGCTCAGAGTGGCCTTGAAGCTGCAATTCTCATGCCTCAGCCTCTGGAAAATTGGGATTCTAGACCTGCACCACCGCATGTGGACTTCTATTTTTCGGAGATCCTTGGTGGAGGTGTCATTGCCACCAAAGAAATAAAAGAAGTAGCATATAAACCAATGAAGAAACTAACCAAGCACAGAGAATTGATGAACATGATTGGGAGGCGGGCTGGGGAGGTCTGAACACTGTAGGGCAGGTGTTGAGGAAAAACTGGCAGAAGTAGTCAACAAGATTGGATGCCACAGGCGTGGGAGGAACTCGTCCCCTTCAGGGAAACTTCAGCTTTGTTCTTGGGTCAGGCCCGCTTAGATTGTCCGTGGTAACGTTCTTTATTTAAAGTCCGATGACTGTAGATGTCATTCACATCTACAAAACCACCTTCACAGCACTGTTAGTGTTTGAATAATCAGCGCTGCAGCCACGTCAATCTGAAAACTGGCTGTCACAACTCCTGCTGCTGCGTTCCTTCTCTCTTGCTCCGGCTCTTTGAGGAGATGTGAGCTTCCTCTGATGGATGACGCTGCTGATTTTGCCTATTCTACCACTCTGATGTGCTCAGCTGAAACAGCAGCCCTGGGTTTCCATGTACCCATGATGCTTCGTTCTCTGAACGCCTCACCAAGAGTTTTAGCAACAAAGAATTTGAATTCTATCTTCCAAATTCACTAGAGGAAAAGTGGGATTAATAATACATAGGGTGTTATCCTTGGGACCAAATAGAGTTCGTGTAAATCATAGGAATATAAGTGTTCTCGTATATTAATTTCTTCTTTCCCTTACAAAATTTACTATTTCATATGAGAAGATACACATACACACGCACACAAATACTACATACCCTAATTTACACATGTATTTACCTATATACAAGAGGGATTTATATATATATATGGAGAGAGAGAGAGAAAGAGAAAGAGAGAGAGAGAGAGAGAGAGAGAGAGAGAGAGAGGAGTGCTCTGTTCTCATTGCTATTGCTGTAGTAAAATACCCTGGCAAAAAGAAACTTAGAGGAGAAATCTTATTGCAGCTCCTAATTCCAGATTACAGTCCGTCACTGTGGGGAAGTCAAGACAGGAACTCGTACAGCTAATCACATCATATTCATGATGAAGAGCAGAGAGAAATAAGTGTATGCATGCATGCTCACCTGCTTGGCTGTTTGTTTGTGGCTTGATTTCTCCACTCTGATATAGCCTAGGACCTAGGAGATGACGCCACCCACAGTGGGCTGGATCTCCCACATTTTTTTTTTTTTTTTTTTTTTTTTTAGTCTTTTTTGAACAGTGTCTCCCTTTAGTCCCCAGCGTCCGGAACGCAACTTCACTCGTAGAACCAGGCCTGTGCCTTGAACTCACAAAGATCCACCTGCCTCTCCTCCAGGTGCTAGGATAAAGGCGTTGCCACCACACCCAGCTCTCCCACATCTTGGTTAGAGACACGTTGTCCACAGACATGAATCACAGATACCAATACCCATGCAGACAGTCCCACTTTCCCAGATAGGTCAGGTTGTGTCAAGAGCTACAATTAAAGGTAACCATCACAGGATCACAGGATATACATATATATGTGTGAGTGTGTGTGTGTGTGTGTGTGTGTACTTTGTCCATATTTGCTGTGAAGAACATTTTTTATAATCCCTAAAAGGATTTTTTTGGTCTTTTTGAAAGATGGTTTCCCTGTAGTCCCAGTTGTCCTGGAACTCTCTGTGTAGACCAGGCTGGTCTTGAACTCACTGAGATATGCCTGCCTTTGCCTCACAATCATTGGGATTAAAGGCATGTGCCACCATGCCTGGCTAAGCTTTTCTTTTTCAGATGATGTCTCACTATGTTCCTTATGTTAGCCTGCCCAGCCCTCCTGGGTAGCTGGGGTCATAGGCAGGTCCACCATAGGCAGCTAAAAAGACCGAACACTAACACTAACACAGGCGTTGCCTTGCAGTCCTGAAGTTCGCACTGCCAGCTCACAGACTTCCTCTGTGATTTCAAAGGATGCTTCTCACTTGTTGGGCATTCTGTGTGCAATGAGATTGCCTCCCCTCAGAGGATGGCTAAGTTGGATGGCTAAGTTTGTCACACAATTAAAAGTGAGATTGAAGCTGGGCGTGGTGGCACAGGCCTTTAATCCTAGCAATATATGTATGGGAGAGAGAGAGAAAGAGAGAGAGTAGAGAGAGAGTAGGAGAGAGAAATAGAATTCTGCTAACCAGGTAAAAATATATGCAATCAAAGTGCTAGAAGGTGTGTCTTATGATGTTTCATGATTTCGGGAAAACGATGTGGTTGTTTGAATGTAGTGTCCCCCATAGCTTTAATTTCAGACATTTTGTCTCCAGTTGTGTGGCAACTGTTCTGGAGGTCTTAGAAGTGGGCCAGCTGGAGGAAGTATGGTCATTTGGGGGCAGGCTAGTGATTAACAAGCTTTGGTCCTCCAGTCTCTCCCTGCTCTGCTTCCTGTGCTCATGGCTGAGATGTGACCCTCGGTTCTTGCTGCTCTAGCCCAGCCACCATGCCTCCCATCACGACGGACTCTAATTCCCTGGGAACCCTCAATCTTAAGTGCAAATAAACTCTTCCTTTTATAATTCCTTGGTCATGGTTGTTTTTTTTATCACAGCAACAAAAGTAACTAATACAAAGATAGCTATAGGAGGTTTCAGCAGAACTCAGAATTCTGCACTTATAAATGTCTAGATCCATGAGCCATTTCAGTAATGTTACCAGCTGAGCATCCTGGAAGACAAAGACAATCTGCAAGAGGGAGGGAGCCCTTTGCCTAAGAGAGGCATGCTAATAGGAACAAACCTTGTGTGCACAATGTGGTGTGTGTGTGGTGTGTGTTGTGTTGTGTGTGTGTGTGTGTATAAAAGCCAGAAGTGAACCTCAGATGTAGTTTTTGGGTGCCATACATTGTATTTGGGGCGACTATCTCTCCCTGGGATCTGGGTCCTCTCCTTTACAGAGGCTAGCTGGCCCACGAGCTCCAGCAATCTGCCCATTTCTATTAACCCACCGTTTCTGGGATACAAGACATCACCATCATGCCTGACATGGGGTTTCAAATCCAGGTCCTCATACTTTGGAGACAAACATTTTACCAGGAGACATCTCTCAAGTCCCAGAAGCAAGTGCTTGTAACTACATCATCAGTTATTTATTCATTCATCAATAAGTATCTGTTGAGTACTGGTATCTGCGAGGTTCCATACCAGACACAGAGTGCAAAGCCAAGAATATACAAGGTCACTATTCTTACAGAGTTTATATTCTTAATTCCAGGAAGATAGATGATGGCTACAGTTCAAAGGATGAGCTAAGGGGGTAGGACTGTAAGATTAAAAAAAAGAATGCAAGTGGTGATGGCGCATGCCTTTAATCCTAGCACTTCGGGAGCCAGAGACAGACGGATCTTGTGAGCCTAGTCTACAGAATGAGTTCGCAGGACAGCTGGGGCTCAGGAGACCCTGTCTTCAAAAAGTTACAAGAAGAAGAAGAAGAAGAAGAAGAAGAAGAAGAAGAAAGAGAAGGAGGAGGAGGAGAGAGAGAGGAGGAGGAGAGGAGGAGCGGAGAGATGGAGGAGAGGAGGAGGGTGTGTAATAACCTCTATTATAATTCACTATAATTCACCAGAGATGATGGAAATGGGAAAATGCTGACCAGACTCAGCTAAACTATTGCTCTTCTGTGGCCTCTCTGCTCACATCTGCCTCCTTTCTCCCACAAAGCATCCCCCATAAAACTCCTCCTACCATTGTGACCTCATCAGAAGCAACAGCGGTTGAGCACATACAATGAGCTAGGCATTTATTTCACTTTTACTTCATATAAAATTCGAAGCCCATGCCCATGAAACCGATGCAGTCTCTTCACTTCCACAAGCCAGAAAGTGCTTTCGGGGGGGTTCAATGTTTCTCTGCTCTGTTAGTTTGGCACTGTGGGGTTTTGTTTTTGTTGTGGGATTTAAATAATCAAAAAAAAAAAACCACCCCCCCCCAAAAAAAGCCATCACGCAAGTCAGTGGCAGAAGCTTTCCCATGTGTTTTTTCTTCTAGAAATTTCTCTATTTGTTATTCATACAGTTTTTAACAATTTTTTTTATTCTGTAAAAATGTCGCTGGGTGGATGGGTTTTGATAGGAACACACTGAATCAGAGATCGTGATGGACATTTTAATGTCATTACTTTTTCCCATCCATGAACATGGGCTATCTTTCTATCCACCCATGTCATCTTCATTTCTTTTGTGATCATCTGCTAGTTTCCACTGTGTACGTCTTTCACCTCCTCAGATTTATTCCTACATTTCAGTTCTTCTCGATGAGGCTAAACTGAGCTCTTTATTTTTCAGGCAGCTGGTTGTTAGCAAAGAGGAACAAAACCTGATGTTATATATTGGTTATATATCCTGAAACTTTGCTGAAATTGATATTTCTNTACAGTTTTGGAGACTGGGAAGTCTAAGATCTAGATGCTAGCAAAATTGCTATCTGGTAAGGGCTGCTTTGATTCCAAGATGATTCCTTGCATCTTCCAGCAGGGAGGAAAGCTCTCCTTATGTGGGAGGAGAGTAAATCCACTCCCTCAGGCCACATACCTCCTCCAGTACCCCCACACTTCTGTTGTTGTTATTGTTGTTTTAGGAAAGGGTCTTACTATAGTCCAGGGGGCCTCTAACTCAAGGTCTTTTTTGCATTAGCTCCCAAGTCAGGAAGCCTATGGTACCATGTCCAACTTTCAAACCATTTTATTACAGCCTTGACCTCATCTATAAGGGCTTTACTCTTATGATTTAATTACCTTCCAAAGTCTCCAGTTTGTTTCTTTTGGGATAAGCTCTCACTATGTAGCCCTGGCTGGACTTGAACTCACAGAGATCTGCCTACCTCTAAGTGCTGGGGAAAAAGGCTTATGCCACCATGCTTGGCCAAGTCTCTAGTTCTTTTATACTTCTTTTTTTTTTTTTAATTTTTGTGTATATGAGTGTATTGCCTGCACATATATAAGTGCACCCATGCTGTGCAATGCTCACAGAGGTCAAGTCAATTCCAGGGAGTTAGATTCCCTGGAACTGGAATTAAGGACAGTTGTTAGCTGCCATGTGGATGCTGGGAATCAAAACCTGGATTCTCTGCAAAAACAGCTATTCTTTTAGCCACTGAGTCATCTCTCCAGCCCAAGTCTCCAGTTCTTAATACTATTATTATTGGTCATTATGTTTCAATACATACTGGCAGACAAAATGACTCATCAGGTAATGGTGCCTATAAACTGAGTTCAACTCCCTGGACCTACATGATGGAAAGAGAGAAATGACTCCACCAAGTTGTCTTCTGACTTCCACATGTACACTGTGCCACATTCACACACACACACACACACACACACACACACAAATAAATGTAAATAATTTTTAAAAAGTTTTATCACATATTTTTTACTTTATTTATACCACACTTCTTCCTTAATAGTTGTGGTGGTTTGAATGAGTGTCCCCCATAGGCTTTAAGTATTCAGACATTTTGTCTCCAGTTGGTGGCACTGTTCTTGGAGGTCTTAGAAGGTGTGGCCATGCTGGAGGAAGTAGGTCATTGGGGGCAGGCTTAGTGAGTTCAACAAGCTTGTGGTCTCCAGTCTCTCTCTCTGCTTCCTGTGCTCATTGCGAGATGTGACCCTCGGCTTGCTGCTCTCCAGCTCCAGCCACCATGCCTCCCATCACGACGGACTCTAATTCCCTGGAACCCTCAATCGTAAGCTCAAATAAACTCTTCCTTTTATAAGTTCCTTGGTCATGGTGGTTTTATCACAGCAACAGAAAAGTAACTAATACAAAGAGTAGCTATGGAGGTTTCAGCAGAACTCAGAATTCTGCACTTATAAATGTCTAGATCCATGAGCCATTTCAGTAATGTTACCAGCTGAGCATCCTGGAAGACAAAGACAATCTGCAAGAGGGAGGGAGCCCTTTGCCTAAGAGAGGCATGCTAATACCAAACCTTGTGTGCACATGTTGGGGTGTGTGTGTGTGTGTGTGTGTGTGTGTGTGTGTGTGTGTATAAAAGCCAGAAGTGAACCTCAGATGTAGTTTTTGGGTGCCATACATTGTATTTGGGGCGACTATCTCTCCCTGGGATCTGGGTCCTCTCCTTTACAGAGGCTAGCTGGCCCACGAGCTCCAGCAATCTGCCCATTTCTATTAACCCAGTTCTGGGATTACAAGCACTCACCATCATGCCTGACTGGGTTTCAAATCCAGGTCCTCATACTTTGGAGACAAACATTTTACCAACGGAGACATCTCTCAGTCCCAGAAGCAAGTGCTTTAACTCATCATTTATTTATTCATTCATTCAATAAGTATCTGTTGAGTACTGGTATCTGCGAGGTTCCATACCAGACACAGAGTGCAAAGCCAAGAATATACAAGGTCACTATTCTTACAGAGTTTATATTCTTAATTCCAGGAAGATAGATGATGGCTACAGTTCAAAGGATGAGCTAAGGGGGTAGGACTGTAAATTAGAAAAAAAATGCAGGGTGTGATGGCGCATGCCTTTAATCCTAGCACTCGGGAGGCAGAGACAGGCGGATCTTTGTGAGCCTAGTCTACAGAATGAGTTCCAGGACAGCTGGGGCTACAGGGAGACCCTGTCTCAAAAAGACAAGAAGAAGAAGAAGAAGAAGAAGAAGAAGAAGAAGAAGAAGAAGGAGGAGGAGGAGGAGGAGGAGGAGGAGGAGTGTGTATAACCTCTATTATAATTCACTATAATTCACCCAGGAGATGATGGAAATGGAAAATGGCTGACAGACTCAGCTAAACTATTGCTCTTCTGTGGCCTCTCTGCTCACATCTGCCTCCTTTCTCCCACAAAGCATCCCCCATAAAACTCCTCCTACCATTGTGACCTCATCAGAAGCAACAGCGGTTGAGCACATACAATGAGCTAGGCATTTATTTCACTTTTACTTCATATAAAATTCGAAGCCCATGCCCATGAAACCGATGCAGTCTCTTCACTTCCACAAGCCAGAAAGTGCTTTCGGGGGGGTTCAATGTTCTCTGCTCTGTTGTTTCACTTGTTGGGTTTTGTTTTTGTTGCCTGGGCATTTGGTATCATACCCCCCCCCCAAAAAAAGCCATCACCAAGTCAGTGGCAGAAGCTTTCCCATGTGTTTTCTTCTAGAAATTTCATCATATTTGTTATTTCATACAGTTTTTACAATTTTTTTTTATTTCTGTAAAAATGTCGCTGGAGTTTTGATAGGAACACACTGAATCAGAGATCGTGATGGACATTTTAATGTCATTACTTTTTCCCATCCATGAACATGGGCTATCTTTCTATCCACCCATGTCATCTTCAATTTCTTTTGTGATCATCTGCTAGTTTCCACTGTGTACGTCTTTCACCTCCTCAGATTTATTCCTACATATTTCAGTCTTCTCGATGAGGCTAACTGAGCTCTTTATTTTTCAGGCAGCTTGTTGTTAGCAAAGAGGAACAAAACCTGATTTTATATATTGGTTATATATCCTGAAACTTTGCTGAAATTGATATTTCTAAATGATTGCATGCAATCTTAAGGTTATGCTGACCAAGGCCATGTCATGGATAAACAATTGTATACTTCTTGTCCAATTTGAATAACTTTTTTTTCTTGGTCTTTTCAAGGCAGGGTCTCCCTTTAAGTCCCAGCTGGTCTGGAGCTTACTATGTAGACCAGGCTGGCCTTGAACTCACAGGGATCCACTTGCCTCTGCCTCTCAAGTGCTGGGATTAAAGGCGTGTGCCACCACGCCCGGCTAACAGCGTTTTAATTGTTTGTTTGTTTGTTTGTTTGTTTAGTCTTTTTGAGACAAAGTCTTCCTGTAGCCCCAGTCGGCCCGGAACTCACTCTGTAGACCAGGCTGGCCTTGAACTCATAGAGATCCACCTGCCTCTGCCTCCTAAGTGCTAGGATTGAAGGCGTGCGCCACCACGCCTTTTACTTCTTTTCTTGCCTAGTTGCTTTGGTTAGAATTTCATTTCTTTTAAAGATCTATTTTATTTTTAATCATGTGTATATGTGGGGGGTATGAGCATACACATGCTACTGACTGAGGACTCCAGAAATGTTGCGTCCCCCCCTAGGACTGGAGTTATAGGAAGCTGTGAGACACACAACCGACATGGGTTCTGGGAATAATGCTCAGGTCCTCTGCAGTAGCAGAACAAGTTCTTAAGTACTGGGCCATCCCTCCAGGCTGAGAATTTCCTTTTTCTTTTTTTTTTTTTTTTTTTTTT
>VZQC01014075.1:2132936-2155436 GCA_009823505.1 Rhizomys pruinosus
TCCCTCTCCATGAGAAATATTTATATCTGGGTTGTTGGTACTAGCATCCACATATGAGGGACACCATTTGTCGTTTGTTTTTCTGGGACTGTGTTACTTCACTTAACATAATGTCTTCCAGCTCCATCCATTTACCTGCAAAGTTCATGATGTTGTCCCTCTTTACTGCTGCATAGAACTCCATTGTATACATGTACCACATTTTCTCTATCCACTCGTCAGTTGAGGGGCACCTGGGCTGGTTCCAGCTTTTTGCTATTGTGAACAGAGCTGCAATAAACATAGCTGTGCATGTATCTTTGCAGTAAGATGTGTCTTGTGGGTATATACCCAGGAGTGGTATGACTGGGTCAAATGGCAGGCTCATTTTGAGTCTTCTAAGGGTTCTCCACACTGATTTCCATAGTGACTGTACAAGTTTACATTCCCACCAGCAATGGATGAGTGTTCCCCTTTCCCCACAACCTGAAGCCCACATGCCAGGGACACGACGAAGGGACAACATGGGAAAGGCACAGGATAATCCTGCACCCATCAGAATCATCTCTGTTCTTTTAACTCATTTTTATTTATTTGTTTTTATTTTCATGTGTTTTTCCTCCACACATATAAGTGCACCAGGTCGCCACGTGCATGCAGTGCCTCTGGAGGCCAGAAGAGGGCATCAGATTCCCTCTAGAACAAGAGTTAACCATTGTGTGGGTGCTGGGATTCAAACCAGGCTCCTTTGCTCTTAGCCACTGAGTCATCTCTCCAGCCCCAGCTTCCTTTATTTGTCTCAACATTCTCTTTCCTTCTTTCAGGTGAAGCCGCTTCTTCCATTTCCTGCAGTTTAGATGGGCTACAGAGTGGAAATCCACTGAACTGCTCTGCATATTTGCCTGGCGTGGGTTAAAGCCCAGAGCTGTGCCCTCCCCCACAGCAGAGGGCAATGTCTAGACCATGGGCAAAACCAACCTCAACTTCTGTACAACTCGGAAAACAGACTGAGCTATATAGTGATTTCTGTACCAGCCTGAAGTATGATGTGAGAATGTGAGAATGTCTTTCAGAAAGAAAGAAAAAGAAGGAAGAAGAGTAAGAAGAGGAGGAGGAGGAAGAGGATGAAGAGGAGAGGTGGAGGAAGAAGGAAGAAGAGGAGGAAGAGGAGGGGAAGGAGGAGAAGGGGAGGAGAAGGGAAGGAGGAAGGGGAGGAGGAAGAGGGGAAGAGGAGGGGAGGAGGAGGAGGAGGCGAGGAGGGGAGGAGGAGGAGGGATCTTCACATGACTGGGGCAGCCTGAACAATTGTCCCCATCACGCACAGGGCACTAGTGACACACGAGAAACACACGGCTCCAGCCCACCTCTGTCACTGAGTGGGTTGAGTCTCCCTTTCAGGACCTCTTCTCTGACAGAGCTGATTTCTCAGGTTTCCACATTGGACCCAAGTTACTGAACTAAGTAACTTCTGTAAATTCCCAAGTCTCCCAGTCCCTTTCTTAGCACCTCCCCAATTACTCTCTTTGAATTTGGTATCACTTTGTTACCACAACTCTGAGACGGTATCTTCAGTGTCTTTCATAATGCTGTTTATACAATAAAATGTTCCTTGTTTCTTATTGGAAAGAATGACTGTAGTGGAATTGGAATTTGAGAATAGAAATAACGGCCCTGGAGTTTGAATGGGAGGTAGGGCCCACCAGCTGCAGCTTGCCACTAGGAGTGGGCTCCTGTACGAAATAGATCTCCGTATCCTGCCTCTTGATTACAACTTTTCAGACATGGGTCACTGGTCCTCAGTTTCCCTTCTAGGCTATGTATCATTGGTTCCTTCAGTTCCTCGCGTAACAGCATCTCCATCCTGGCCATTGCATGCGCTTCTGGGATGGGTGATCTTAGCTGTCAATTTGACTAAATGGAAAGACAGCGAGGGGGATAGTCCAGCATGCTTCTGGGTGTGTTTGTAACGGTGATTCTCAAAAGGATCATATCAGGGGGACTCCGTGCTGATGAATGGATTAATCCCTCTATGGATTCATAATAGGGTGGTATCAGAAGCTGGGGAAAGGTAAGGCAGGCCCCTAATGGAGGAAGTAATTCACTGGGGGTGTGTCCATGTACTACAACTTCCTGTACCCTCCCCCCACACACACGGCTTCTAGGCTGCCAGGATGGTGTGAACTGTTCCTCCATGTCCACACGATGGTGTGAACTGTTCCTCCATCACCATGATGTACGAAGTCCTCTAAAACCAGGTACTAGAATAAACAATTCCTTCTTTTTTTTTTTAATTTTTTATTTATTTTTGTATGTGTATGAGTATACTGTCTGCATGCAGGTTTGTGCACGCGTGTCGTACAATGCGGAGGTCAGAAGAGGGCGTCGGATTCCCCTGGAACTGGAGTTCTCCTGGAATTGGAGTTACAAATGGTTCTTAGCCACCATGTGGGTGCTGGGGATCGAACCCGGGTCCTCTGCAAGAGCAGTCGGTGCTTTTAACCGCTAGGCCATCTCTCCAGCCCCAACAA
Source organism: Rhizomys pruinosus (assembly GCA_009823505.1). Lineage (NCBI taxonomy): Eukaryota > Metazoa > Chordata > Mammalia > Rodentia > Spalacidae > Rhizomys > Rhizomys pruinosus. The sequence continues at coordinate 2,135,444 of VZQC01014075.1, forward strand.
TTCCTTCTTTAAGTTGATCCTAATACAGTTCTTTGTGTTGTATTCTGTTAAAACTATTGATTCATGTTTAGGGACAAAAATCTATAAAGTAAGCCAAGAATGACCCAGGGCCTCACCAGCTGGAGAACCAGACATCCCTGGCTAAAGACACCACAGGATGGATGGGTGCACACAGAAGGTACTTCCTGTCAAATGCCGGAGGTGAAGTGGTGAGAAGAAAAGACAAGGAGTTCCTGCCAGAGGGGAAGCCCACAGTCCTGCCCCCTCCTTCAGCAAACACTTCCACTTTTACATTTATATTCTGTTTTTTGTTTTTTTTTTCCACTTCTATTTATAGCTTTCTTGCTAGAAGATATTTTGGTCATTCCTAAATAATTAACATGGGAGGGTGGAGAGATGACTCAGCAGTTAAGAGCACTGGCTGCTCTTGCAGAGGACTCGGGATCAATTCCTAGTACTCGGATGGTGAATAACAACTACCCTTAACTCCAGTTCCAGGGGATCGGACACCCTCTTTTGATGTCTGTGAGCACTGTACACCATGGGTGGACTTACATACATGCAGGCAATATACTCATACACATAAAATTTTTTAAAAATTAAAAACTATTGTCGGGCATGGTGGCACACGCCTTTAATCCTAGCACTTGGGAGGCAGAGGCAGGCGGATCTTTGTGAGTTCAAGGCCAGCCTGGTCTACAGAGTGAGTTCCAGGCCAGCTGGGGCTATAGGGAGACCCTGTCTCAAAAAGACCAAAAAAAATTAAACTATTAACATGGAGCCTGTAGTAGACGGAAGTCTTGAGAGCCAAGGCTGTCTACTTTTGATGCTTAGGTGGTAAGGGCCTCAAAGTCATAGAATATATCTTAAATTATATAAGCCAGGCAAGTCAGAGGACCCAAAGGGTTAGGGTTTGTGGGGGGTTTTGGTTTTTTGGGTTTTTTTGTTTTTGTTTTTGTTTTTTTTGTTCTTTTCAAGACAGAGTCTCCCTGTAGCCCCAGCTGTCCTGGGACTTGCTCTGTAGACCAGGCTGGCCTTGAACTCACAAAGATCCGCCTGCCTCTGCCTCCTGAGTGCTAGGATTAAAGGCGTGTGCCACCACGCCCAGCTAAGGGTTAGTTTTATGTCTACAATATGGAGCAGTTTCCTAGTGGAGTCAGGACCAAGACCTGACTCCTCTCGTTCCTTCCTCTTCTCTTCCTTCTCTTTTCAGTTAATTTACTGCATTCTCTGACCACAGATTACAAAATTGAAATGAGGACATCCATGCTCCCAGTACATTATCATCACACACAGGAAGCATTCATATTGCAAAATTACCTTCTAAGTATTGGGGAACGGCATGCAGCTATGTGCCCATTGCATTTGACACAACAGAAGGGTGAAGCAAACCCTGGTTTTATTGAGAGGGTTCGACTAACTTTTGAATCTGAGTCTAAACTTTATAGCATAAGGATCTTTTCAACTGATGGTTTAAAAGTGACTTACTCTAGATCTACACAAAGCCACTCAATGGGTGTCCAAAAAACCTGTGCCTCTCATCTTACGCCATTGAGCAGAATAATTTCAGTGAAGGAATGCTCTGAAAGGGAACTTTCCAGAACCAAGCACTGAAAAGAAAATTCACATTATGAGTTATGAGTTTGCATCTTTAACTTTCAACAACTTGGAAGTTTATGAGTTAGAGCTGTATGCAGCCTCTGAGATAACCCAGTTCAATAGTAAAGTTAGACATTAAAGTATTTTATTTTCCCCTTGCAAACTAGAATTGTGGCTTGAATCTTAACCCTGTGTTCTGCTGCAAGCCCCGTGCCTGCTTCCTGTGTGAAGATGCTGTCTTGGTTTACTCAGTTCTAAGAACAGGAACTTAGATATTTAAATGCACCATTCAATACAACTTCACCCTAAGATTCAAGGTTCCTAAGTCCTCTCTAAAGAGCAGAGATGGCCTAGCGGTTAAGAGCGCCGACCGCTCTTACAGAGGACCCGGGTTTGATCCCCAGCACCCACATGGCGGCTGACAACCGTCTGAAGCTCCAATTCCAGGAGAACTCCAGTTCCAGGGGAATCCGAGACCCTCTTCTGACCTCCGCGGCATTGCACGACACGGGTGCACAGACTTGCATGCAGACAGTACATTCATACACATACAAAAATAAATAAAATTAAAAAAAAAAAAAAAAAGAATGGAAGACAGTGATATACACTGTTGTGGAATGTTGTCCTCTGGGTATGAGGTGGTCATCACCACCTGGACCCCAAGCAGCTGTGATGACCCACCAGGGCTCCTTACAGTACTGGGCTCACTAACATTCCCTCATGGGAAGGGCAGAGGGCTCAGAAAGGGGAAATGAGGTCGCGCTCCCGCCCAGGATACATAAGCAGTTAACAACTTCGGGAGGGATTGGTTGGCACACTTCTTCAGGGCTATAGATACCTGTAAGTTGCCTATGTTCCTGGAAGTAACATTAAAATCATTGGTTCATTGAATTAGACTTGGGTGGAATTGTTTCTTGTGTATCACTGGTGCCCTATGCATGAAAGAGACATTTGTTCAGGCTGTTCCAGTCATGTGACCTGCCCCCCCTCTCCTTTCTCCTCCTCCTCTTCCTCTTTCTCTTTTCTTCTCTTTTGGAAAGACATTCTCACATTGTACCTCAAGTTTGCATGAAAATCACTATATATCCCAGGCTGACCTCAGACTTGTGGCAATCCTCCTTCCTGAAACACACACACACACACACACACACACACACACACACACACGTTATCCTGTAAGTCCAATGCTAACATACTGATTGTCTAACTTACATTTAAACAAAATATAGAGAAATATGGATGACTTTTAACCATCTGATAGGAAAAAGTGTCAAGTTTAAAATGCCCCCAACAGGGGCTGGAGAGATAGCCTAGCGGTTGGGAGCACCGACGCTCTTGCAGAGGACCCGGGTTCGATCCCCAGCACCCACATGGCGGCTAAGAACCGTCTGTAACTCCAATTCCAGGAGAACTCCAGTTCCAGGGGAATCCAACGCCCTCTTCTGACCTCTGCGGCATTGCACGACACGGGGTGCACAGACCTGCATGCAGACAATACATTCATACACATACAAAAATAAATAATAAAAAATAAAAAATTAAAAAAATAAAAAAATAAAAAAAAATAAAATGCCCCCAACAAAAGTGCCTTTTTATTCTCTAAAGAAGCTGTGTTGCATTGCAAGAAGGAGCACTTTTAGTTACTCTGGGTCATGACTCTGTATTTCAAAGGAATGACTTCCAATACTGGATTTCAAGGCTCAGGCAGACCAATTAGTTAAAAGCAGTGAAATTTCCAGCTCTTCAGAAGGGCAGAGCTCAGGTCCGTCAGATGATCCCAAACTGAGCGAGCTCATGCAGTTCCAGGTGGCTGAACGCTTCCCAGGGACAGATCACCGTGATGTCTACAAGAGATGGAAGAAGAACAGCTGAGCAGACCTCTTCTGCAAAAAAATAGATACCCTCCAGGCAATCGCATCTCCTTCCACTCTCCAAACATGGGAAGGCGTGTGGAATGAATGGCCTTGCAGCCCAGAGAGGCTCCGAACAATCACATAAACCTTCTTTGTGAAGCCGGGCAAAGTGGCGCATGCCTTTAATCCCAGCACTTGGGAGGCAGAGGCAGGCAGATCTCTGTGAGTTCAAGGCTAGCCTGGTCTACATAGTGAGTTCCAGGACAGCTGGGGCTACAGGGAGACCCTATCTCTAAAAGACCAAAAATAAATAAATAAATAAATAAATAAATAAATAAATAAATAAATATAAAAAAGGAAAAAAAAACCTTCTTTTGGAGTAGACCATGTCTCGATTGAGGTTACAGCTCACTGAGCCACCAAGAAGAACACACAGTGCAATTCTCTTTAGGCCAAGAATTTAAATGAGAATTAAGAACACTTTAAATTCGTGAGGTCTTGGAATCTGTCATCTTTTTGCAGATCCAAATGCAGCCTTCTCTGGCTTGCTCCTGAGTTCCTGTATGAGATCTCTGTGTCAAATCACACGATGAGAAGCTATGTCAAAGCTTCTTATTTCAAAGTCTCTTATTTCAAAGAAGAGGTTATCATCCCCCATTTGCAGAGAAGTTGGCTGACACCCAGAAGGATCAAACAACTAACCAGTTACTTAGATGAGGCTTTGACCAAGTCAAAGACCTCAGACCTTCCCTCAGTGGAAAGTTCATTCTTTCTAATGTTTTAGTAGAGGGTGGAGTAGATTGTCTTACAAAGCACAATGCAAACTGGCTGGCCTGTCTATACCTAACCAAATTATAAAAGTGGTTAAGAGAACAGCAAATGAGCTTTAGAAAATGGTAGAAAATCTATATGAGATTCCAGGAAGTGGTGTTTGAGTTCAGAAAGTATATACACCGGTTACTAGGAGTGGTACTGTTGATCTGCTGTGTTGGATAAGATCAAAACGTATATCCGCACAGCTCCTTGAGGCTTGATTGCTTCCCACTGAGGCTGCTGGAGAGCACCTGACTAGCTGGGTGAGTTAGCCACACCCCGCCTCTCAGGGTTATGGGGTCACCTCCCACCCCCTGTTGAAAGACCAGCCCTAGTCCTGATGCTCCGAGGCTCATATTTTCCCAGGTACCTAGTCAAGAACCAAACCACCCTGTCCCCATCAGCCTTCCTTGGCCCTTGGCTCCTTCCTGTTGAGGCTTCAGAAGAGTGCCTGGCCAGCTGGCCGAGTTAGCCAGATCCTGCCTCGTAGGTCGCCGTCCCCTGCTCTGGGACTGGCCCCAGGATCACTGCCCCGAAGATCACACGTTCTTTCTCTGCCAGTTTAGAACTGGATCCCCATCTCTCCGACTTGGGCTTAGGCTCCTTCATCCTGCTGGAAAGCTTCTGAGTAACCTGCTTGGAACCATTCCATCCCTCTAGTAAAATTCAAAAGGCTAAACCTGAAGCCCAGTCCACCTAATCACTCCTACTCAGTCAGAAACAACCAAGTTACATCGACAATATACACAGGATCAGACTTCAACTCAACAAAGGCTGGCTTGAATTTCCTATCAGACACACAACTAACAAAATAAATCCATAGGCCCAAGACACAACGAAAACATAAAAATATGAAAATCAAAGATAATATGTTCCCACCAAACCCCAGCAGTCCTATAGAAGTGTTCTACAATGAGAACTACCTAGAGGAACCCAAGGACATGGAATTTAAAAGAACAATCATAAACACTATCAAAGAATTCAACAAATTTAAAGAAAATGCGCGCACACACACACACACACACACACACAGCTCAAAGAGCTCAAAGAGAATAGGGTTAAACTGCTGACTAAAGCTCAAGAAAATACAAATATATAGATGAATGAACTGACGAAGACAATTCAGGATTTGAAAAGGAAATTCACAAGGTAGAAATATTGAAAAAAAGAAGCCAAGCTGAAATGAAAATGGAATTGAAAAACTCAATAAGTCAATTTGAAATGACAAGAAAAACCCTCACCAAGAAAAAGAATGAAATGGAAAAACAGAACATCAAGACTGTCCAATAAAGTTGAACAATTGGATCTCTCAATCAAAGAAACCGAATTTAAAAAAAAAAAAACCCACAAGAATGGAATATGCAGAAAATGTGGGATACCAGGAAATGACCAAATTTATGTATCAGAGACATAGAGGAAGAAGGATCTCAGGTCACTGGCATTGACCAGATTTTTTAAACAGAATTATAGGAGAAAATGTCCCTAAATTAAAGAAATACAAACCCATAAAGATACAAGGAATACACAGAACACCAAATAGACAGGACCAGAACAGAAACTCCCCCTGCTATATCACAGCCAAAATACTAAATGTACAGAACAAGGAGAGAGGACTGAAAGCCACGAGAGAAAAACAGCGAGTTACAAACATATAAAGGAAAACCCATCAGAATTACAGGTAACTTTTCAATGCAAACTATAAAAGCCAGAAAATCCTGGAGCAAAGTATTTCAAGTTCTAAATGATCATAGATGCCAACCCAGAATACTTCACCCAACAAAACCGTCTATCATAGTCAAAAGGGAAAGAAAAATCTTTTATGATACAAACAGGCTGGAAGAATTTGTGTCTGCCAATCAAGCCCTACAGACAATACTCAAAGCAATACAAAGACCTGAAGAAAGAAATGACCCACTCAAGGTGTTACAGAAAGAAAGCAAATGAAGGTGTAACTGCAGAAACACAAAGTAAGACTGAGAACACTAACAGAAAATAAAATGACAGTAACCAATGCACATCTTTCAATAACAACTTTAAATATTAATGGCCCCAACTCCCCAGTCAAAAGACACAGACTAGTTGAATGAATTAAGAAGCAAAAGCCATAATTTTGTTTACAAAAAAAATAATAATAAGCCAGGCGTGGTGGCGCACGCCTTTAATCCTAGCACTGGGGAGGCAGAGGCAGGCGAATCTTTGTGAGTTCAAGGCCAGCCTGGTCTACAGAGTGAGTTCCAGGACAGCTGGGGCTACAGGGAGACCCTGTCTTGAAAAGACCAAATAATAATAATAATAATAATAATAATAATCTCCCCTCAAAATATGGGAAAAAGATGGAAAAAAATCCCAAGAAAATGATACTAAGAAACAACAGGTGTGGCATTTCTAATATCTGACAAAACAGACCTCAAATGAAAATTAATCATAAGAAATAAAGAAGGTCTCTTCCTTCTGACCAATGGAACAACTGACCAAGAAGACATTATAATCATGAACACAAATACAATGAACTCTGATGTACCCAGTTTCATGAAAATAGCACTATAGGACTTCATGACACAGATTAATTCCAACACAGTAAACAGGTGACTTTAACTTCACTCTCTCCAACAGAAAGGTCATCTAGACAAAGAATAAACAGTCAAATATCTGAATTAAATAATATCATATATCAAATGGACCTAACAGACATTTACAGAATATTCCACCCAAGCACCAAAGAATACACATTCATTTTTAAAAATATTTTAATTTTATTTATTTTATTTTTTATGTGTATGAGTATAGTATATAACTGCATCTCTGTCATGCAGTGTCTGGAGATGTCAGAAGAGGGCATCAGCTGCCCTGGAACTGGAGTTAAAGATGGTTGTTAGCCACCATGTGGGTGCTGGGACCCGAACTCATATCCTCTGCAGAAGCCAGTACTCTTAACTGCTGAACCATCTCTCCAGCCCAAAGAATACACATTCTACTCAGGAGCCCATAGAAGTTTCTCTAAAATAGACTACATACTGGGGCACAAAACAGGCAACATACTTACAAAAAAAAAAAAAAAAAGGAAGAAAAGAAAAATGAAATAATTCCATCCGTTCTATCAGATTGCAACACAACAAAACTTAAAATCAATAACAAAAAAAGCTTTAGTAGCTCCACAAACTCATGGAGGTTTAAACTACAGACTCCTGAATGATGACTTGACCAAAGAAGAAATCAAGAAATAAATAAAAATATTCCTGAACTAAATGACAATGATAATACAACACAACAAAATCTCTGGGATGCAGTAAAAGCAGTCCTGAAAGGAAAGTTTATAGCTATAAACACCTACATTAAAAATTAGAAAGAGCACAAATAAATGACTTAATGGTGCAACTCAAGAATCTGGAAAGGCAAGAACAAACCAAAGGCAGAAGAAATAATAAAAATCAGACCAGAAATCAGCTAAATAGAAGCAAAGAAACCAATGAAATAGAAACAAAACAATACAAAGAATCAATGAATCTGGGGCTGGAGAGATGGCCTAGCGGTTAAGAGTGCCGACTGCTCTTACAGAGGACCCAGGTTCGATCCCCAGCACCCACATGGCGGCCGAGAACCGTCTGAAACTCCAATTCCAGGAGAACTCCAGCTCCAGGGGAATCCGACACCCACTTCTGAACTCCGCAGCATTGCACAACACGGGTGCACAGACTCGCATGCAGACAGTACATTCATACACATACAGAAATAAAAAAATAAAAAAATTAATAAAAAAAAAAAGAATCAATGAATCTAAGAGCTGGTTCTTTGAAAAGATAAACAAGATAGACAGACCCTTAATCCCGATAACCAAAAGAAAGAAAGAGCAACTCCAAATTAGCAAAATCAGAGATGAAAGGGAAAACATCACAATAGACACCAGGAAGCTCCAGAGCATCATAAGGGAATACTTTAAAAACTTCTATTGAATTTGAAAATCTAAAAGAAATGGACCAATTTCTAAATTCATTAAAACCACCAAAGTTAAACCAAGGAGAGATAAGCAGCTTATGCAACCTGTAATAGCTAAGGAAATCAAAAGAGTAATAAAGCCTCTCAACTAAAAAAAGCCCAGGCCCAGATGGATTCACATTAGGATTTCAGCAGACCTTCAAAGATCTACAAGAGCTGGGTATGGGGGAGCATGCCTTAATCTCAGCACTTGGAGGTACAGGCAGGTGGGTATCTGTGAATTCAAAGCCAGCCTAGTCAACATAGTGAGTTCCAAGACTACTAGGGCTACAGGGAGACCCTGTCTCAACAAAAAATCCACAACAAATAATACCAACCAGGAAATGATATACCCATATCCCTAATGAACAAAGGAAAATTCTCAACAAAGTACTCATAAATTACATACACACATACATCAAAAAGATTGTCCACCATGATCAAGTTGGTTTTATTCAAGACATGCAGGGATGGTTTGATATACATAAATTAATAAATGTAATAAACCATATAAATGGACTTAAAGACAAAAATCACATGGTCATCTCAATAGATGTAGAAAAGGCCTTAAGGTTATATACAACAAACCCACATCCAACACTATTCTAAATGAAGGAAAAATGCAAGAATACCCATTAAAACCAGGAACCAAAAGGCTATTCACCATCCCCCACTCCTTTTCAATATAGTTCTTGAAACTCTAACTAGAACAATAAGACAAGAGAAGGAAAAATTACAATATCTAGGGATAAAACTAACTAAAGACACTAAAAACCTCTTCAATGAAAACTTTAAAACTTTAAAGAAAGAGAAACTAAGGAGATGAAAAGACATCCTGTGCTCACGGATTGATAGAATTAATATTGTGAAAATGACCATCCTACCAAAAGCAATTTACAGATTCAGTGCAGTCCCAATCAAAATCCCTGTGACATTCTTCACAGAAACAGAAAAATCCATCCAAAAAATTCAATCAAAACCAAAAAATGGAATTCAATCAAAACCAAAAAATGGAATCACAAAAGACTCTGGATAATCAATGCAATCGTGAGCAATGTCAGGAGGATTACCATACTAGACCTCAAGCTGTATTACAGAGCTATAGTCATAAAAACAGCATGGCACAGAAACAGACATATGGATCCCTGGAACAAAATAGAAGGAACAAGATAGAAAACACAAACATGAGTGCCTTCAATTACAGCCACCTGATAATTTGACAAAGATGCAAGAACACAAACTGGAGGAAAGGCAGCACTTTCGACAAATGGGTGCTGGCAAAACTCTATCTCCATATGCAGAAGAATGAAATTAGACCATACCTCTCACCTTGTACAAAAGCCAACTCCAAATGGATCAAAAGACCTCAATATAAAGCCTGAAATGGTGAAATTTTTAGAAGAAAACATAGGCAGTACCTTATAAGACATAGGTGCAGGAAAGGACCTTCTAAATCAGACATTAGGAATTAAGGTCAAGAATCAACAAATGGCACTTCATTAAACTAAAAGCTTTCTGTACAGCAATAGAAGTAACCAGTCAGGTGAGGTAGATGTCCAAAGAGTGGGAGAAAAACTCCACCAGCTGCACATCTGACAGAGGATAAGTATCCAGAATATATAAAGAACTCAAAAAAAAAATAAGAAAACAAATGACCCAATTAAAAAATAAGCTATATATTTGAACACAGAATCTTCAAAAGAAGATATAACAATGTTCAAGAAATACCTTTAAAAGTGTTACCATCTTATAGGAATGTGACTCTTGGTGGGTTAAACAGGCACCAGTGGATGGTCCCATATTGAAGGCCATTTAGGGACACAAATTAGGTTCTATAGGCTGAATATACATACATATATATATATATATATTTATATATATATATATATATATATATTCAGTAAAAAATTAAAACCTTATAGTATAGCCACATAAACCCTGCACACACACATACATACATACACACACAGCAACTTTATTCATTATTGCTAATGGTTGAAAAAATCAAGATATCTTTAAATAGCATAAGCAGCCTGTAACACACACATAAACTACTATTCAGAAGTAAAAAAGAAATGAGCTGCTGATCCTTAAAAAGATGCTGAGAAAGCTTAAGTGAATATTGATAAGTGGAAGAGGCCAGTGTAGAAAATCTATATACTGCATGGTTCTAAGTAGACAACATTCTAGAAAAAAATAAAGACACAGTGAAAAAGCTTCTGGTGTTCAGGGGTCCGAAGCTGGGGAAGGAAGATGTTGCTGTCAGGGAATCTTGAGGGCAATGAAACCATTCTGCATGACACAATAATGACGCTTACATAACTCTGTGCAATCGTCAAAACCCTTAGAACCATACAGCACAAATGAAGCCCATCTTATGAGAGCTATGGGCATCATTTTTTTTTTAATGTTTTAAATTTGGGACTGGATAGATGGCTCAGTGGTTAAGAGCACTGACTGTTCTTGCAGAGGACCCAGTTCAACTTCTAGCACCCACATAGCAGCTAAAAACCATCTTTAGTGCCTGGTGTGGTGGTGCATACCAGCACTTGGGAGGCAGAGGCAGGCGGATGTCTGTGAGTTCAAGGCCAGCCTGTTCTACAGAGTGAGTTCCCTGCCAGCTGGGACTAAAGGGAGACCCTGTCTCAAAAATAACAAAAAAAGTTTTAAATTTTATTTATTATTTTTATCTGTATGAGTATTGTCTGCATGTTTGTAAGTGTACCCTTGTTCTGCAATGTCCACAGAGGTCAGAAGAGGGCATTAGATTCTCTTGGAAGTGGAGTTACAGATGGTTGTTAGCTTTCATGTGGGTGCTGGGAATTGAACTGGGTCCTCTGCAAGACCAGCTAGTTCTCTTAACCACTGAACCATCTCTCCATGGGCTTCATTTAATTCAGCAAGAGTATATGAACTGTGGTTCATCCCGCTGGATGTAAGTGCTACATCAATACATTATGTTAATAACAGGGTAAAGTAAGACCTGTGTGAGTTCTTCTGAACTTGTGCTAAATTCTCCTGTAAATATAAACCTTTAATAGTCTACTAATGTTCTTCAAAATAACCTACACTATTTATAGTCATCATCAAATGAATGAAAATAGTCTAGCCAATTCAAAAGATCCTGCAGATACATTTGGTGTGAGTGCCGTGTTCTGGAGACTAGGGGTGCATAAAGGAGGAAGCTGGGAAGGAGTGGTTTGTCTGGTGGAATGGACAGGCTCTTCAGGCCCCGCCTTTATTTCCAAAACCTCACTGTGGCCTCACACTGGCACTCTCTGTGCCTGAAATTCCTCTTCTGAAAAATAAAGCTGGAATGGATGAACTCTTTAGACTCTTACATTTCAAGTGTCTGCAAGTAGCCTCTGGTGCACTCAAAGTCTGTTTAATAACACCACAAGAACATCATTAACTTTAGGTTTGGTCTCATTTCTTTGAGCATCTTTTTTTTTCCTTTGGCCTTTTTTGAAATAAAGACTCCCTGTAGCCCCAGCTGGCCTGGAACTTGCTGTGTAGACTAAGCTGGCCTTGAGCTCACAGGCTGTGTCTGCCACGATGCCCAGCTTCTTTTAGCAGTTCTGCAATTAGGTACACACACACTTAGGAGAAGAAATTTAATCCACATTTTTTTCTGTTTTCAAAGGATCTTCTGCCTTGGGTATTGTAAATTTCCATTGCTCCTTGAAGACTAACATTTCTGCAAGAAAGAAAGTATGGACACAAATTGGTCCCCCCTCGCCGGTCTCCCTGTAACTCACCTGTTCCAAGCCCCTCCATGCCTGGGATATCATCTCCAAACCTATGTGAAAAAATAAGAAAGAAAGAAAGAAAGAAAGAAAGAAAGAAAGAAATAGAAAGAAAAAGAAAGAGAGAGGGAAGGAAGGAAGGGAGAGGGAGGAGGGAGGAAAGAAAAAGAAAGAAAGAAAGAGAGGAAAGAAGGAAGGAAGGAAGGAAGGAAGGAAGGAAGGAAAGAAAGAGAAAGAAAGAAAGAAAGAAAGAAAGAAAGAAAGAAAGAAAGAAAGAAAGAAAGAAAGAAAGAAAGAAAGAAAGAAAGAAAGAAAGAAAGAAAGAAAGAAAGAAATATTAGCTGAGATCAGAGCAAAAGGATTCTGTCTGAAGTTACTGACATGGACTGTTTCTCAACTCTAGGGGAAAGGACATTGTTTTCATTGGAGAAATTCCTTTATCTGCAGTCAACAGGAGCTAAGAAAATGTCACTCTGACAAAACATCTTCTATTCCTGGTGGAGAGTGGATATGTTTCCCCTCTAGATAAAATAGAAAGCCAGAATGAATGACCAGGGTACAATTTAGTCAAGCTTCTCTTTTTAAAAACATGGGTCTCTTGTAGCCCAGGATAGCCTTGAACTAGCTATGCAGCTGAGAATGACCTTGCTTACTTAGGACTATTCATTCCTCTGCATCTACCTGCAGAGTGCTAGGATCAGACAAACTCTCCCACACCTGGTTTATGTGGTGCTTGGAAATGAACTTAGCCTTTGTGAGTGCTACAAGTGCTCTGCCAACTCATCACCCCAGCTCACCATGTAGACCAGGCTAGCCTCAATCTCACAGAGATCTGCCTGCCTCTGCCTCTTGAGTGCTGGGATTAAAAGTGTGTGCCACCACACCCAACTATCTTCATTTAAAAAAATATTTTCCTGGGCTGAAGACTTGGCTCAGTGGTTAAGAGCACTGACTTCTCTTGTCGAGGACCTGGGTTCTATTCCCAGCACCTACATACATAGTGGCTAACAACAGTCCTAACTCCAGGTCCAAGGGACCTGAGGCTATCTTCTGACCTTCTCAGACACTGCATGACACAGGTGCACTGACACATATTCAGGAAATACACTCATACACATAAAAAATAAAATAATAAATATTTTTAAATGTTTTCATTTATTATGTGTATGTATGGCAGAAAGAGAGAGAGGGGAGAGACAGAGAGAGACAGAGAGAGAGAGAGGATCAGACAACAACTTTGTAGAATTGGTTCTCTCCTACCTTTATGCAGGTTCTGAGGCTCAAACTCAGGTTTCTTGCACAGCAAGTAGTACCTTAACTCACCAGCTCTCAAGCTTCATTTTTAAAAAAATATATTTATTATATTTATTTTATGTGTATAAGTGTATTACCTGCATGTGTGTAAGTTCATCAATGTCTGAGGAGGCCAGAAGAGGGCATTAGATCCCCTGGGACTGGAGTTACAGTTGTTAGCTGCCTTGTGGGTGCTGGAATTTGAATTAGGTTCTCTGGAAGAGCAGCCAGTACTCTTTTTTTTTTTTTAATTGGAATTGAGATGACTAAGCATTGAGATATTAAGATTATTAGTTAACTAATCTACTGTATATTAAGCATCACATGAGGCTTAGAGAATTAAGGGGAAAATTTTTTCTTTTGAGTGATTTTAGCCCTAGTGAACATATGTAAAGAAATAAATACAGGGACTGGAGAGATGGCCTAGCCGTTAAGAGCACCGACTGCTCTTGCAGAGGACATGGGTTCGATCCCCAGCACCCACATGGCAGGTGAGAACCGTTCGTAACTCCAATTCCAGGAGAACTCCAGTTCCAGGGGAATCCGACACCCTCTTCTGACCTGCGCAGCATTGCACAACACGGGTGCACAAACCTACATGCAGACAGTACGTTCATACACATAAATAAATAAAATCAAAAAAAATAAAGAAAGGCATGCACCACCATACCCAGCTGACTTTAAAAAAAAAAAAAAAAAGAAAGAAAGAAATACAATGTAAAATAACACAGGACCTGACAGCTGAATGTTATAAATGTGAAAGTAATAATAAAATATGAGGGACAAAATTAATATGACACGTGTTGTCATATTAAGATTTTTCTAAGGAACAAAATAGAAAAATGGAGAACCAAAGATAGAATGACAGACAAAAACAAACAGACAAACAGAAACAAAATAAAGCCCTGTGTTTTCTGGAAATGCTGGTGGTTGACGAACACAGGATATGTCAGGCAAAAATGTCTGGACAAATAAAGCCTGGAGGGTCAGGCCAAGGGTCATGGTGCTAAACTCCATTTTCCTGTTAAAACGAACTGGCCTGGGACCTGGGGCCTTACAAGGAAAGGGATTGCTGGATTACAGACATGATTCAGCAAAGTGCCAGTTGGAGAGGTGGAAGGTCTCCTGAGTCTGTTTAATGCCGTGAACAGTATTTTCTCTTAACAAAACGATTGCTGTCTTATGGGAACAGACAAGAACGGCCGGCCTTCCTTTCCATCCTGCTCTTACCCCTTGACTCCTTTCTTAGGAGGCTTGCTCTTGAATTGGCGAGTCTGCCTCTGCTTGAACTTGGGGGGTCCTTTGCGTGGGGTGGTAGGACCCTGGCTTGGTGCTGGAGGAACCAGAGAAGTGTTGTCACTCATCTTAGGTGACTGGTGTTTCGATTCCAGGCTCCCTCGAGAGCAAGGGAGAAAGGAGACTCTTGTAGTTATAAGGACCATTAGTTCTTAGACCTTTGTGGTAGACTAGGAAAGATAGGCATTTTGTTAAACATGCGTGGTACTCTGTGTTGACACAAACCAGGAGAAATTATTTTTAGAAAATATGGTATACATCAATGAAAGTATTCAGCAGATTACAGTGTCAACTATTGACTGAGAGATTTTCAAACTCAAAAAAATCAGTTGATAGAATCACGAGTGAAGAAGTGAGTTGGACCCCCATCAGCACATAAATCAGATGTAGTGGTTCCCACCTGTAGGTCCAGTATTCCGGAGGTAAAAGTAGGAGGATCCAAAGTTCAAGAGCATCTTAAACTACAAAGCCAATTTGATGTCAGGCTGGGATACTTGAGACCTTGTCTCAAAAAAATTCTAGGTATCTGATGTTCCAATAAATGGACTGCTTTCATTCTTTGTAAATTTATAATACCATATTTCTGCTCCATGAACTCCCGTCCTACCATTTGCTAAAGGAAGGGAGCTGACCAAATGTTATCAACATCTAGAGCAATTGCAGGCCCCTGAAGCTTTACATATACTCTTCATCCAGCTCTAAAATAGCCTTAGTAACCGTTATTTCTATTACAGACTCTGTTCCTTCACAATCTTTGCTTTAATTCTCACTTGCCTACAGATACGTTTACCTTAGATCTGAGGGACTACAGTATAGTTTCTTAGAGAAGAGGCACTCCGGACCATGGACACCAAGGAATATATTCAGTATATCCTGATATAAGGATCACAAATAGACACACTAACGTGGGAGATTAGGTAATGATTTTGTGCTCCATATCCAGGTCTTATGTTCATCAGCCACACATATCTCAGATGTCTTCAGCATCTTCTCTTGTCTACATCGTAGTCCTGTCTAACACAGCACACCCACACTAATTCAGCTGCAGGTATACATCTTGTCTTATCAACATAAGCCACACACACACACAAAAAAAATAGATAATCTTAAAAAAACAAACTAAGTTTAGCATGAGTTTTTGTTTTTGTTTTCCTTCTCCTTTTCTTTCTTAACATTCAAAAAAATTTACCTGGGGCAGGAAGATCCTGAAAAGGCTCAAAGAACTTCCAAATAATCTTAACCTCTTACCTGGGCCAATCCCTTCCATAATCTAAGGCATGGGAACTTTGTTTGCATAGGAGCCCTTATGTCACCTGTCAAAGGTTTAAGCTAATGTTCTTAACTTCATCCATCTGTAGCCCCAGCTGTCCTGGAACTCACATTGTAGACCAGGCTGGCCTTGAACTCACAAAGATCCGCCTGCCTCTGCCTCCCAAGTGCTAGGATTAAAGGCGTGCGCCACCACGCCCGGCTCTTGTCTGTTAATCTTTGACCTAACCATTTACCGTACTCTTTTCCCATTCCCAGTACAGCCCTATTTATTTGACTTCAAGTATTTAGGATTTTTTTTTTTTTAGGGTTTTCAAGATGGTTTGAGCTTACTTTCTTTTCCCCACTCATTGCTATCGTTCTTGCCCTCAAGTACTCAGATTGTTCAGTAGAAACATAATGAGCCACCTGTGAACTCACGCCAGAGATAAACATGGCTGCTCTTGCTGGGTCTCCCTTTTGTCATTATCTCTCCCAGAATGTCCTAGATGAGACTACCACAGTTCTGCCGTCTCACTACCTACAACAGTTCTCAGCACATAGGTAAGATGTTGAGTGGATTGTATTTGTTGAGTGATGGAATTCAGCAATGAGATCTGACCCTGTGACATTCCATCAGACCACAGAGAAAGCAAAATAAATGGCTTTGCCTCACAAAGTCTTTGGTGGCTTTAGAAAGCACATTGCCAGTTCCTCTGATTACTGAATCTAATTCTTGTGCAGTGGGCTCTCTAGCCCTGTCAACAGACAAGGTTTGTGGCCCTCCAAAGCATAGGTGGGAATATGGGTGTCATAGTAGGCAGCCAAGGGCAACATCACTCTCAGCCTGTGCCACCAGCAATGGACCTATCTTGATTCTGCCAAAGCCACAGGAGGAAACGAGAGAACAGCTCTCACACCAGATTCCTAAATGTTCTGATTGTTTCAAAATACCAAGAAACCATGAACTTTCTTTGCTTTTTTGTTTTCATGTGTAGAACCTGTTAAGATTGTTTGATAATAAAATTTCTTTTAGTGAAAGTATTTCAAGGTACATAGCGATACTAAAATACCAGAAATTCCAAGTTCACTGAACGTTCTATATTTTATCCATAGATCTTTAACAAGGACTTATTACATAGAAACAGAGTCCAAAATATAAAGATTAAGGTTAATGTCATAGTTCAAATGCCCTTTAGGGACAATGAAATAGGAAAAGCATATTGTTCTTAATAGATTTTAAATTATATGTGTGTGTGTGTGTGTGTAGAGATAAGAGAGCAACTTGCTGGAATCCATTCTTCCACCTCCAGATTGGCAGCATACCTGCTGAGCCACGTCAGCCCAAGAATATACTCTTTAGGATCAAACACATGTAACTGTAAATTCCTGCTCCACAAATGGACTATTTCTTCTTAAGTAGTTGCCTATCCTTTAGGAACCTCATTGTATCCATAAGATGAAACAAATAATGTCTTGTTCTTAAGATCATTAGGAAAATTAAAGGAGGTTATATAAGTAGCATATCTGACACAAAATGCTCAAAAATTAACTTTCTATTAGACTCTGCAGAAGTCATGGAAGCCATGTTAACAGACCTATGGTTGTGCGATGTGTTCATCCCTGGAACCTGGTCCCCAACAAGCACTGAGGAGCCCTGGCCTGCACTGGAATAGAAACTCATCAGCCTTAACTGGTGCCCCTTCAAAGGCCTCAACTATTAATTTATTTCTGATCTCAAAGTTCTGCCTGGAGAATCTTTCCTTCAATTTCTTTTACACTTCTAATATCACCTCCCAAACTTAAGCATCATACTCGGCTTTCACACTATTTATATTTTCTCCCCATTTCTGTGTGAATTTCTTTTGCATGATTATTAGTTTGGAACATGCACCTCTAAGCCTGAACAGCATAGCATTCCTGTCTACTTCTGAGTGTGGTGCATTACGTAAAGAAGACCCCTCGCAGAGTTACATAGCAGTCTTCAGGTTGAAGCTTGAGATTTGCAAGTGAATAATTGTTCTGTCACTTTGGGTGCGGTGCTTCAATTTTGAGTAGCTGGGAAATCCAATTGATCCTTCGAGAGCTTTCACAGATGACCTTCCAGGTCTCTGCAAGACCTTTGGGAAGAGCTGAATATATGTGATCCTTTCTTGCCTTGGAAGACAGTCCTGTTAGCCACAGATATCAGCAAAGGCTAAACACACCCTGACGGTGCTTTCCTTCGGTCCTGAAGTTAAATATGCCCAAATCAAATATGAAATTTGATTTTTGCTTCCTATTTTTTGCCTTCAAGAAATCCATTCTTTTGTGATGGAGACTATTTTCCTGTGTTTGGTGCAATGATACAACTTCCCCTTGTGGGGATTACAAACTGCTCTTCTACAGAAAGAAGTGAATGTAGCAAAGCAAAATGTCAAGGCCTAGCATGCTGGGTAGCCAGAGTTATGTCATATTAGACCCAAGCAGCAAAGATCAATTATGGAAAAGTACAGAGGACGATCTTCCATTAGCCCTGGCTAGTTCCAGAAGCCTTGAAACAAGCTCTCTGGGGCCAAGCAGGACGTCCAGGTCCCTTTCTCAGCAAAGATGTAGAAGAAGGTGGACAGTTCCACTGTTTCTTCTACTGATGGGTTAGGCCCACAAATCTTACCCAAGATCCCTCTGAAACAAAAAGAATCAAGTTGGAGATCCAAGTACAAACCAAACCAATGCCAGTAAAAGACAATCTAGTATGTGCCTTGCTTCAGAATGGAGCAAACAAACACTTTAACCTCAGAGGGAGAAGGCAACACCACCCACGGAGCCTGTGGTCACTCCCTCAAGGCTCCTTATCCTCACGCTGTCCCAGAAGCCCCAAGGTCATCCTGAGAGTAAAGAACTGTTTGCTCTGTGGCTGTGTTATGCCCCAGATCCCTCGTTTCCCAGAAAACTGTTTGCTAGGAAGCCACAGAGGAGAGTGAATTCTGAACAAACTCAGTAATCAAGGTTTGCAGTAACCTGGTAGTAACCAAGCTTCACACATTATTCTGTCACATGGCATTATAAGGAGGTTTTGCTGTGCTCTGCCCCATTTTCAACCCCAACCTTAGGTCAGGCCCACAGGTCCAGAATGTTCTCTTCTTCCATTTCTTTGTCTTAGAGCCAGATCAACCCCTCCAGCACCCTTTAGTTATTATTGTGCTCAGACTTACCACAAGTTGAGAAATAATTCACAGAGCTGAGTGCCGTTTCTGAGAGCTCTCTGTTGTGTCCTTCACTGAAGACAATGGAATCATTGAGTTCTGATTTATCCCTTCTGACACCTAATCCCACCATCATAAGCTTAAACACCAACCGAAGGGCTAAGAAGCAGCAAGAAGATGGGGTTAGACTGGGACAGGCTTAGGAGCATTCTGGTAACAAGAGAAAACTGACACATGCTCTCTTCTTTCAGTAGAAATTCAGTTCACACACACACATACACACACACACACACACACACACACACAGATTTTTGTGTGTATGAGTGTATTGCCTACATGTATGTAAGTGCACCCATGTTGTGTGGTACCCATTGAGGTCAGAAGAGGGGGTCAGTTTCCCTGCAACTAGAATTAAGAACAGTTGTCAGCCACCATGTCAGTGCTGGGAATCAAACCCAGGTCCTCTACAAGATCAGCCAGTGCTCCTTACTGCTGCGCTATCTCTCCAGCCCTGCTCTATTTCATTTTTAAATACATCTTAGTTCGTGGGCCACTCAATTCTTTTGATAAATTTAGCATAGAGAAGTCATGTGGTTGCTTATGAAGTTAGTGAATCCAGGAGCGAGGACCACACTGGGAACACCTTGAATATTCAATTGTCTCTCTACTGTTCTCTAACAAAAGCAGACACAGACCAAGATGCATATTTGGGGTTCATTTTCACACTTTGCCTTTGAATTGCATTGTGTCTCCCTCAAATTGCTACTTGTTAGAAAGCTGCACTCCTTAAGATTATAGAAAAGGAAGGGCGTTTATCCTCCTGAGCCAGGGAAAGATTCTTAACCTATAGCCCCAAGCTACAAGAGCAGCTAAGCACCTTCTAAACTAAACCAGAGTTGTTTATATGCATTCCCAGGGTCTTTACCAAAATTGGAGCAATTTTGAAGGCAACCAATAATGCATGGAACTAGCAGGGATTTGCTTGGGG
>VZQC01014075.1:2157936-2225974 GCA_009823505.1 Rhizomys pruinosus
CCTCATCGCCCTGCTCTGTGAGAACTGCTGCCTGTCTGCACATTACTGTTGGAGCAGTGCTACTCCATCCCTATGAGCCTGGCCTCATCGCCCTGCTCTGTGAGAACTGCTGCCTGTCTGCACATTACTGTTGGAGCAGTGCTACTCCAGCCCTATGAGCCTG
This sequence comes from Rhizomys pruinosus, assembly GCA_009823505.1. Taxonomy (NCBI): domain Eukaryota; kingdom Metazoa; phylum Chordata; class Mammalia; order Rodentia; family Spalacidae; genus Rhizomys; species Rhizomys pruinosus. Next base: position 2,158,100 of record VZQC01014075.1, read on the forward strand.
GCCTCATCGCCCTGCTCTGTGAGAACTGCTGCCTGTCTGCACATTACTGTTGGAGCAGTGCTACTCCATCCCTATGAGCCTGGCCTCATCGCCCTGCTCTGTGAGAACTGCTGCCTGTCTGCACATTACTGTTGGAGCAGTGCTACTCCAGCCCTATGAGCCTGGCCTCATCGCCCTGCTCTGTGAGAACTGCTGCCTGTCTGCACATTACTGTTGGAGCAGTGCTACTCCATCCCTATGAGCCTGGCCTCATCGCCCTGCTCTGTGAGAACTGCTGCCTGTCTGCACATTACTGTTGGAGCAGTGCTACTCCAGCCCTATGAGCCTGGCCTCATCGCCCTGCTCTGTGAGAACTGCTGCCTGTCTGCACATTACTGTTGGAGCAGTGCTACTCCATCCCTATGAGCCTGGCCTCATCGCCCTGCTCTGTGAGAACTGCTGCCTGTCTGCACATTACTGTTGGAGCAGTGCTACTCCATCCCTATGAGCCTGGCCTCATCGCCCTGCTCTGTGAGAACTGCTGCCTGTCTGCACATTACTGTTGGAGCAGTGCTACTCCAGCCCTATGAGCCTGGCCTCATCGCCCTGCTCTGTGAGAACTGCTGCCTGTCTGCACATTACTGTTGGAGCAGTGCTACTCCATCCCTATGAGCCTGGCCTCATCGCCCTGCTCTGTGAGAACTGCTGCCTGTCTGCACATTACTGTTGGAGCAGTGCTACTCCAGCCCTATGAGCCTGGCCTCATCGCCCTGCTCTGTGAGAACTGCTGCCTGTCTGCACATTACTGTTGGAGCAGTGCTACTCCATCCCTATGAGCCTGGCCTCATCGCCCTGCTCTGTGAGAACTGCTGCCTGTCTGCACATTACTGTTGGAGCAGTGCTACTCCAGCCCTATGAGCCTGGCCTCATCGCCCTGCTCTGTGAGAACTGCTGCCTGTCTGCACATTACTGTTGGAGCAGTGCTACTCCATCCCTATGAGCCTGGCCTCATCGCCCTGCTCTGTGAGAACTGCTGCCTGTCTGCACATTACTGTTGGAGCAGTGCTACTCCAGCCCTATGAGCCTGGCCTCATCGCCCTGCTCTGTGAGAACTGCTGCCTGTCTGCACATTACTGTTGGAGCAGTGCTACTCCATCCCTATGAGCCTGGCCTCATCGCCCTGCTCTGTGAGAACTGCTGCCTGTCTGCACATTACTGTTGGAGCAGTGCTACTCCAGCTCTATGAGCCTGGCCTCATTGCCCTGCACTGTGAGAACTGCTGCCTGTCTGCCCATTACTGTTGGAGCAGTGCTACTCCAACTCTATGAGCCTAGCCTCATCGCCATGCTCTGTGAGAACTGCTGCCTGTCTCGGTCTCAATTTCTTCATCTATAAAATGAACAACTCAGGCTGCACTGAAAGTGTGTGAGGACACCGGTATTTGTTAAGAGAGTTAGAAATATAGTAATGAGGCAGAGTGTAAGGAGAATTGAATTCACAGCTCAGAATTCTGGATGTTATTCTTGATGATGGAGGAACTATCCAGGATTTTACGGGAAGATCTGATACAACCATCTTATGATGGATATGGGTGAGAGTCTCACACTATAGACTACACTGGCCTGGAACTCACTGTGCAGTCCAGGATGACCTTAACTATATGGTGATCCCCCTGCCTCAGCCTCTGGAGTGTTGGATTACTGGCATGAGCCACCATACCTGGCTCTTAGGTATCTTTTGAAACTTCTGTTGTGGTCTCCAGCTATCTTGTGTTATAAAGTTGCATTTCCTAGTTAAAAAATAAAAGCCGTCTGAAACTCCAATTCCAGGAGAACTCTAGTTCCAGGGGAATCTGAGACCCTCTTCTGACCTCCGCGGCATTGCACGACACGGGTGCACAAACCTGCATGCAGACAGTACATTGATACACATACCGAAATAAATAAAATAAAATAAAATAAATTTTTTTTAAATAAAAATAAATAAATAAATAAATAAAATAAAATGAACAACTAAGAGTGCCAGAACTGTTATTTCTGTTTCCAGCCCATCATTCTTGAATGACACACCTATGAAAGTAACAGGCTTTTTAATCCAGTTCTTTCTAATGCTAAAAGGAGTTTACATGTCACGTTACACCCTTCTTCCTGCAAGGGAGACTCAGGAGTGTGGAAAACAAGAGGTGAGGATGTGGAGAAAGGTCAAGTGTAGTTGGTAAACATTGTCCTGAGCTGGGGATGTAGCTTTGGTGGTAGAACACCTGCCTAGCATTTACAAGGCCCTGGGTTTGATCTCCAGCATAACGTATACAGTGGGTGTCGTAGTGGACTCTATAATCCCAGCGTGCAGGAGGTGGTAGGATGAGGAGTTTAAGCTCACCCTGTGCTGTAGAGCAAGTTTGAGGCCAACCTAGGCTATGAGTTGAGACCATGTTTACAAAGAAATCTCCTTGGGTTGGAGAGTTACAGAAGACCTGAGTTCAGTTCCCAGCACCCACATGGTGTCTAACAACTATCTATAACTCTAATTCTAACACGTCTTCTGACCTCTGGCACACATGGGATACTTACACACATGCAGGCAAAGCACCCATACAGATAAAGTAAAATTAAATAAATAAAAAACGTTTTAATTTTCTAAAAGGATTTATAATTTTAAAATTGTTAAATTGCCTTACAGACTCAGAAATCTATCTCTTATGATTCTGGCTCAGATGGAGTAGACATGCTTCTTGCCATGCTTCAAGTAAACACAGCAAAAAACTTCTGAATGTTACAGAGGAAGAAAACAATAATGTTCTATTAATAAAACATTTGAGAAGAGGAGGAACCTTAAGACCCAGGGAACAATGTGCAGTAAGATCCCTAGATTTACTTTCTGTTTGTATACCCTAAACTGTGCCTAGGAAGACAACAGATCAAAACTCCCGGAAGAGTGAAACATACAAATCACCAAGTCAAAAGATATTTAGATAAAAATCTCCTGGTGCAGACAAACATCATGGGAAATATGGCTTAGCTTAGCAAAGGTTGAATGGAGGTCCCACACTTCCATTCCGATCAGCTTCTCTCCTGTTCCACAGAAAAATCATTTTTTGAGATCCTGAGCTTCCATCTCCAGCAAGTTGTAATGATCTTATCTAAATGGTATCAGAGAAGCTCAAGGGAGAAAATTGAATTTTACCTCCACTCAATAATAAGGCACATAAAAATATAGATTTTAGTACAGAAAAGTATGAACAACCTAAAAAGTACTCACTTGCGTGGGTTCACCTACAAAACAGAGGACTCAGCAAAGAAATGGTGAGCTTCAAAATGGAAGATAGCCCATCTGAACAGAACAGGCAGTAGTAAGGAAGTTTAATGAAAACTCAGAGGCCTGGGACACTAAAAGACCAAACACTCATCCTAAACATCTAAGAAGAAAAAAAGAAAAAAAGGCTGGCGTGGTAGCACATGCCTTTAATCCCAGCGCTTGGGAGGCAGAGGCAGGTGGATCTCTGTGAGTTCAAGACCAGCCTGGTCCACATAGTGAGTTCCAGGTCATCTGGGGCTACAGGGAAAGACCAAAAATAAAAAAATTAAAATTAAAAATTTTTAAATTTTGAAAAAGAAAAGGAAAAAAATGGGCTAGAAAAGTACTTAAAATATTGGTTAATAATTTCACTAAAAGACATACATACATGAAATCAAAAACCTAGCTAGCAGACCCTGAAGCATTGATCTCAAAGAAATCTATGCCCAAATACATCCTAACAAAGCTTCAAAAATCTTTTTAATAATTGGAAAATAATACTAGACAAGCAAACACCTTACTTTAGGGGAAACTCTGGAGCAGCACTGAGTCTCTCATTGGAAATCACAAGGACCAGAAGGAAGTAGCATGTATTTTAAGTCATAAACGGAGAAAGCAGGGAACCTTAATCTCTATAACAAGTAAATTTATCCTTCTTGAATTAAGAGGCAATAAAGACATACTTAAAGGAAGATTATGTGTAACCAGAAATCATATACTAGATGAATGATTTAAGTGAGTTGCCAAAATAAAAAGGAAATCATAAAAGAAGGAATTTTGAAACACCTGGAAAGAAGAAACGATAAAAAGAACAACAACAACAAAGGCAACAAGAACTTACCTCCTTTGAAAGGGTTGAGTGGAGGTGAAAACATTGTTCAGGACACAGAAGTTCTAAGGAGCTGATTGTTGCTGTGTCTTTGAGGAAGGCATGCATTACTCAGTCACTCTGCCTCTCCTATGCCTACCAAGTCTCAGGTTGTTTGAGAAGGCTGGCCGTTCTCAGCTGTGACACTGCCTCTACTGGACATAGCCATCCCATCGGGTCACATCATTAGACATTGGCTAATGTTATGATGGCTGATTTCTGGTGATTTTATGCCTGACCTTATCAAACAGGTACTGGGGCCATAGGACTCTAAGCAAGGTGAGGAATCAGCATAGACTTCTTCTGGAAGAACTTTTGGATGAGCCAGACATCCCGAGATTTCATAGAATGAAGGAAAGCACTCTGGAATCTCACTGGGCAAGACATAAAGGAGAACACGGAGGAGAAGAGGAAGTGTGTGTGGTGGGAAGCTGTTGATGGGGGCAATGGCAGGAGGATCACGGAAACATTTTATTGCATAAAAAATCCAGAGCCAAAAAGATCTCTATTTTCTGGGGTTTGTTCATAACATTCTAGAAAGTCAAAACATACATAGTTTTCTATTTAAAAAAAAGAAAGTCAAAACTATAGCACTGAAGAATAAATCAGAGGTTGAAAAAACAATGGTTACTTCAAAAGAAAAACAAGAGGGCTATTTTGAAGGGTGCTGGACTAATTGATACCAAGATATACAAATTGATGTATGTGGCTAAACTCATGTACAACACAAAGAATAACTTGTATGCTATTTCAAACTGTTAATGTATAGGGGGCTTGAGTAATGGCTCAGTGGTTAAGAGAACTGGCTGCTCTCACAGAATAGCCAGGTTCAAATCCCATCACCCACATGGGGCCTAACAACCATCTGTAACTCCAGTTCCAGGGGATCTGACACCCTCTTCTGTCCTCCGTGGGCATTGCACAATATGGCTGCTCTTACACACTTGCAGGCATAACATTCACACATAAAATAAATTAAATTAAAAATTCATTAAATGTTATAAACTTTTAAAATCCATGTTCTGTAGATCTATAATCTTTCGTTTTTTTAATCCTTTCTTAAAGATGAGGAGGTATTACTGACTATACACAGGAAAGTCATTAAAGTGGGCTGTAAGCTGCTTACACCAGTGTTAATCCCTAATCTGTCTTTAGTGTTTCTTAAAATATGAGTGAGGAGGAAAACATATGTTAACCCAAATTTCCTCCACATGTGAAATCCCATAGACTGAGCTTCTCACTCTTATTGATGCTCATTCAGGTCAGAGAGGGGCACTTGAACTGTTAAAGAGGAATGTACAGCCAAAGTACCTTGTTCCCTTAATATCCCACATTGAGATTCTTCAGAATAGTATTCTTAATCTTAAAAAAAAATAGTTTGTTACTTAAAAATACAATATTCTCTTCAAGAAAACAGAGACAAGAGAATGCATGCCAATCCCCTTCCTAAACTCTGATTGTTCCTGAACATCAAAACCAGAAAAAGATATAAAAACTGAAAAGTATGAATCAGTCTCCCTCATAAGATTTAATATGCAAAAATGCTTAGCAAACCAAATATAGAACCTGTTTAAAGAATAATGTACCATATCCAAATGGGTTCATTGAAATTAATCATTATAAGCCATTATATTAAAAGGATGAAAAAGATAAGATTATGATATATCAATTGATAAAGAAACAACATTTGAGGGAGGGGTAAAAAAAAAAAAACAAAGGACATGTAAAAACAATCCTACTATTTTAAACAAATTAAAAAATATAAGTTGGGGGCTGGAGAGATAGCCTAGCGGTTAAGAGTGCTGAGTGCTCTTGCAGAGGACCCGGGTTTGATCCCCAGCACCCACATGGTGGCTGAGAACTGTCTGTAATGCCAATTCCAGGAGAACTCCAGTTCCAGGGGAATCCGAGACCCTCTTCTGACCTCTGCGGCATTGCACGACATGGGTGCACAAACCTGCATGCAGACAGTACATTCATACACATAGAAAATAAATAAATAAAATAAAAAAATAAAAAATAAAAAAATATAAGTTAAGGGGCTGGAGAGCTGGCTCAGTGGTTAAATAAGAGTGCTGATTGCTCTTGCAGAGGACCCAGGTTTGATTCCCAGCATGCACATGGCAGCTAACAACCATCTGTAACTCCATTTCTAGGGGATCTGACACCCTCTTCTGACCTCTGTATAACATGGGTGCATTTACACACATGCAAGCAATATGCTCATACACTTAAAATAAAAAAAAATATTTTATAAGTTAAATATATTATATAAGTTAAAATATTATATAAGTTAAAAACAGAAAGAGGAGATGTCCTGCATGGCTAGATAATAGTGCTTCTAGAAATCGTGGCTTATTAAAATTCCCAATACCAGGTTGTGATATTTCCTTATGAGTTGTTGGTTAGGGAGACCCTAGAGCCCCCCCCCCAAAACAATGCAGGCACTTGTCATTTCTCTTGGTTGGCCACAAGGACTAAATAGTATGACCTTATTTATAAAGGTATCACATACCTTGGTTTCAAGGTATAAAGAAATCAACCAAAACTGAGCTGGAGGGCTCTTTCCTCCTGGCTGTTTCACAATGCTGGAAGGTGCTATGAAGGCTGCTGGGGTGGGGGGAAGGCACCAGTGGTCTTACCCAGCTGTGAACTCTATGAACTTCAGTTATGAAATACCGTGAGGCAAGATGTGCCCATTGTTACAATAGTGGCACAATTGTCATGGGAGCAACCAACACTTCTTAGATTTCAGGCTCACTCCACAGGAAGGAATTCATGCTTGTTGTTGAAAATCTGATCAAAACCCCATGGTTGATAAGGTCCTAGGCTCTAGAGGGAACTTGCTTTAATTTAACTAAATTGACATGATGTCACACTGCCTTCTGAACATCTGTACTTATAGGTTAGACTATCGCCACTCCCAACCTTAATTCAGAGAAACTTCTTACAATGCAGAGATTCCTGACTGCTCAAGGCACTGAGAATAAAAGGCAGCTGAGTGTTCAGCCTGACATTTGTCCTACCCCCTCTAAGGCTCAGGGAATATCTCAGGGGAAGGCGTGGAAAGAATGTAAGAGCTGGAAAATAGGAGAAGAGTTACAAAGCACTGTCTTCTTTGCCTGACAGTCACTGGAAACAGGAACACACAGTAGCTACACTTGGCCTACATAAGACTGGCACTGTCAAGGGGGCTAGAGAGATAGCCTAGCGGTTAAGGGCACCGACTACTCTTGCAGAGGACACGGATTCGATCCCCAGCACCCGCATGGTGGCTAAGAACCGTCTGTAACTCCAATTCCAGGAGAACTCCAGTTCCAGGGGAATCTGAGACCCTCTTCTGACCTCCGAGGCATTGCATGAGACGGGTGCACAAACCTACATGCAGACAGTACATTCATACACATACAAAAATAAATAAAAAATTTTAAAAAAAGACTGGCACTGTCGACAGTCAGTCAGAGATGAAGGAGAGGCTCATTATACTAATCCTCATGGATGAATTCTGGGAAATGAAGAGTCATCATCATCAGATATGAGCCCACCAGGCTCCAATGGATAATTCTATCCCCATGGCCACTCAGAAAGGCTTTTTAAACTCAGTGGGTCACACACACACAAAAAAAGATCTAAACATAGGGAAGAGTGCATGAAGGGAGAAAAGAACAGGTTGTGGTGAGATTGAGCAGAAGCCATTAGATACACAAGTGAAATTATCAAAGAATAAATTAATTTGAAAAAATATTTCATTTATTGTTTTTATTTTGTGTGTACGAGTATATTGCCTACATGTGTGTAAGTGTCCCCATGGTGTGGTGTTCAGTGCCTGCAGAAGTCAGAAGAGAGCACAAGATCCCCTGGAACTGGAGTTATGGATGGGTTGTTAGCTGCCACGTGGGTGCTGGGAATCAAACCTGGTTCCTTTGCAAGAGCAGCCAATGCTCTTAGCCTCTGAACCATCTCTTCAGCTCCAAATTTTAATTAGTTTTTAAAAAGCATTTGGCAAAAATCCCAAACTCACCCATGATTTAAACAAAAACAAAGAAACAAAACAAAACCTCTCACCAAAGTGGGAACGAAAATAATTATAGATAGTTCTTCAGGTAAATGAAACAGTAGAGAATCTCACACAAATAGGCCAAGTCAGTTTTTGACCAGATTGGAAAGGATTACCATGGAGGAGATGGCCCAAACTGTCCTGAAGCATGAACTCCCTGTCCACAAGATGTGCATAGAAGAAAGGTGCCAGTAATAAAAGATCTTAACCCCAACCACCACACTCCATGCACCCAGAATTCACACCTACACCTCACACCTCATACAAGAATCAGCTCAAAATACACCATAGACTTCCATGTAAAACTGTAAAACTTCTACAAACAAATATAGTGACAAGGTCTTAGACCCGCCATTGAAAGTTCCGTACATAACCAAAGGCGATCAGTTTGACCTCAGTAAAGTTAGGAATGCCTGTTTTGTGAAAAACTTTGACGATTAAAAAACAGGTAATATTTAGGAGATGAGGTTTGCCAACCACATGTCCATAGAAGACTTGTATCTAGAAAATATAAAGAACTCTTAGCTAGATGTGATGGCACACACCATTAATTCCAGCTCTTGGGAGGTACAGGCTGGAGAGATGGCTCAGCAGTTAAGAGCACCATCTGCTCTTGCAGAGGATCCAGATTCAAGTCCCAGCACCCACATGGCGGCTAACAACCATCTGTAACTCCAATTCCATTGCACAACAGGTACACTTTACACACACGCAGGCAATACACTCATACACATAAAATAAAAATAATATATAAAATATTTTAAAAATACTTTGAAATTTCATCTCAACCCAGTCAGAATGGCAGTCAATAAGAAAACAATAATAAATGCTGATAAGGATGCCAATGAAAGGAGTCTTTTTAAAAATTTTATTTACTATTTTCTTTTTTTTGTGATAAGTGTATTGCCTACATGTGTGTAAGTGCACCCTTGTGGTGCAATGTCCACAGAGGTCAGAAGAGCATGTCGGATCCCCTGGAACGGGAGTTACACATAGTTGTTGCCTGCCATGTGGGTCTTCTGCAAGAGCAGCCAATGCTCTTAACCCATGAGCTATCTCTCTAGACCCGCAAAAAGAATCTTTATATAATGTTGGCGAGAATGTAATGTAGTCCAGCCGCTGTGGAAGTCAGTGTGGGGATTTCTCAAAAAACTTAAAACATATGACCCAGCTACACCCCTCTAGAGTATTTACCCAGAGGACTGTAATTCACCATACTACAGAGGCACTTGAACATCAGTGTGCACTGCAGCACTGTTTACCATAGCTAGGTTTATGCGGCCAATCCAGGTATTCAAGAACAGAAGGTTGGATAACGAAGATACTGTAGCTCTACACAAGAAAATTTTTAAGGCACAAATAATAAAATTAGCCATTTGCAGGAAAATGGATGCGACTGGGCATTATTACATCCAGCAGATTACGTCAGCCTCAGAGAGGCGAATGTTTTATATTAAGGATCCTTGATTTACACAGAAACATACAATTGTGTATGTGCATGACTCAGAAGTAGAAGTGAAACTGGAAGACTAACAAGAGGGGAAGAAGAAAAAGGAAGGTGGGTGGGTGGGGGTGATCATGTTCAAAGCACATTGTTTACTGGAGTGAAAATGTCCTTACGAATCCTAGAACCATGAACAATGAGGGCACACGGGTAGAAGTACTGTTTAAAAGACAAACAATTCAAACAGAAAAATGAGCATAAATATAAATACTCTTCATGAAAAAGGATTAGTAGGTGACAAATGGGATGTTTACCATAGTCATATACCAAAGAAAAGCACATTAAAGCACAGTAAGCTATGCCTACACACCGACGAGAAACTCTTTAAAAATGATAACGTTAAATAATGGCAGACTCGTGCATTACAAGTGGATGGAAAGTGGCCCAGCCACTGTGCTATTTGGTTCTGCCAAAACTGTTTGGCAGGCTTTTTTGTTTTTAATTTTATTTATTTATTTATTTATTTATTTATTTATTTATTTATTCAATTTTTAAATTTTATTTATTATTTCTTATGTGTATGAATGTACTGTCTGCACGTAGGTCTGTGCACCCATGTCGTGCAATGCTGTGGAGGTCAGAAGAGGGTGTCAGATTCCCCTGGAACTGGAGTTAAAGATGGTTCTTAGCCGCCATCTGAGTGCTGGGAATCAAATCCGGGTCCTCTGCAAGAGCAGTTAACCGCTGAGCCATCTCTCCAACACCTTATTTATGTTTTTTTTTATGTGTATGAGTGCATTGCCTGCATTTGTGTAAGGGCACTCATGTTGTGCAGTGCCCCGGGACGTCAGAAGAGGGTATTGGATTCTCTGGAACTGGAGTTATAGACATTTGTTAGCTACCATGTGGGTATTGGGAACTGAACCCAGGTCCTCTACTAAAGCAATTGGTACTCTTAAATGCTAAGTCATCTCTCCAGGCTTCTGACAATCCCCCCCCGCCCCCCCGCAAAGCTAAACATAAATTTACTATACAATCTAGGAGTTGCTTCTTGGGAATTTATCTAAGAAGTGAAAACTCAGTTTCACCCAAAACGTGTACACAAAATGTCTATAGCAACTATATCCATACTAGTCCCGAATGGGAAGCCATCCAGATTTTCAACAATAAGTAACTAAATGTTGCACATTTGTACCGTGGAGCACTGCCCAGCCCCCAAAGGAAGCACAGTCCTGACACATGTACCAAGTTGAACGACCCACAAGAGAATTATTCTAAGGGAAAGAAGTCAATCCTCCAAATATACATGATTCCGTTGATGTAATAGTTTTTCAATTAAAGGTTATAGACATGATGAATAGATTAGTGACTGCCACGGGCTAAGGAGGGGAGTACGAGCATTTTAAAAATGACCAAAAGAAAATAACAAAAAATGTGGAGTTGGTGATAATAAAGTTTGCTCTCTTGATCATGGACACACATATGCATCACATATATGTGCCTGAATGCACATACATGTACATATGTACATGTGCATACATATAACCACATATACATGTATATAAACATATACATGCATACATACATACACACAGAAAGAGAGAGAGCAAAATCTGAGCCAATTCTTGAAGACATTGAAACTAGAAGAGAATCAAAGAAAAGGCTATATAGTTCTTTACAGCTTGCTGAAAGTCTATCATTATTTCAAGAACAAAAAGCTTTAAAAAAAAGTTTTACTCTAAAGTATTTAGAAAGGTAAAGCATAAAAGGAATCAAATTAATATTTTTTCAAAGCTTAAATGTAGATAACCAGGGTCAGCTGCCACAACCCACTCCCTTAACCCCCTCACACACACACCTGAGCTAGCCCTTCTCTAGACACTCCCCCCTCTTCTTCCTAGCCTGGTACCTACAACTTCCTCTTTCCTAAATTCTGCCATTTCCCAGTGTATTATCCTTTTATATTCATTCTGCACACATTTGTTGACAGTCTTCAAGGAGTATGAATGATGTTCTGGGAGTGGATATAACAAGACCTTTGCTCTTGGAGAACTCCCATTATAGAAAAGAATTGGATAATAAACACAGTGGGGGGGAAAACTCAGAATTTTTGAGACTTTTCATGCCATAAATAAAAATAAATCTGAGAGCAGGAGAGATGGCTTATTGGTTAAGAGCACTGGTTGTTCTTGCAGAGGACCTAGGTTCAATTTCTAGCACCCACATGGTGGCTAACAATTACCTATAACTCCGGTTCCAGGGGATCTGACAGCCTTTTCTGGCCTCTATGGGCATTGCACGATAGGTTACACCTATCTATATGCAAGCAATACACTCATGCACATAAAATAAAAATAATAAATTAAAATAAGATGGGCGTGGTAGCCCACACCTTTAATCCCAGCACTCCAGAAGTAGATCAGACATATCTCTGTGAGTTCAAGTCCAGTCTAGTCTACATAGGGAGTTCTATGTCTCAAAAAGACAAAATAAATAAATAAATAAATAAATAATAAATAAATAAATCTGGATAATGAAGGCACAATTTAAATTTATTTCACTTTATTTATTATTTGATATGATCTCGTCAATTTCTATGGTTTAATAGAAGTACTCCTCCAACTTCACACTTAACCTCCTTCTCAAGAAGGTTCTAGATAGAATAGTCTGAACTGCCTAGGGCTGGAGCTGAGCCTGAGATGGCATTTCTAGCAAGTTCTTGAGGGATGCTAAATTCACTGGCATGCTGCGAATAATTTGGTTTCAATAACTATTCAGAGCCCGGGTGTCGAAATCTAAGCTTGAAATATCTTCTTTTCTGTCAGAAATAACCTCCTACAAACAACTTCAGAGTTGAAATTCAAAACTCAACACTCAGCGGACACAAACTCAAGTCTTATTTCCACCAGGACAGCTGTTCCCCCTTTCCTGTGCTCTGTCTCAGTAGGGGGGAGGGTGTGTGTGTGGGGGGGGGGGGGGACACTGCGGACTCTGACAAAAAAAAAAATCCAGAAGTTGTCTGAGATCCCTGATCCCTCCTCACCGTCATCTTTCACATCCCATCAGTCACCAAATCTTGCCAGTTTCTCTGACGTATTTATCAGATCTGCCTTACCGCTGTAATTCTGATGGTTGATTTTAATTGTCAAATTGTGTAATTTAAAATTCCATGGGAAGAGAGTCTCAAGGAGGAATCGCCTAAATCGGGTTTGTGCCTGTGAGGGACTTTTTGTTGTCTTAGTTGAAGTGGGAAGACCCACCCAGGAAGGTGGGTGACACCTTTTCCTGGGCTGAGCCGCGATCTGAAGGAGTCCAGAAATCCAGCACTCGGGCTGTTCTTGACTGCGGCTTCGAGCTCCGGCTGTGGTTTCCATACTGCTGAACTGTAATCTGGAACTGTAAGCTGAATAAACTCTTTCTCCCCTCAGTTACTTTTCATCAGAATATTGTATCACAACCAGAGAAGTTAAGAATATTTCAGATTATGCCGAAACACGACTGGATCTTCAAATTTATACCACGGCATTGTGTGGGAGTTCTAGTGCCTCCACTAAATTTAATTACGCAGTGTTTTCAGGGCTGGAGAGATGGCTCAGCGGTTAAGAGCGCCGACTGCTCTTGCAGAGGATCCAGTTTCGATTCCCAGCACCCACATGGCAGCTAAGAACCGTCTTTAGTGTGTAGTGACGCATGCCTTTAATCCTAGCACCTGGGAGGCAGAGGCAGGCGGATCTCTGTGAGTTCAAGGCCAGCCTTGTTTACAGAGTGAGTTCCAGTATAGCTGGGGCTATAGGGAGGCCCTGTCTCAAAAAGACAAAAAAAAAAAAAATGCAGTGTTTTCATTTTTGTTTCTTGGTTGATTGATTGATTGACTGACTGACCGATTTATTGATTGATTGATTTGGGAGATAGGTTTTCACTATATAGCCCAGGCTGACTTGAAACCCAGCATCCTCCTGCCTCAGCCTTCCAAGTTCAGGGATGCATCCCTTGACCCCACCCCCCTCACCTCCCCACCCCCGCTGTTCTCCTTTTTATGTTTTTCTAGGTCAGGTTGTTTTCTCATACTAGGTGACTGTACTCCCTTAAGTCACTTCGGTTTCACCCCCTCTAAGGACAAAACATAGTCTCCAGTAATGACTTTCAAAATAAACTCAACAACGTTCAGCACATTTGGATGAAGAGATAAGAAATGTCATTTTTGCCCAGGTGTGGTGGCTCATGCCTGTAGTCCCAGCACTGCTGGAAGAAGAGGTAGGTGGATCTCTGTGAGTTCAAGGCCAGCCTGGTCTATCCACATAGTGAGTTCCAGGTCAGCTGGGACTACAGGAAGACCCTGTAAAAAAAAAAAAAAAAAAAAAAAGAAAGAAAAAAAGAAAAGAAAAAAGAAATGTTATTTTCTCCAAGTCTATTTGCAAGGATAGCGAGCCCTAAATATACTGATATAAATACTGATTTCTGAAATATTAGCACAAATAAACATGTGTTACTGACAACAGCTATAGGAATGTGTAGAATAAGTGAGACTTCAGTACTCTGAACCCATTTCCTCAAACGGTGTTAGTATGGCTGCAGCAGCTTGCATCCATTTAAATGACTTCATAAACAATTTCCTCAAAAATGGGACACTCAATTTTAGCACATGTGTATTTGTCGCAGATTTCTGAGTTAGAAGATGATGAATTAGTGAATTTGTATGTTCTTTTGTAATCTGCATTCCTAGGTTTAACCAAAGGCAGTGCTTTAGCTTTTGTTGAATTTGAAGAAAAAATACCAAAATGATACGAAACAATAACTGATCCTTTGTGGCACACTATCCGTTAAAATCAAACCAATAAATAAAACTCTAAAAATCTAAGGATAAGTAATTTAAATTTAGCACCAACTATATATCTATATCTATATATATATATTCATAATTTCTACTCTGCATTCACCGCCAGCAAACTGTCTTACCAATAAAGAAGCTGGCAGGGACTTTATAGGAACAGAAGTTGGTGGTACACTCTAAAACCTATATGAATTTATTATTACTGTATTGAGGCTGCACGCCTCTCCCCAAGCTTATGGCTTTTAGACATATGCACACGATTATTCATAGCACACATGGCTAAGGGGACTATCCCCCAGCATGTACACTCAATGCATCTCATGTCACATGAGCTGGCTTGTTCCCACATGTGCAATTAATTGGCAAGCATGTGGCTCGGGGCTGGCTGATCGGCAGATAGGCAGTGCAAGAGGACAGGATTTGAGACAGCCCGGGGTTTCCTCTTCAAGTAGGTTTAATACATTTTTTTCTGTCACTAACTTCCTTCCTGTTCTAACTGCCAGTACTCAGAAGTCAGAGTTGAAAGACAGAGGCACCCGGACAGAGACCTGCGAAGCCCTGAACGTGAGTTGAAATGGCTGGGTTGGGGGGATACTGTAGGTGGTCATGGAGCAATGGAGGAAATCTCTAAACCATTGCCCTTGAAGGCAGAGGCATTGTTTGGAGAAACAAATTTAGTGATAAGAAAGGGCTGAGCAGGCTGCTGGAGCAGTTCTGCAGAAAAAGGAGAAGTTAGAGCAGGAGAACAAAGAGTCGGAGAGAGGCTGGAGGAGAGGGCAGACGCCCTGCCAAGGGAGGGTTCTGGAGAAGGGCTCCTGGTAAACCTGGAATTGGGGGGGCGGAGGGGGGGGAAGACGCCGGAGGGTTTCCCTACAGGGTAGGAGCTGGAATTCAGCCAAGCTCAGGAACAGAAAGTCTGTAGATCCAAACTGATAGGGACCGGGTTGGTGGATGGTAGGTTGCGCTGGGGTGGAGATGTGTGGTTTCCTGTTTTTAAACTCTTGTTAAAGAGACTTGATTGCAAAGAGAAAATGTAGGGTTCAGAGCCGTCAAATATTAAACTGTTTTCCTCTAACAAGTTGACTCATGTTTTAAAAAGGCATACACACTAAAGTCCTCCCTTAGAGTACAGAGGGATATAATTACTGAGGGGAAAATATTGTAAGTCGGGTTGTTATTTACTTATTTCTGACATGGTGATGGAATTTCTACCATTAGCAAAATAGGAATATTAAATTCCTACAGTGGGATGGGCAGAGAGCTGCTTGCTGCTGCTGCTGCTGCTGCTGCTGCTGCTGCTGCTGCTGCTGCTGCTGCTGCTAAAACTAAAACAGCCCTTTACATCTGAAAGGACTAAAGGCAAGCCTTTAGTGGAAATGCCCAAAAGATGATTGAAGAGTTTCTAGAAGAATCTAAGTGGGCCCAGCTATAAACACTGGTCAGTGAGCCTTCACATTGACACGGTCTGACCTTTGGCCTCCATAGAAGTTTTGCAATCATGACTTGACATTCTTTCCTCCCTTTTTAGTAGACTTCACAGCCAGCATGTCTTAAACTCTTAGAACCTAAGGTAGCTTGTGGTGTAGATCTGAGAAACCCTGGGTAGTTCTTCACTCTAAGTGAGGGAGGTAGAAGAGTACTCTCACAGGAGGCCCCATAGCCAACGCATCTCAAGAAGATCATAGCCGCGTGAAGACGGGTTGGTAAATCCTCACAGAAGCAAGAGGAATCAAGAGATCGTAGTGGCTGGGGGGTAGTCACCAGCAAATCTCATTTCTCTTCCTGTTTCTCTGTGAAGTTTCTAAGAATGCATCCCTCCCAATTCTAAACGTATCCCAGGCTTAGTAACAGGATCAACTTATTCTCTTTTTTTGAGATAGGGTCTCCCTGTAGCTCCAGGTATCCTGGAACTCACCATGTAGACCAGGCTGGTCTTGAACTCAGAGATCTGCCTGCTTCTGCCTCCCAAATGCTAGGGATCACCTTATTCTTTTCTGAGTGTGTGGACTTCTGAGAGGAGGACAGCTCATCTTTTATCCCTGTGGCACAGACTCAGCCCACCGGGGATAACTAAAGTTGGCCAACCTAAAGCTCATGGACATCTTCCAACTATTGGAATTTGGTTCTTCTTTCTTTTGCAGAACATGAGTCTGTCCCTAGGGAGGCATGCGCTGAACGGCATCACAGTTCTGTTTCCACGGAAAGCTCAGAACAGCAAAGTTATTCTGAGGAAAATTTATGGGAATGCAATACGTGAGAAATTTCAGCTAGCCATGGGGAGTAAAAAGTTGAGCCATGAGTAGAGAGCCAACATGGGCTTGGTGCATTCCATGCACCAAACTGGGTATTGAGAGACTCAACATTTTCATACTGAGATGATGTGAGAGGCTTACTGAGGCTTAGAAGTGGTCGGTTGTTTGACTAAAGTCAAACACTAGTACAATAAAAGAATTAGCAGCCATAGACAATGTCTGTGGATGAAGCTTCCTCCCATTCCACAAGCTGAATGTCTCTACTCTAGATCAGTATCATCACTACCTGGAGGCCTGTGTTAGCGTCTATAGTCATGTTTGCTCCTGAAATATCAACAGTATTCTCATCCATCCAATAAGCTCTTAACAAATTATTCTGTGTTGATTACACTCTGGTTCCTCAACAAAAGTTGATTAAAAATCCAGCATGGATTCCAACAGGGTGAGGGACTTCACAATGTGGCACTCAAAAAGTGTAGGGGCTTAAATGACTCTTCTCTACTTTTGTACAAGAAACAAGGTTAGAAGACCACGCTAGGAATGCACAGGCAGGAAAAAATATGCTGTTTCACTTACAAAGGGACAGGTTAAATATTTCTGTTTCTAGAAATGTGTACCCTCCTTGGGACAGATGACTACACAAGATAAGCTCCTTGCAGACACCAGCAGGGGTATTCTTGTCCATTCCTTGACTTAGGGAAAACCAAATCATCCATGCACTAGAAATATTGAAAGACCAAGGGGTCCCCCCAGAACCAACCAAGGGACCTTATGGGTATCCTGAGACAAATGTGAGATAGCTCAATACCAGAGAGCAGCAATGCTGACAAACCTTGATTAGCTATGAGACATACCATCTTCAGAGACAGCCCAGCTCTCTGTTCTCTGCACTACTACTGGAAATCCCCCTGGTTCTAACACTCCCCATGTCAAACACACACACACACACACACACACACACACACACACACCCCACATGCACACCATTCTCTAACCTCTACCTCTTTGACTTACTACTTGAATGGTTCTGATCCTTATGTCTAGATACACAATGCAACACCCAGCAAATCCAGCCTCCGGACCTCAGTTAAGTCTCCCCTACTTTTACCTCCAGAGCCAGAGGGCATTCTGGTCAACTGGTCTCTGAATCTTCCAGTGCATCCAGACTGACCTCTGGCTTCTGTCAGGCAAGGCAACCATAAATAAAACCTAAAATGAAATTGTTGATGTGGGATACTAGTAATTATAACCCCATTTTATACTTGCAAGTCCCAGAACTTCTGATCTCTTCTTTGTTCCTCAAAGAAACAGAATCTCTATTGAGGATGGAGGACTGGATGTGGCCGGCTCATATGTAAGGGAAGCATTTGGTATTTAGACAGTCCGTGACCAAGCTTCACCAAGAGCCACCAGACAGATAATATTGGGGCTAGGAAGGGAGAAAACAAAAAAGAATTAATATTTATTAAATATCTACTACAGCTAGTACAGTCCTAAAATTTTCTTATATTTTCCCCAGTCTTACAATACCATAAGGAGGGACTATTATTCCCACATTTATGGTGGTGAAGCTTAGTGAGGTTAATAATTTGCTTATGCACTTTAAGAAGTCAGTTGCAGAGCCAAGCTTTGAGCCTGGGGTCTACCATCCTCAAGGAGTATGCTTTATCAAGACATGTGGGTGACTTCACAAAATTAATCAGTAATGGGATTTATTTCCTACAAACCCAAGATTCTCATTTTTATGGGCCTTGCTCAGCTCCTATGGAAGTGTGCACTGGCCTGAGGTGAACTTACATTTCATATTTTCTCCTTTGTTTGGTGACATGTAGCTAACAGTGTCTCCCTCACAGTGTTTAGTGACTCCATGCAATCACTCACGGACAACACGAAACATGCCATGGCTAAGGTTATTTTTTTTTAATTTTTATTTACTTATTTATTTTCGTCTTTTCGAGACAGCGTCTCCCTGTAGCCCCAGCTGCCTGGAACTCACTCTGTAGACCAGGCTGGCCTTGAACTCACAAAGATCCGCCTGCCTCTGCCTCCCGAGTGCTAGGATTAACCGCGGCAATTTTTTTTTTTTTATGTGTATGAGTGTACTGTCTGCATGTAGGTTGGTGCACCTGTGTCTTGCAATGCTGCGGAGGTCAGAAGAGGGGATTGGATTCCCCTGGAACTGGAGTTACAGACGGTTCTTAGCCGCCATGTGGGTGCTGGGGATCGAACCCGGGTCCTCTGCAAGAGCAGTTGGCGTTCTTAACCGCTAGGCCAGCTCTGCGGCACCCATGGCTGAGTTTTGAGTTTTGATTCGTGCAGGATTTCAGTAACTGCTGGCAGCCATTTTGGGGCCATCATCATGCAAAGGGGTGTGAGTGAAGGAAAATAACTTGCATCTGAGAAGAAAGACAGTTATATAAAATTTAAAGCAGGGCGTGGTGGTGCACGCCTTTAATCCTAGCACTTAGGAGGCAGAGGCAGGTGGATCTTTGTGAGTTCAAGGCCAGCCTGGTCTACAGAGTGAGTTCCAAGACAGCTGGGGCTACAGGGAGACCCTGTCTCGAAAAGACCAAAAAAAAAAAAAAGAAAGAAAGAAAGAAATTTAAAATGCAGCACCTTTGTTTGAAGAATTCCCATGAATTTTAAATCATTAGACACCTATGGTTATTCTTTCATGTGCACACATGAGGAAAGGGAGCTGAATAATGACTTAACTGACACGGAACTGCAGGTCAGGAGATACCCGCAGGCAGGGGCTGAGGACAGGAGGACAGGGAAGCATCTAGAATGGTATGTGCTAGTCCCCCGTTTCCCAAGTGTAGGGTCCTCAGTGACTGGAACATTTGCTCACAGGCTCACTGCCACAGATCCAGAGGCAAATCTCATGTACAGCAGAGCCAGCTCAGTGTCTCAGATCAGACAGATGGCCTGCGAGATGCTCTCTGCCAGCTTTGTGTCCACACTCACGAGATACACGTGTCACTTGACGTCTTTTGCTTCTTTGAGGCCAACATTTTGGGTGGGTGAACGTGGTCTTGAGTTTGAGGCTCAGGGATCTGGAAGGGCCTCGTGGGAAAGAAGCGACACTCGGCTGGGTTATATGTTTCCAGGAAGTAACAGGTTCAAGTCCTGTTCCTAATCTTGAGATTGTGGACAATGATAAAGTCTCTGAACAATTTTTACAGATTCATAGTTTTATTCTTTTCTTCTTTGAAATAATTACCGTGACATGTGGCAGATTTTTAAAAAGCCCTGTTATCTCCCAAAAGATTAAGGACTACCAGTCAAATGTGCCTTTGTAGTATGGCTGGAGTAGTCAACGTGTGATCCCACCTTCCTCTCTGACCAGCATGTTAAATGTCAGTGTGCACTGAGGTGGAGTCCTTTTTTTTTTATTTTTTTTAATTAATTTTATTTATTTCTGTATGTGTATGAATGTACTGTCTGCATGCAAGTTTGTGCACCCGTGTCGTGCAATGCCGTGGAGGTCAGAAGAGGGTACTGGAGTTCTCTGGAACTGGAGTTCTCCTGGAATTGGAGTTTCAGACAGTTCTCGGAGTCCTTTTAACAGTAGATGCTCACCAATGAGCTGTGACCTCATTTTTGCTTTAAAGACTTCCCCTGTGAAATTCCTGTTAAATTCTTTGTTTTTTGAATTATTTTTTTATTGGTGCTTTGTGCATTTCATACATCATTTTCCAATTCAGATCAGGCATATTTCCCTTTCCCTTCCCCCCTACCCCCACCCCGTCCCAGATCATGCATTTTGCCATAACTGTCCTGCATCTTTCTCTCAGTTTTTTTTTTCATTTTTTAGCTATAAGTGATGATCCATGAGTACAAGCATCCTTCATATGAAACCAATTTGTTGTGCCCAAACCCCCACAGGCCCACCATCCAGTGGGGGGTGAGGGGTTGTATGTTCAATCAAGTTGATCAAATGAGTGTCCAGACTACATTGCTGTAGTTTCACCATTCACCCCAATCGCAGCCCTTACATTCTACCACGCCCCCTCTTCCGCAGATTGTTCCCTAGGCTTAGGAAAGGGGCACAGGTGGATGAGAAGCAAAACAGTCCACTCTGTCTGGAGGTGTTGTCTTGGACTCTGGTCAATTCTGGCTGTTTCCTTTCATGGGCTGACAGTTTGTCCAGGAATAACCTTTCGATCCTACTAATGAAGCACAAGCAATTAGATATATAGGTATTTATGTGTATATTAAACAACATTGGTTTACAGACTCTGATAAAAACGGTAATGCATCTGAGTTAAATGGAGATATAAATCGCTGTTGTCCACATTTGTTTTACATAAAATGTGTAGAGCAATAACTTTGGGATTGGCACATACGAATGTTCTCTATAATTTCTCTGTTGTAAAGTATCACCTTGTAGCATTCTCTTTAAGATGATTTAACGTAAAAATTAAGTTTGCTTCCCAAGTTAATCATATATAGTCACCCAAAACAACATGGGTGAATTTGATGAAATCTGTGCCTTGATTCCACCCTATAGTTATGTATAATACAACTGTCTTCTGGAGATTCATGGGTTGAGTTATTTTTTTATATCTAGTTTCTGATGTTTTTTGAATTATTACTGTAATAAGCTGCTTACCAGAGTAAACTAGCTTGGGATTATCTGGCCTTACATCTTTTCCCCCCTTTATGTTCTAATTACATCAAATTATTTTAATTTGGTTCTGAATTTGCTTTTGTCTCTAGCAATTTCAGAGATTGTACATTGTCCTCTACTCTTCAATGTCTTTTAAAATTGACTCGGTTTATGAAACATTTGTAAGTTGCAATGAATTATGAAAGTATATTATGTCTCATACTTAATAATGTTAAACTAGGATGACAGATGAATTGGCTGTAACAATAGTCACATAGTTAAGAAGTTTACAAATCAAATGATACTCTCTCTCTCTCTCTCTCTCTCTCTCTCTCTCTCTCTCTCTCCCTCTCCCCTTTTCCTTGCTCTTTTTCTAAGAATTGAAATCTAAGGCAGAAGAATTTTAGTTCTTGCAAATTAGTGAGACCATCTTGAGCTAATGAGTGGGCATAATGTCCTTACCTGATAGGTTTTAAGCAAGTAACTGTTAGAATCAAATAATAGAATCTAGAAGGTTCTGTCCTTGGAGCTAAGATGCTGTAATCTGTGTAAATAGCCTTCTTAGAACTCTATCAGATGGTTATTCGGTCTCCATGGTGGTTAGCTTCTAGGCTGTCAGGACCACCAGTTGACACCCTACCTCATCTGAGGAGTCTTAAGTACCTTGCTCTCCATCTGCCTCTTAAAGATTGTCCTTAAATTACTCCCAGCTTACAACAGCCACCCACTGCATCCTCCCAAATTTTTCCCACCAGTTTATTCATTTCTTTCTGAATGTTGTTTGGAATGTGAACTCAGTTGGTCATGGTACTTTCCTTTCTGGTCTCTAGAGTCTCAGTATCAAGAGACGCTGGCTGTTCATCTGAGACAAGAGTGACCTACATGTTTCTTTTCTATACAGGAAGTGGACCTAGACCTTGCCATTCTGCTTTTGGGGCTACTCAAGGCTCACAGCACTGGGCTCGATATTTCACTGGGCAAGGAATGATGAGCTACAGGGGGTCCTGGTTGCCTACCTCCCTCCCTCTCTTCCCCCCTTCTTCCCCCAAATTATTTTTCTGCCTATTTCCAATGACAGTAACATTGAAATTCAAAACTATAATTGATTTGGACCAGAAATATCTTCTCCTTTAGGAGACTCCACAAAGGCTCTCAATGTCATTCTGGATAAGGAGAGATAATATCTAGGTGTGTCACTAAAGAAAAATGAAGGCTTTGCTGGTGGTCGGGAAGAGGTCGGGAGGTGACTTCTTGGCCCAAGCATCTCCTTGAAGCATTTCACATTGCTTCCAGCCAGAAAGTCTGAGTTCACTGCTATGCGAATATGGACAATTCTCTTCATCCCTTACTCTCAATTTTCTCAGTGATTCGATGAGAGGGTAGGTAGACCATTTCACTTCTTACCTTCTTTCCATCTGTGTCCACATTCACACAGTCATCAGCATTCCCTTGTGGATAATTTTACTTCATTTTTCCCTCAGTATTTTTACTGAGGGAAGTAAATGTAAGTGGTGTTGAAAGACCGTCATGGTCCACCCAGACCAGACCTCACAGGTGTGTCCAACCTTTTGACATTGTGACAGTGTCATCATGTAAGTTCATTCTCAGGAACCATACAATCAAGTTACAAAAAATGCTAAAGGGACTAGAGAGATGGCTCAGCAGTTAAGAGCGCAAGCTCCTCTTCCAGAAGACCTGGGTTTGATGCCCAACACCCATATCAGGTGGCTCATAACAGCCTATAACTCTAGCATTGCACTCATGTGCACAAATCGACACATAGACACACACACAGATACATAATTTCAAAACTAATAAAATACAATATTTTAAAATGTATTTTAATGTTTTTTGTTTTGTGTGTATGAATGCAGTGTCTGCATTCAGGTTGGTGCATTGGTGTCAGGCTATGCCAGCAGAGATCAGAAGAGGGTGTCAGATTCCTTGGAACTGGTGCTCCTGGCAATTGTAAGCTGCCATGTGGGTGCTGGGAATCGAACCTGAGTCCTTTGCAAGGGCAACCAGTGCTCATAACTGCCGAGCCATCTCTCCAGCCCCCAAATATAATTCTTTATATATTTAATTGTTAAAAAATATTTAAGTTAGTTTACAATTTTCTGTTGGGCCATCTTCATAGCTATCCTGAAGTGTGTACAGAGTAGAAGGTCACTGGAAATATGAGAGGGGAAGGCAAAGCCTCAAAGGAAAGGGGGAGTAGACAGAAAACTTACATGTGTTTCCAATTTTTTTCTAGAGAACTTTAAGAGTCCTTTGATATTCCACAGCATGTTAAAAGAACATGAGATCTTTAGATACAGAGTGGAATAAATCAAAATTTATAAAAATAACTCGTGTTATGGAAGACCCAAGAGAAACCTAGAACCTGGCACCTGCTCTCAAGCAGTGATTGGAAGTTTTGGGTGGGAAGCATTTGCACACCTCAGGCAGGTGTCTGTGGTCTACAGTTCCTGAGAAATCACCTGTGAGGTGTTACATATGTTCAAGACAGAAAGCTAATGAAAAGTAGCCGGCCATTTCGACCACAGCTACTTCTGTCTCCTTAATGCTCCATAACTTAGACTGTGTATGCTGGGAATGTCAACCAGTCATTGATAGAATGATCTGGGAATGTTTGGACTATGTTTCTTCACTATAGCTTTTTGTTCAGAAGTGAATTTTTTTCTTAAAATTTTATTCAAGCCAAGTGTGGTGATGCATGCATTTAATCCCAGCACTCAGGAGGCAGAGGCAGGCAGATCTCTATGAGTTCAAGACCAGCCTGGTCTACATTGCAAGCTCCAGGCCAGCTGGGACTAAAGGGAGACCCTGACTCAAAAATACCAAAAAAAAAGGTTTATTCAATGAAAAAGATACCCATTCCTATAAAGGACAATACAGGCAGATCAGAGAAATGACTGGAAATTATATATATTTCATGAAATGTAATGAGATTGTGTTGAGGAACAATTTTAAAATCACTGATGATTCGTGATGTCCAACAAGACAAGGGCGATATCACCAAGAGCTCAAGTGGCTAATGTACTATCATCCTTTCTCTGAAATAGACCAAGATGACTGAAAAGGACCCACAGCCGCAGGTGGAGGACTGCGATGATGAGCTAGACAGCAAGCTCAACTACAAGCCTCCCCCTCAGAAGTCCCTGAAGGAGCTACAGGAGATGGATAAAGATGATGAGAGTCTAACCAAGTATAAGAAAACACTGCTGGGAGATGTTCCTGTGATATCAGGTATGTGCGCGGGGAGGGCACAGGCGGAAGACTTCCAGCGAGGGCTGTGCATTGTTGTCACTCAGGGCCAGAAGCACAGGGCCACAGGGTAAGCTGGGAGCAGCACACTTTATACGTGTTTCCTAAAGTCATGGACAGTATTCAAGTTAGAAGGGAGACAGGCAAAAATTACTCATAGAGAAGATTTAGAAAGAATTCAAGACTACCACTCCATTGTACTCCTCTGTCCGTGAGCTCCTAAATTTTCTCTTTCTGTTTCTCAGTGGTTTCCTAACTATTCGTTATACACACAAAGAAAGAGAGAGAGAGAGAGAGAGAGAGAGAGAGAGAGAGAGAGAGAGAGAGAAACAGCAGGGGGGTTGCAGAATAAGACATAGCACCAAGGCTTAAACAGACAACGCCCAGCAAGTGGAGTATCTTACCCATAGATACTTTCTCAGTATTTGGTACTGATAATTTTTTAATGTTTTCTTATTTTATGTATACAAGTGTATTGCTTGCATGTAGGTAGGTGCACACATGCTGTGCAATGCTCATGGAGGTCAGAAGAGGAAGTCAGATTCCCCTGGAACTGGAGTTACAGATGGTTCTTAGCTGCTATGTAGGTGTTGGGAATGGAACTCGGGTCCTCTGCAAGCGCAGCCGGTGTTCTTAACTGCTGAGCCATCTCTCCAGCCAGGTGCTGAACATTGAGTTGAGCCAGCAAGTGCTTGCAATGGGAATCAAACTGCTGCCATTTCTAAAGGCATCAAGACCAAGCATGATCGATCTGCCATCTGTATTTCTAGTGCTACATGGGGAGATGTCAGTTCCTCTTCATAGTCTGTCTCCACAACCCTTAAAATGCACACACCCTGTACATGTGCATTTTCTCCAGGCTTACATTTCCTTTTGAACCCTGCAGACCCAACAGTCCCCAATGTGACTGTTACCCGGCTTAGCCTTGTTTGTGACAGTGCACCGGGACCAATCACCATGGACCTTACTGGTAAGTGTCTATATCGTTGTTTAGAGGGGCCCAAGATGTCACAGGGAAAACTTGGTCTTTGTCCTTAGTCTTTGCTGAAGGACATTTGATTAAGGTGACCCTTGGCGATGCAGATGCTGGGACCAGTTCACAAACCATTGTACTTCAAGTGCTTATTGTTTACCATGTTCAATAAAAATTTCAACCTAACTGAGCAGTTGGGAGCTGTACACCTTTTGTGTGTGTGTTTGTGCATGTGTGTGTGTGTGTGTGTGTGTGTGTATGGGTGTGTGCACGTTCACACATGTTCACATTCACATTGTATGAGTGCATGTGTGTGCAGGCATGTAGAGGCCAGAGGTCAAACGCAGCTGTCACTTTCCAGGATGCTACTCACTTTGTTTTTTGAGACAATCTTTCATTTGGCTTGGAACTTGCTGATGGGGAGATCCTCACTGACCAGCCAGCCCAGGGACTACCAAAGTGTGCACCATGCCCAGCTTTTTCTTTTTTTAATTTTTAAAAAATTCTTATTTATTTTTTTATGTGTATGAATGTACTGTCTGCATGTAGGTTTGTGCACCCGTGTCGTGCAATGCTGCGGAGGTCAGAAGAGGATGTCAGATTCCCCTGGAACTGGAGTTAAAGATGGTTCTCAGCTGCCATGTGGGTGCTGGGGATTGAACCCAGATCCTCTGCAAGAGCAGTCGGCTCTCTTAACCGCTAGGCTATCTCTCCAGCCCAGCTTTTTCTTTTAATGTGCTATCAGGATATCAAACTCATGTCCTTACAATGAGCATGGCAAGCACTTTACTGACTAAGCCATCCCCCTAGCCCTCAGTTTTACACTTTTGATATATTTACTTGTGTCTTTTACTTTAGATTTTTATTTACACATGATAACAGAAAATTACTATTCTTATAAGAAAGACTATGGGGTTGGAGATGGCTCTGTGATTGAAAGCACTGACTATTCTTGGGGAGCACCCAGGTTCAATTCCCAGCACCCACATGGTAGCTAACAACCTATCTGTAACTCCAGTTCCAGTGGAATCTGATGCCCTCTTCTGGCCTCCTTGGGCATTGCAGGACATGGGTACACTTACATACACACAGGCAATACACTCATGCACATAAACTCATGGTGGCACATGCCTTTAATCCTAGCACTAGGGAGGCAGAGGCAGGGGGATCTTTGTGAGTTCAAAGCCAGCCTGCTCTACAGAGTGAGTTCCAGGACAGCTGGGGCTACAGGGAGACCCTGTCTCGAAAATACCAAATAATAATAATAATAATAATAAATAAATAAATAAATAAACTATTCTTAGAAAAGAAAGACCAGAGAGAGATATCAAGAAGCAAGCTGTGTACCTTCAGAGTTATAATATTTATACAGTCTGAACACCAGAGAGAGCATTAGTCTTATACCAGCTACAACCTTAGCAGAAGGGGAGGAGACTCCTGAGTAATACTGGAAATTCTCCTTCTAAAATGCACTTCAAGCTTAAAGCTCTTACTCTGTTCCATAAACTATTTCTCCTACAAAGTAAGATGCTATTTTCTTTTATCTGGTTGTGATGAATGGCCAAGTCTTTTTCTGAGGCAGGTCCTAAGAAGACAGGCAAACTCTGGGAAAGTAGGTACCTGTCATGGGAAAAGGGGACACGAGGCCAAATGGGGCCTCAAAGGTAGCTCTTGGAGGAAGAAGTGTTGCCAGATTCAAAACTGAACTCCACCGATGCAAAAAAAGGCACAGCTTCATACAGTAAACTTAGGAACAAGGAACTTCCTTCTCATAGATGCATGCTTTACCTTATATGGATTTCTCTGTCACAGAGAGGAATCAGAGGCTGAGAAGACACGCTTCCTGTTCAACTGAAATCGGCAGAGCAGACACCACACACACACACACACACACACACACACACACACGTTCACACACCCCCAACCCCGTGCTGTATCATCTCTCCATAACAGAAACTGGCTCTCCTTCACCCACACTCAGTCCTAGGCTGAGTTGTGATGTGACCAGGAACAACTGTCAGTTGGAAGACTAAGTCTGAATTAGTGCTGAGGGGTCTGTTCAGGAAGGACTGACGATATTCACAGCAGAGAAAACCCGATGCTGGTTTTCTGTGATGAAGAAGCTGCCAAACTGAAGCCACATAACATTGTACATGAGGCAAAGCACTTGCCTCAAGTTATGTGAAGCATACAAACATACATACATGCATGCATACATGCATGCATGCATACATACACACATGCATACATACAAACATACATACATGCACACAAATGCACATACACACACATTCACACACATGCACGTACATACATACAGGCACACACATATACACATACAAGAATATACACACACTGGAATGTCAATTTATACAGAAATGCATGGAAGAAAGAACAGATCGTCCTCCTAACCAGGAAGTAGGAATCAGGATTGACCCTGAGACTGCAGACCCTGAAGCTTTTACAACTTAAATGATCTTCCTTAAAAAAAATAATATGAAGTTGCAAATGCCTTCAGAGTGAATCTTATTTAGAACAATTTCAAAAAATCATAAGCATGTTTTAAAGCTATAAAAGGCCATATACATTATCCAACCTCTGAAAACAAATAGCTAATGTGCTTACATATTTTCCTGGTATTTCTTTGTTTGAGATACAGTTATTTCCTTTTAAACAGGATCTCCCCATGTCTCCAGCTGTTCTGGAACTCACCATGCAGACCAGGCTGACCTTGAACTCACAGAGATCCGCCTGCCTCTGCCTTTTGAGTGCTGGAATTAAGGGCATGTGCCACCATGTCTGGCAAGGGGTCATTTCTTTATTCACTTCTTCATCTGGCTACATATATCCATGCAAATTTTCACAAGAATATAAAAAGATAACACACCTCTAGGATGATTGATTGGAATATTTTTATTAGTTACAGAAAATATTTACCTTCATCAGTATAAATCAGAAATTCTGGAAGAAAATTTATCTTCATAAATAATTATTGATAATGTATAGTTTTGGCATTAACACCAAACTTGGAAGAAAAACCCTCTATTATATTTCTTTAATAACAACTGAAATGTAAGATTTCAGCCAATGGTTGTATGCATGTGTGCATGTGTGTGTATGTGTGTGTATTCATGTGTACCTGTGTATATGCATATTTGTGTAAGCACTAATCTCAAATATTATTTAAATTAAGGTTCCATGGCTCATGTAAACTAGATGGTCTCAGCGTATGGCTCTGAACCTAATTTTTTACTCATCACTTTTTGTAGCTCTTTCTCAGGACACTAAACTTTCTAAATCTTCTTCTACAGGGGATCTGGCAGCCCTCAAAAAAGAAACGTTTGTACTAAAGGAAGGTATTGAATACCAAGTCAAAATTAACTTCAAAGTAAGTATCTTCCCACATGTACTGAGATCTTTCCCTGAAGGCTGAAATCTTTCCCTTGATCAATGACTTATAAATCCTTTTTTTATAAATGCCTTATAAATGCTGGTATTTTGTTATTGATGGTGGTGGTTCCTTCCTTCTTTGCTCCAGCCTGGGTCTACAATAACCTGTTCCCACCTCTAAGTTCTACCTGTGGAGATGCATCTTTGCTTCCTGCCCTTCCCAAGTCAGGATACCTCAGCCTCTCCCTCCATCACTTAAACCCATAGGGTCATACTCTTTGTGAACTCCTGATAAATCCACAAGGCACAAACCACTGTGTATTGTGCCATTTCCTCCTTACACAAACTAAGCAGCTAAAGGCAAGGGTAAATGTTGTGCCCCTTCCTGCCACGATTTCATGCAATTTTGTAAAGGGTAGATCATTATGAATATATATTAAGAAATGGACAAATAAATGATTCAACTAATAGGAAAAGAAAATAAGACACTCCTGTTGCTCAGTAATCACACAAATTCAGGGACTGTGGTCATTTTAAAGGGGCTGAAAATTGCAGTGATATTCGTGGAACAAGTTGACTAGATAATAACAAAACTAAATAAGACTTAGGCTGACAGCTCATGAACATACTTATATTCCAGTGGGTAACAATTACCAGAAAGGTACCCTTAACTTTAAAAACAAGTGAGAAACACAGTGTTCTGCATTTCACGGTTTGTTTGCCTTGGCTGTCTCTCATTCCCACTCAGTCATGTTCTCCGGGGCTCCACCAAGGGAGACTCCATCTGCTCTCTCTATTTACACACTGGGGCCATCTTTCCCCTGGGTTCAGGATGTGATTCAGGGTGGCTGGAAACCACTCTCCACCGCAAACAAATAATTTCATCCTGTAAATATTTGTTGACACCCACTTGGCTGGCAACTGAACGGTGGATGGCTTTGCTTCCAGTCATATTATTACTAGAGCACCTGGGCTGTTGGTAAAGCCTCATGTCTAAAATGCACAGGACGGCCTCCGCATTGGTCCAGTATTTGTCCATTTGTATTATTGCACAGTCAGTTTGGAAAGCTTCCATTTACAGGGCAGCCTCACCAATAAATTTTGATATAAATAAGAAGTCAAGGGAACATCTGTAAATGGGGGTCCAGGGTAGTCAGAGTTGCACTTTACAGCACAAAGAACCTCTAAGTCCAATCCTCTTCAGAAGTTTCCCATTGTCTCCACCAAGATTAAGACAGCTCTCTCTATAACCCAGGGAACATTGAATCATATTGTGGCTCCTCCCAGCTTGGAGCTACTGTTTAGAAGAAGCATCAAATCTCAGGAGAAAGTAATAAAAAGACAATGTTAATCTTTATTGGGGTCTCTTGATGAATGTTCAAGGAAACCTATGTCTATAATACCAGTTACACACCCAACAAGCCTCTGCCCTTCTATGAATCTCCGTGTTCTTCTCTTTCTCTCCCTAAAGCTTACAGCACTCTAACTGCCGGATGTGCAGTGGTTCTTTGGGGCCCCTGCTTCCTAAGGAATGGAGTACCTCTGACTTCCTTAACCTTCTCTTTTATCTGTGCATGCCTTCAAAATTTCTTGCACTTGGAGTGGGACATCCAGTAGAGAGGGGATGAGGTCAGAAGAGGGAATTATAAATATTCACTTTCATTTCTGTTCTAGTTTGCCTTCAATCGCTGTGACAAAACACTGACCAACTTGGGGAGGAAAGGGTTTATTTGGCTCACATTCATCACTGTGGGAGCCCAAGGTGGGAACTCAGGGCAGGAACCTGGAGGCAGGAGCTGATACACAGGCCATGGAAGAAACTGCTTACTGGCTGCTCCCCTGACCCATGCTCAGCCTGCTTTCTTATACAATACAGAACAACCTGGCTATGGGTGGCACCACCCACAGTGGGCTGGGCCCTCCCAATATCCCTCAACAATCTAGAAAATATCCCACAACAGACATGGCCACAGGCCAGTCCAATAGAGGCGATTCCCAACTGAGGCTCCCTCAACCCAGGTGTGTCAAGTTGAGATCTAAACTATCCAGCATATTATCTATCCTAATTATTTTTGTATGAAATGGCTCTTCTGCGGAGCACTGCTCAAACAGGAGATGCCTTGTTTTAAAGCTCTTGCTACTACTCCACTGCCTTTCCTGTTCTCCAATCTTTTCCTACCTGAACACACCTCTCACTGGGTCCAAGGACCAAGCTGAAGACTTGTACAAAGATACATTAATTGTTCCTATTCCTATGAGATCTGGGAGGTGGAGTAATTAGGAAGTTTGAGCTTCATCCTATCACAGTCTCTCCAATGCAGTTGCTTTCATTCTACTTGGTTTTTGTTGCTTTTTCATACATACTAACCTAGTAACCATTTAGAATCCAAGCTAGCAAGCTCACTGTTCTGCCACCTTGCCATAGACACAGCATTAACAGATTGGTTTTCGTTGCTGTGCCCATCACATACAGGGAGCCATAATTATTGATAGAAAAAGCTATTTGAAGATACCTTAATTCTTCATACTGCTGAATGGTTCCCCAAGCCCTTCAGCTAATGACTCGGTGTCCTCTCTAATTTGTTTATATAGACATGAGTACTGTGTGAAATTAACCGACAGCCCAGTTCAACCCCAGATAAAATGTATCATGGAAATCCAAATGCTGGGCTGTCGATATTTTCATTCTGCCCTAGTGGATTTTTATTGGTTATTTTGGGGAAGTAGCATTATCCCAGGTGATGTCCTGACAGACCCTGAAAATGCTTGCCAGGTATCAATGGACTTCATCCATCGTTTATGAGAAAGGATGCTTTGGTGGGGCCCCTCACCTCCCCGCTAGTCTCCAAACTCAGCTAAGTGGCAGACCCAAGCCTCTCCTAGGCCTGATTTTCCATTACCACCATTCACTCCATTTGTTTTTCATAGGCTAGGTGGATCGTTTCTTAGGATACGGTATTCACACACTTACACAAAATTTTCCATTGGTCTTTTTATAACTTTCTCTGAGACGAGGGCAGTGTTTTTACTGGTGGGAGAGAGGACTAAAGATGATTCCTCAAGCCATTGAGAAAGGAGAAATATGAAGAATATTAAGACAGTGTTTTAATTAATACTCCTCCTCACCCTAAAAAATAAACCCAATAATTATTCCAATAGTCAGTGATTAACCTGCCTTTGCAGCATTGACTGATGTGAGTCTCTTTCTCCCATTTATTTTCAACCACATTGATTATATGAGTATTTATTCTGACCTAGTCCTTAGTCCCTTCAGCCTCAAAGAAGACTTAGCTAGATAGGATGGACAAGAAAGATGACAAATTAAAGGCTGTTTGACCTGAATTTCTTGGGAACTTTCCATCTACAGGTGAACAAGGATATTGTGTCAGGTCTGAAATATGTTCAACACACCTTCCGGACTGGGATGAAAGGTAAGGGAATTCACCAAACTACTTCTTGCACATATTTCCGGCCCTAGGTGTTAGCAATCTTTGGTCATAAACTCTTATAAGAATCAGATAAAAGGTATGGATGCTCACTCTAGGAAAAAGTACACAGATACCTCAGGTCCAACGTTCATGACACCACACTCAGACAAGATAAGACTTCAACTTCAGAATCTGGAATTCAACTTTGTTACTCATGCAGGGCAAGAGTAAGCAAGATAAGCTGGAATGAGGTGACAGTTACAAAAATGCTTAGCAAACGTGGAACGCAAAAGAAATAGCTCATTCAGCAAAGCACTTACCCCGAAAGCCCAAAGATCAAAGCTTAGTCCCCAGAACTCTCGTAAAACAGTCCAAGCCAGGCATGACGGCTCGCACCTCATCCCAGCTCTGGAGATGTGGAGTCAGGAAGATTTATGGCCTCACTGACCAGCCAGCCTAGCCTAAGTGGTGGATTCCTGGCTAGTGAGAGATCCTGTTTCAAAAAGAGAACAAGGTGGGGGTGCTGGAGAGATGGCTAAGTGGCTAGGAGCAGTGGCTGTTCTTGCAAAAGACCCAGGTTCAAATCCCAGCACCCACCTGCTGGCTAACCGCTGCCCCCACTCCAGGTCCAGGGGATCTGATGCCCTCTTCTGTCCTCTGCAGCCACTAGATGACACAGGTACACTTACATACATGCAGGCATAACACTCATATACATCAAATTAATCTGTTTAATCAATTTAATTAATTTAATTAATTAAAGCAATCAAGGTGGACAGCACCTGAAGTTGACCTTTGACTTCCACACATACACACATGTGTGTGCATGTGCACCAGCATAAACATGCACACACACACACACACACACACACACACACACACACACAGATGCACACAATGCAGAAGGAAAAAGTAGTTCGCAATGTAAAACCATAACAAACAACTCCAAGACAAGAAAAGACCTGCCCAGGAATTTGTATGTTGGGGGTAGGGGAGGGAGCACCATGGGGAGGAGGGGCAGAGGACAAATATTCAATCTCCTAACAAAGAAATAAAAAAACGTTTCTCTAGGATTAAGAAAAGCAGTCTAATCAAAACATGCCTTAGGAAGGAAGCAGGCATTACTACTACAGCCCCTTCTGATGTGCCTTGCTCTCTGTCTCAATAGTAGGAACAGTAAAACATAAGGTAGTCCCCCAGATTAACAAAGGAGACTGGATAAAATATTTAACACAATTGTAGGACATTACAGTTGATCAGTTCATCAATTCCAGAGAAGACTGGAGACCTGAGAAATGTTAACTGGCCTTTCCACTACCAGTCTCATGAAAACCAGCTCAATTTCCTCTTTCCTTTGAGCACAGAGGCCAAGCTGACTCACTTCCGCAAGCTGCCTGTGACATGTCTGCAGCTAGCTCTTCCTTCAAACTTTGCAATACTTAAAAGGTCAACTGATCTCCACCTCTGAGCTATTTACTCTTGTTAGTTAAGGCTTTCTAAGTCCCACCTATTCTGGATCTATATACCAGCAGCTCACTTATAAGTAAATTTGGTTGGCTATTTTCTTTTTTAAAACTTTTTAAAATTTTATTTTTACCTGTATGAGTCTTTTGCCTGCATGTGTAGTACACCCAGGTCATGCAGTGCCCATAGAGGCCATAAGAGGGTGCCGGGTACCCTGGAATGGTAGGTAGTTAATGATAGTTGTTAGCTACCATCTCAAACCCAGACCTCTTCAAGAGCAGCAGGTGCTCTTAGTCAGTGAGCCATCTCTCCAACCCTCTTGTCTTTTCTTCTTCTTTTCTTTTTCACATGTTCTTCTTGCTTACATGGTTTGAGATGAGAAGTCAGTTGTAATTCTGATGGGTTTCCCTTTGTATGTGACTTGTTTTTCTTTTGTAGCCCTCAGAATTTTGTCTTTTTTTTTTTCACTGTTCTCGTCATTTCTGGCAGTTATCCCCTTTTTAAAAATTTTTGACCAATGAATTTTCTGGATTTTCCCCTTCCAACTATTGCATTTGTGAATTTCACGTATTCTGATCACCTGAATTTACAGTAACCCCTCTATATTCGTAGAGTGATAACAGTTTCTAGACAAGAGATCCCTTAAAGTCTATTATATAGAGAAAGAAAGGAGACCTCAAATATTGTAAGACTTAGCTACAGGACTGAGCCCAAAGCTCAGGTCTCAACTTACCTACCTGACTGTCTGTATGTCTGCTTTTTTTATATGATCAATTTATAATCTATTTATAATCTATAATCTATTATAGCTCCATTTCTGTCATCTTCACCACTAGCTTAAGACACATACTACTTCCCATACTACTTTCTTAATAATCAGAATCTACTTAGAACCTTTTTAAAAAAATCTGATATTTGGCATCCACAGAAGATTACTGAACCATAGCCTTGGGCTGTGGCAAGAAGGGAAAGTAAATGACATTATAAAAGTAATTTCTGGGGGCTGGAGAGATGGCCTAGCAGTTAAGAGCACCGACTGCTCTTGCAGAGGACCCGGGTTCGATCCCCATCACCGACATGGCGCCTGAGAACCGTCTGTAACTCCAATTCCAGGAGAACTCCAGTTCTAGGGGAATCTGAGACCCTCTTCTGACCTCCTCGGCATTGCACGACACGGGTGCACAAACCTACATGCAGACAGTACATTCATACACATACAAAAATAAATTTAAAAATTTTTGAAAAGTAATTTCTATTTTAAAACACTTTAATATAGCTGTTTGGAAGGGTTATCTGTCTTTGGAAACAAGATCTCCATTTATACCCTAAGCTACTCTCAAAATGTGATCCTCTCCCCAGTGCTGGATACAGAGCTGTATGCAATCACACCTGGCTGAGGAAAAAACTGTTTTAAGAAAAAGAAAAACAAATGCCCCAACTAGGCTTGGAAACGGTTGCTGTGGGCTTCCATCAACGTAAGGGGCGTGCTCCCCCTTCCGCTTACACTCCAACACATTCACTTTGCATTTTTCTATCAGACTTTTGTCTTAATGGACTTCTCTTTCCTCCCAGTGGATAAAGCAACATTTATGGTGGGCAGCTATGGCCCTCGGCCAGAAGAATACGAGTTTCTCACTCCAGTAGAGGAGGCTCCCAAAGGCATGCTGGCCCGAGGCACGTATCACAACAAGTCCTTCTTCACCGATGATGACAAACAGGACCACCTCACCTGGGAATGGAACCTGGCCATCAAGAAAGACTGGACAGAATGAGAGAGAGCACCCGCCATCCTTCCCACCACCCAGAAGCCTCCTGTGCATGTCGATCCTACTGTCCCTCCTCTCTGTGTTCACAGCTGAGCCCCTCACCATCACCCCCGTGTTTCCTAATTGATAGATTTTATCCTATCCTGTCTCTCAAAGTACTCTGCATACGAGGCTAAAAGCCTAAGCTCAACTTTGCCTGTTGTCCCTGAACCCCTTACTCCAAGCGCACGGGGGGGGGGGGGGCGCAGATCTCCTAAGTTCTCCATCTCATTTAATGTTGCCCTCTCTTCTCATCTGAGCAACCAAAGGCCAAGGAAATACCACTAAAGGCCCTTGGCCTTCCATTCAGTAACTCATTCTCACCACTGGGTTCTTTGGGCTCAATAAATCCCTTTATTGATTTCCGTGCCCACCGGGGCTCTTTCCTCTTCTGTGGGAAGATACTGTAAACAGTGTGAGAACAGGAATAACAGAAATAAAACAACTCTCTGTGTGACTGAGACCTCATTTCCCTCCTTTCTTCCTTCCCTCAGGTGCCAAAAGTTTCACATTTCAAGTTCCATGGTGGGGGGGGGGGCAAGGTGGGATTCACGGGGGCGGGGGACACAGATATTTGCGTCCTTGTCAACAGATTGTTACAATATAATGGGCACTGAATTTTGAGGATACAGACTGTGAACATTCCAAATTTCATGTGCTGTATAATATTTTCTCAGGAGAGCTTCTTCTAAGCTTGAGACATATACCCCTTCGCTGTGGGAATCTCATCTTCAATGTGATTCAGGAGCTATTGCCACTCTGCTAAAGATCCCAAAGGGGAGGACTCCCATCACCTACTGAATGAAGTGAACACGTCCATGCCTAGTTTAGTCATCACTAACATAAAGGCCTGTCATAAAGCAGCCTCCTTCATAACTTCCAGTTATCTCTCGCTGTCTCCCTTCCCATAATTCTCAGAGACTAATGTTCCTGGACATTCCATTTCTGCGTCTCTATAGTCTGATTCTTCCCTTGGAACCTCGTGATAGTTGATACTGTTATCAACCTGACAGGACCTCTAACCACATAGAAAACAAACCTCTCGGCATGTCTGTGAGAAAGTTTCTAGATTGACTTAGCTGGATGGAAATATCTACCCCATGCTGCCATCCTGGATGGCATGATCTGGACAAATCCAGCTAGCACACTCATCTCTCTCTCTGCTTCCTGGCTGCAGCTTAGGTGTGAGCAGCTGCCCTGTGCTCCGGCCTCCACACCTTCCCCCATGAGGGACTGACTGTACCCTCACCCTGGGAGCCAAAACAAACCTTTCCTTCCTTAAATTGTTTATTTAGTGTAAGATTGTATTACAATACTGAGAAAGGCAAGACATCTCCTTCCCGAATGCTGTTATCTGGAAAACTCTTACTTACTCAGGACTCTGCTTCTACTTAGTCGCAGGCAGAAATCCTTCATGGAACCCTACATTACCTGAAGTTTCCTTTGTCTTTATTCTTTGTATCACAACAGCCTATGAATTTTTCTGTTTTATATTTAAATGATCTATTTATTTATCTACCTCTGCCATTAACAGTCTAAGCTGAGAGACACTGGATTAACTCATGTTGGTATCCTTGGTGCTTAAATCAATATCTACCACAGGATACTTAACTTTCTTATTATTTAAATGAACTGAGCTGACTTTCTTGTGGTTGGTCATGTTCTGAAGCCCTGCCTCTAAATATCTCAGAAGTTGAAGCTTCTAAAGCCAGCTGCAGAATTCCCAGGGTGCTAGTAACCCACAGTCAATTAACTACGGAGCTAGCTGTGCTGAATCAGTACCCCAAAACTCAGTATCTAAGGTTGGAGCAGGACGATGGAAACAATGAAAATCACCAGGTCTGAATACCTCATTCTCTCATTCGTCCTCACATGTATGCTGGTCCTAGAAGTTACTGCAGCAGTTGAAGAGCCCACAGGTAAAAAGAAAACAGTAGCTGGGTGATGACAATAAGGAAAAGTGTTGTTAGGAGAAGAGAGAGAACAGTACTTTCATTCTAAACTAGAAAAATGTCCAGAAAATTGTGGGTAAAGATGTGTGTTGCCTACTATAGAGGACCAAAGTCTAATAGACAGAAAGCATAAGGTACGATTGCCTCCCATATGTTAGTAAGACATAAGGCTTTGGAATGGTAGTCGTATGACCAGAAATTATATCTCCTTGGCATTAGTATAGAAAAGAAAAGTATATGAGATAGTCCTATTATTTAGAACTGCTTTTTCTCCATTCGGTACTCGCTGTCTCTCTCTCTCTTTCTTACCTAGATGGTTCCAGCACGCTCCGGGAACCCCTGTGGCTCACAGATGGCCCAGCTGCTATGGAACTCATCGCTGCTGCTGAGGTGGCCATCGTAGGCTTCTTCCAGGTCTGTCTGTACACCCTTCTTGTCTTCCTTCTGCGACCAGATGTGCTACGCCTTAAGGCAGCGATGAGAGTGGGCTGTGTGCATGGGAAACAAGAAGGCTAGGGCTCTGCTCGCAGTGCTCCATCGGAAGGCCTTTCCTGCACAACAGTTCCTCTCTCTGCATCAGATTTTTCTCACACTTGCTTCAAGAGTTCTGAGTCTGCTGGCTAGGTCTCCTTACCTCAAGGTGCTTTGAAATAAAGTAGGTATCCACAGGAAGCAGACTTCATCAAACCTCACCATTGTCCTAAATGTCCGTAGTCTGTACCCATAGTGCTCTGTAAACAGGCAGAAGTCAGAGTAAACCCTGATGGATTGATTGATTAATTGATTAATTGACTGAGATAGAGTCTTATAGCCCAGGCTGGCCTGGAACTGTACATAGCCCACGCTTGGATCCTCCTGCTTCTGCTCCTGAGCTAACAGTAATGTGCCACACAGCCAGCTGAAGCCCACCTTTTATGACCTGGCAACACTTTTCATATCTTGTGCCAAAGACCCTAAACGAAATAAGTAGCCCCTCCCTGATCTTCCTCCTTGCCTGCTCTGGATGTTCAAGGTTAATTTTTTTTATGTGTATGAGTGTACTGTTTGCATGTAAGTAGGTGCACCCGTGTCATGCGGAGGTCAGAAGAGGGTGTCAGATTCCCCTGGAACTGGAGTTACAGATGGTTCTTAGCCGCATGTGGATGCTGGGAATCAAACCCGGGTCCTCTGAAGAGCAGTCGGTGCTCTTAACCGCTGAGCCATCTCTCTAGCCCCAAGGTTAATTTTTATCTATTGAAGTGATCACCACAATCTTCCAGATTAGCTGCTGGATAACAATCAGCCACAAACAAGATGGACTCGTTCCAGCCTTCCCGAGTCTATGGTGACAGCTAACCCAGCCCCTACTCTCATGCTTCAGACCTTCTTATCTACTTCTGTCCCTTGATTCCAGCTCTCAGTCACCCTGCCCATTCCATGTACACAACAGGAAATAGCTGGGGCGGCATGCACGGTGAAGAGAAATACAAGGAGCACACTGCGGGTGAAAGATGGGCAAAAGCATGGAACTGGGAGAGTGCAGTAACATAAACAGCCACCAGATGCCGCCATTGAGTCCTCAAGCAATTCCAGATTACAAACCAGGGCGCCTCCATTAAAGGAATGTCCACAGCCTCTAGCTAACAACACTCTCCTTTTTCAGAAAAGCAAGGTGCCAACTCTGTCCCCTTCACCCCAGATACAAGACGAGCCTTCCCCTTTTCTCCTGGCACATCTTCTTCAGCCTAGTGAGATGAAGGAAGAGTAGGCGTACTCCTGTTTATTGTCTGGAACTTCTGTGGAGCAAGGCCCTGAGTCAGCAGGGGAAATGGGTTCAGTGGCTTCTTGGCGCTAACCAGCAGGCCTGGATGCTGCTAGATGTATGGACCAGCACCTTCATACACAACGCTCATGAAGGATCCTTGGAAGGAGGGGACCTTCTCTTTAACATCCCATCCAGATCTTCTCTGTGAACATGCTAAGCACCCATTCCTTAATTTTCACTGTTTGTTTCTCCACAAATTAATCCCAAAGTACTTGCTTCCTCCTGTGTTTGAATGACAACTTCACAGGCCTCGGGATTCCAAGGCTTTGGTCAGGTATTAGTAAAATCCATGCTTTCTGATAAGGTCACATTGAAAACCCTGGACTTCAGCACAATTTTGATAGCAACCTATCAACTCACAAAGCCTGGAAAAGTTTAAAAACCCTATGGCAAGTTTAGCCTGCATTCCTAAAGGTAACTTTTGCTTCACTAGATTGACTGAAACCTGTAATTTCTGGTACAGGTGAGCATTTCCCCCCCACCCCCAAACACACACACACACACACACACACACACACACACACACGCCTCTTTTATGCCTCTTCCCTCAAATTCTATCTTTGTGGTTTTTTTCTTTTGTTTTTTAGGATTTAGAAATACCAGCAGTGTCCACATTCCATAGCATGGTGCAGAAATTCCAAGACATATCATTTGGAATCAGCAACAGTTCTGAGGTCCTGAACCACTACAACATTACCAGCAACGCCATCTGCCTCTTCCGGCTGGTAAGCTGGGCGGGAAACTCCAGCCCTCTCCTACTTTGTCATTGGACTATAGACTCGTAAACTTGTGAGACTGGAAAGAATTCTCTGACTTAGACACTAAAGCTGGTGGCAAGTTCAGGGACGTGGCTGACAAGGATGCTGACTCAACTCAGGCTTGCCAAACAGGTGTCAGGATGAAGGGCAAAGAAGGGAGAGGAAACTGAGAAGCAGGATGTGGGGCCGACCGTACTGCTTGGCCCCTTCCCAGACAGACAAGCTGATCAGTCACGAACATTTATTACCTTCAATTTGTTCATCTATAAAATAAGTGGCATGACCATATTATCACTAAGGTCATTTTAAGCATTGCACTTATTTAGCATATATAATATCATATACATAGACACACATACACACACACTGTGTGTGTGTGTGTGTGTGTGTCTAACTTGCTGTGTAATTGTATTTCTGAACCTTCACCTCCTGGGTGCTGGGATTAGAGGCA
This sequence comes from Rhizomys pruinosus, assembly GCA_009823505.1. NCBI lineage: Eukaryota > Metazoa > Chordata > Mammalia > Rodentia > Spalacidae > Rhizomys > Rhizomys pruinosus. The sequence continues at coordinate 2,198,729 of VZQC01014075.1, forward strand.
TGCACCACCATGCTCTATGGCGTCCTGGAGATCCAACCCATGCACCACCATGCTCTATGCCGTCCTGGAGATCAAACCCATGCACCACTATGCTCTATGCAGTCCTGGAGATCAAACCCACGGCTTATGCATGTTAGATAATCACATGACCAACTAAACTAAATCCTTAGCCCCACAATTTTATGTTTTGATATATTGAGAAGTTTGCTTATGTTTATCAAACATTTTATTAGAAAATGCCTGTGTGTTCTATGTACGGTACTGATAATAAAGATTACATCAGATATATTCTTTGTTTACATCGATCTTAAAGTGTAGATTATACACAAAATGCCGACATAGTGTGACACTATATCACTATAGGTAAAGTGTTCAAAGCATGAAAATAGTGTGGAATTCTTTTTAAAAATATAAAAGAGATCATTCAACCTGGGAAGCAGATTTAAGAGAGAAAAATCTGGGCACTCAGAAGAAGAATTGTGGCCAAAGGGGGAAATTTTAATGTATTTAGGAATCAAAGATCAGGCCAATTTGATTGAATCTCAGGCTACTTGTTACAGGAAAGGGATTTTAAGATAGGGAAGATTGATTAGAACCATATTATGCAGAAATTAGAGTTACCGTCATCTTGAATTTGTGCTTAATTTGGTTGATGCTGGAAAGTTCGCAAAGCCTTCAGGTCAGGGGAGTCACATGGGGAAAAATGTGCTTTAGCAAGATTATCTTGGAAGCAAAGAATAAGATGGATTATTAAGAAAGACTTGAGAAGAGCGAGCTTTCGCTAGCCAGGCAAAATGGAGTGTGTGAAACTCATCAAGGGTCAGAAGGGGAGAAGCAGCCATAGAAATAAGAGAAAGGGCAGGTTAGCCAGGCTTGGAGATGTAGGCCTCAAGTCACAGCCCTCAGGAGTGTGAGCAAGATGGCAGTGAGCTCGGGCCACTCTGAAGAAACAAAACAAACAACAACCACGCAAGACAAAAAAAAAAAAAAACCCATAGAAATGCAGATCGATAATTAAACCAATCAAGATGACTAGCAAGTACCAGGCATCAAAATTACAGAAAAAGTCGAGTTTGAAGCCTGTATGTCTAAGAATCATGAGGAGGTATGTGGAGGTAGAGACGGCTGATGCTTTGGTTGCTGGGTAAATTTTAGTTGGTGATGGGATGTGAAGTAAAGGTGTCAACACCCACGGCTAGTGAGGAAACAAGCGCAGGACCGAGTTTCAAGGTTTCTGGGCTGAACACGCTCCCTTCCCAGTGGATTCCATCTTGTCTTTCTCTTAAGGATATTTTATACCCACTGTCTCTAGCCTCCTTCAGGCGGGACATTGCTACCTAGTTTTCATCTCTCTGCCTCATTAAAGCTGTGTCTACTCGGGTCAGTAGTTTCTGTATTGTTAAACCTAAAGACCTCTTCCTTTCTTGGTTCTTATTTAACTCCACATTTCTGCCATATTTGACAGCATTGACTAATAATATCTGAAATATTCTCTCTCTTTCTCTCTCTCTCTCTCTCTCTCTCTCTCTCTCTCTCTCTCTCTCTCTCTCCTTAATTCTCCTTCCTCTATATCTCAAGTGCTGGAATTATAGGGGTGCCATGCACAGCTTCTCTTTAATCAAATTCAGCAATTTGGAAGCTTCTTCCTCTCCTCCTCCTCCTCCTCCTCCTCCTCCTCCTCCTCCTCTCCTCCTCCTCCTCCTCTCCTCCTCCTCCTCTCCTCATCCTGCTGCTGCTACTCTTCCTGTCAATTTCTTAGTCTCTATGGAATCCCCTCTGTCTCTTTCCACTCCCCAGCCCATTGCACTTCTTGGTCTGTGTGGAGACAGGCTGCTCACTGGTACATCCACAGAGCCTAGAACAGGCCTGCCATGCAGCAGCTCTGGTTAACAGGTGCTCAGGAGGAGACTGTTGGATGTGGATCCGTCAATGAATGAATGAGTTCTTTCTCACGTTTAACCAGTAAGTGCTTGGAGAGAGTTTAGGATATTTTATCAATAGCCTGGATTCTTTCAAATGCCTGCTGGATAGAGCCATGCTATCCAACCCCAGAGGCACCCTCCTAACAAGTTGAATTGCTCGTCTACACCTGCTAAATCGTTTCTCTCCACTGGCACACCATTTCACTGAATGGTTGTTGATATGTATTAGTCTCTCACCTTTGCCCATTGTTCTGCCTATCTTGAATCTATTTTCTTTCCTTTCTTTCTTTCCTTCTTTCTTTCTTTCCTTCTTTCTTTCTTTCCTTCTTTCTTCTCTAGCCTCAATTGGCTCCTTAAGCATCGCTGCTAGACACAATTTCAATTTCTCCTGAATTGTTCTCTTTTGAGTGCTCCATGTCCTCTTTCTAGACTGGAGTCACTGTAAAGTGCTGAGATGGAAGCCTCGCTGTAGGACTGCACTCTCACAGCTTCTTTACTGTAAAGTGCTGATATGGAAGCCTCGCTGTAGGACTGCACTCTCACAACTTCTTTACTGCTTCCACTGTTACAGCTCAAAACCAAGATATTTCACAAGGCAAACAGTCTTTTATGACCTGAATTTCCCTGCCTCTCTGGTCTCTTTCTCAGCATACTTCCACCCTGTTCTTTACTCCCTCAATACCCAGACACCCACATTTCTGACCCCCAATTCCATGAGGTCCATCAGGCTATCCCTACCATCCAGAATTCCACTATCCACCCCAGCCTCCTCTCACCCAATCTCACTCACCTAACTCCTCATGAACTCATTCGGAAAGCCTCACAGGAATTCCGGAATTGGCCCAAATATTTCTATTTGCATTTCCATCTAACCTATTACCTCACTAGACTATAAGTTGTTGTTGAGATCGGACACCACAACTTATTCATCTTCATATTCCACAGATCCACAGAAGGCATAGAAAGTGCTGGGAAAGTTGAGCTAACCTTTTTTTTTTTTTTAATTTTTTTTTATTATTATTTATTTATTTATTTTTGTATGTGTATGAATGTACTGTCTGCATGCAGGTCTGTGCACCCGTGTCGTGCAATGCCGCGGAGGTCAGAAGAGGGTCTCGGATTCCCCTGGAACTGGAGTTCTCCTGGAATTGGAGTTACAGACGGTTCTTAGCCGCCATGTGGGTGCTGGGGATCGAACCCGGGTCCTCTGCAAGAGCGTCGGTGCTCTTAACCGCTAGGCTATCTCTCCAGCCCAGGCTATCTCTCCAGCCCAAGTTGAGCTAACCTTTTAAAGCGTGTTGGGAGGGAGCCCCTCTCAATGTTTCTTTTACCACCCGCACAGTTGCTAGTGCATCTTCACTACTGAGAAATAGAATTAAACTGAGCCCTTTTGGGAAAGGCTTTGCTTTGAAAGATATGGAAGGTTTGGGGCTGGAGAGATGGCCTAGCGGTTAAGAGTGCCGACCACTCTTACAGAGGACCCGGGTTCGATCCCCAACACCCACATGGCGGCCAGAAACTCCAATTCCAGGAGAACTCCAGTTCCAGGGGAATCCGACGCCCTCTTCTGTCCTCCGCAGCATTGCACGACAGGGTGCACAGACTTGCATGCAGACAGTACATTCATACACATACAGAAATAAATAAAATTAAAAAAATATTTAAAAAAAAAGATATGGAAGGTTAGTCAGGTTACCTACCTTTCATGAGGAACCACCAGCATCCTTAATACAAAAATCCTAATCAGTCCATAACTACTCTTTCCCAGATTCAAGGGCCCCCAACACATGTGGTGAATTATGATTGAAGCCTATTGCTTTCAACTCTCTGCAAGCTTAACAATTCGAACCTAAGCATTAACTTTGCTGCAATGTATTCCTTATAAACCCTCCTTGATGGCTTCTCTAAGCTTTCCACCCTTCCTTGGCATCTATTTTATGTTTGCCTGTAGTGACAGACCTACTCTGAGCCAACCTTCGGGACTTGTGCAGACAAGATTGTTTATGTGCCGTGCAGAAATCAAGCAGGCCAGTTCCTGTGCCCTTGAATGGCAGTGCGTGGACAGGCTTGAGTTTGCCAGGCCAACATTTAGATAAACATTTTTTTCTCAGTTTACATTTTCAAACATTTGGTACTGATTTTAATAAGATTATTATTCCGAAGGTCAGAATTACTTTTTTTAAAAAAGGAATAACCAAGAATATTCTATTGTGCATTAGGAAACATGAGCCTATTGCAGACTTACTGGAAACTTCTTTCAAATTAGATGCACAGTTTATTATGTTTGGTTATTCTCTCTCTCTCTCTCTCTCTCTCTCTCTCTCTCTCTCTGTATGTGTGTATGTTTGTGTGAATCTGATTTGTGCCAGGCACTATTATAATTCTGATAAAAATATGATGAAATATGGAAGCTGGACCTATAGGGAGACCCTGTCTCAAAAAGACCAAAAAAATATGATGAAATGACCATTATCCCTGTATTTTCAAGTAAGAAAAATAAAGTTCCAATAGGTTGATTGAATGAACTCTTCAAAGTTTCACAACTATAGAACATCATATGCTTGAGTCCATTTCCCACCTGTCCTTTCTTATTGTACTACAGCAGCTTCTTAAAGCACTTAACCTTGAAAAAAATTTACTTCCCTTTTTTAAATATATATTTAGCTTTATTTCTTATTTATGCCTCTGTGTATGTGCATGCACACATTTGTCCCAGTGCCCTAGAAGACCAGAAATGGGTGTCAGATCCCCTAGGCTGAAGTAGCAGGCAGTTGTGACCCACCCAAAATGGGTGCTGAGAACTGAACTTGGGGCCTCTCTAAGAGCAGAAAGAGTTCTTAACCACTGAGCAATCTCTCCAGCCTTCAGTGAAGATATTTTTCTTTACATTAGGTTTGATTTATTTAATGTTCCTTATAGTAAGGCCTACTAAAACACACACACACACACACAAACACACAAGACAACAACTAAACACTTCATCCTAAACCATTTCCTTAACCCATAAGACTAAGTAACCAAACCTCAGGATTATATCTTGAAATTTAATCTAGGCACTACATATTTTGGTAACAAAACTTCAGAATTTAGAATTACTGGATTTGCAACACTAAGAATATATTTAGAGGTGGGCTGGAAAGATGACCTAGTGGTTAAGAGCGCTGACCGCTCTTACAGAGGACCCGGGTTCGATCCCCAGCACCCACATGGCGGCTGAGTGCCATCTTTAACTCCAGTTCCAGGGGAATCCGACGCCCTCTTCTGATCTCCGAGGCATTGCACGACACGGGTGCACAGACCTGCATCCAGACAGTACGTTCATACACATAAAGAATAAATAAAAATTTTAAAAAAGGAATATATTTAGAGGTTAGATGAAATAATGACTAAGCAAAAAACATAATGACTTTTGACTACCAGGTCAGCAAAGCTGTCTTTATGTAATTTGCCCTCCAAGATAACACAAGCTAACTGATATGAGTATTTTCAGGAAGAGTTTAAACAAAAGTCAGGGAACAATAAGACGTTTTCTATGATCACGTGGCTGTCACAGAACCCGCTTGTCTTTGTGTAATGCCAGGGAGACACTCAACATTCCCTAATAAACTTAATGTTGCCCTAACAGGGACATAATCCCAAAGGCTAATAAACTGTGAGCCTGTACCATTATTTGAATCTTTACTCTACTTTGGATTGTCTCAATTGCTTCTTTTTTTTTTCTTGTCTTTTCGAGACAGGGTCTCCCTGTAACCCCAGCTGTCCTGGAACTCACTCTGTAGACCAGGCTGGCCTTGAACTCACAAAGATCCGCCTGCCTCTGCCTCCCAAGTGCTAGGATTAAAGGCGTGCGTCACCACACCCGGCAATTGCTTCTATTTTAAGAAATAAAGTTAGTCCAACATTGATGCAATAGAGACATGTACGTGCAGCTATTTGGGGTGTTTATTCTAAGGAGTGTACCTTTCCAGATATAGAATGAATGTGTAAAATAATTCAACTAATAAACATGAGAAGTAACATATGCCAAAACAGTTTTGCGAAGTATGTATTTATCTGGGCATGATGGTACATACCTATAACCCCACCACTTGGGAGACTGAGATAGGAGAGTTGGGAGTTCAAGTTCATCCCTGGCTACACAAGTTCAAGGCCAGCCTTGGCTATGAGAGACTGTGTCTCCAAACAATCAAACAAGCAAACAAATTATGTATTTAATATATGGTAGGTAGGATACAGAGAGAGCAAAGAGGCATGAGGGGACTTTGTTTAAAAAAAATGACTTCTCATTGTTATTCAGGTTATTTTTGTAACTATAATGTTATATAATATTACAGCTGTAAATTAGATCAGTAGCCATCATGGCTCACACCTATAATTCCAGTACTTGGAAGGTAGAGGCAGGAAAATCGGGACTTCGAGATCATTTATGGCTACAAAGAGTGTATGCAGCCAGCCTGACTATATGAAATCCTGTGTCAAATCAAGATAAATAAACAAAAATTAAAGAAAGAAGAAAATAAACTAAGATGGGTTTTAGTGCTTTCTCTGAAAAGCTAAGTTGTTAAAGAATCCACAGGCACTCAAAGGAAGAAATATAATGCTCAAAAACTACAAAACAGACGTGCTTAAATCTGAACATATGTATAGTGTCTAAAGCAAAATCATCGCTTTGGATAACTTGGGAAACTTCAGGTTATAACGCTTCCAGCACACTCTTTTTCTGCTCTTCCTTTGGCATCTCTTTCCCGGGGGAGAAACAATGGGGTATCGTAAGTAAAATTCTTTCCCAAACACCCGCAAAACATATTTTTAAAAAAATGTTCCCAAGTCTGGTTTCAGAGTTGGGTTTTCTTTCCAGTAGGTTATGCAAATAGCCCCTTTCACGGAAAGCAGATTTCCTGTTCAGATGTCGCCTCCAGGAACCCTACCCAGGAGTGTTCCCAAGTTTATTAGTTTAAGAAATAATGAAATAATCAGGTATGTGTCATTGGAAGAATCACAACAAAGTGGAGAAGCTGCAGGGAAGGGGGGAGATTTGCTGAAGAGCTCTCTCGCTGCCTAGGGACTGTTATCGCCGTCGCACATTCTCTGCCCCTGATCTGCCTTCTGAGTCCGGGAACACCTGGAGTTACTGGCACTTCCTGTTCTCCAGTTCTGGGAATTGTGAGAACTGCCTGGAAATGGAGCCAGAGGGAGGGGGCTCCTGGCTCACTCGCTGCTAGTTCGGCTGCACACAGCCGAAACATAATCAGCAAGCGTTTGGACATACTTGATATTAAAGGGCCCTGATTATAATTATGATGATGTGAGTGGTTACAATACCAAAGTCCTAAGTATACAACACTCTGCCAGCTGGCAAGGTGGGCCTTAAGCAACAGTGGCGATCCAGGAGAACAGCAGTGTGTGTGTGTGTGTGTGTGTGTGTGTGTGTGTGTGTGTTGTCTTATTTCTTCCCCATTCTGTTTTGTTAAGATATATTTCAGTTTTAATGTATATGTATATGTATATGTATATGTATATGTATATGTATATGTATATGTATATGTGAGTTTGGACAGATGGCTCAGAGGTTAAGAGCACTGGTTGCTCTTGCAGAGGACCCAGGTTCAGTTCCCAGCACCCACATGGCAGCTAACAACTGTCTATAACTCCAGTTTCAAGGAATCTAATGCCCTCTTCTGACCTGTTCAGGCATTGTGGACACCGGTGCCATTCCTCAGGAAGCAGTGCACTCACCATCTACAGCTATAGTCACAGGTAGCTCTGAGCCACGCTAGGCGAGTGCTGGGAACCACATTAAGGTCCTCTGAAAAAGTGGCAAGTGCTCTTAGCCATCCAGCCTTTTCTCCAGCCCCCTGTTTTCTTTTTCTTTTCTTTTCTGTTGTTGTTTACTTTAGTTAAGTTTTCATTGTGTAGCTCAGGCTAACCTAGAACTCCTGGCAAGCCTCTTCCTGGCTGTTGAGATTAGAGGCATGAGCCACCACATAGGCTTCTTTTTTTTTTTATAAATTTATTTTTATTTTTTTAACAACTCTAGACCCGTGTCCCCCCCATTCCCCCACCCCACCAGAGCTCATGCATTCTGCCAAACATGCCTTTCATCTCTCAGTCTTTCTCAATATTCTCCATGAGGAAGTTGACTGTTTTGAGCAGAAGTTCATCGTTTCAGTCAGTTCTTCAATGCAGCCCTTTCTGTTGTTGTGGTTGTTGTTGTTGTTGTTGTTGTTGTTGTTGTTGTTGCTGTTGTTGTTTCCAATATGCATCACTCCCAACTGCTTTGGACAAAAGCTCAGGGGTCCATACACAAAAAATACTTACAACTATGTAATTGGCACTAGCATCCACAGATGAGGGATACCATTCGTCGTTTGTTTTTCTGGGACTGTGTTGCTTCACTCAGCATGATGTCCTCTAGCTCCAGCCATTTTCCTGCAAAGCTCATGATGTCGTCTTTCTTTACTGCTGCATAGAACTCCATTATGTAGATGTACCACATTTTCTCTATCCACTCATCAGTTGAGGGGCATTTGGGTTGGTTCCAGCTCCTTGCTATTGTGAAGAGAGCTGAAATAAACATGGCCGTGCACATATCTCTGCAGTGGGGTGAGTCTTGGGGGTAAATGCCCAGGAGTGGTATGGCTGGGTCGGGTGGCAAGTTCATTCCAAGTCTTCCAAGGGTTCTCCACACTGCTTTCCATAGTGGCTGTACAAGTTTACATTCCCATCAGCAGTGGATGAGTTTTCCCCTTTCCCCACAACCTCTCCAGCACTCAGTATCATTTGTTTTCTTGATCCTAGCCAGTCTTATTGGAGTAAGATGATATCTTAAAGTGGTTTTGATTTGCATTTCCTTCATGATTAGTGATGTTGAACACTTCTTAAGGTGTTTCTCAGCCATCTCTAATTCCTCATTTGTGAAGTCTCTCTTCAATTCTTTGCTCCATCTATTGAGTGGGTCATTTGTTTTCTTTTTTCTTTGTTTTTTGAGTAGTTTATATATTCTGGAAATCAATGCTTTGTCAGATGTATCTGCAGTGAAGGTTTCCTCCCACTCTGTGGGATTTCTCTTCACTTCCTTGATTGTTTCTTTTGATGTACAGAAGCTTTTGAGTTTAATGAGGTCCCATTTGTCAATTGTCAACCTTAATTCTTGTGCAGCTGCTGTCTGATTTAGGAAGTCTTTTCCTACGCCTATGTCTTGTAGGCTTCTAATTATACTTATGATTGGATATGCATGCGTGGTGGGAACAGGAAAGTGAGTGTGGATTCTATCAAGTCTTTTTCTTTTCTTCTAGTATCTTTTTTCCTCAATGTTTCTACTGAGAAACACTTTGGAATGTAACACAATTGTATATCCAAAGGACTTCCACCTACTCCTTTTTTGACAGATCGTCCATATAGCCTGGGGTATCTTTAGAGTCACTATGCAGCAGCAGCGGTATTTGATGTTCTAATCCTCCTGCCTCCCCCTCTCTAATGCTGGAATTACAAGAGTGTATCAACATGTCTGGCTTGTGTGGTTTGGAAATCCAAGCCAGTATTCCTGAACTGAATCTTCAGCCCTGTTTGGGGAGGAAGAGGGCTGCTGGGAACTGAACCTAGGACCTCATACATACTAGGCAAAAAGCACTCTTATCATTGAGCCATATTGCCAGCCAAAAAAGACTTCACATTATAAAATATCTAGTGGTTTGGACAATTTTTTTCCCAGAATTCTACTTTAGAAATACATTTTCTGTACATTGGCATCTATTACTTCATAAATTTAAATTGCTTCAGATAGTCTTTTTTTAGTTTTTTAACTTTGTTTGTATATTCTTTTTTTTAATTTTTTATTTATTTTTGTATGTGTATGAATGTACTGACTGCATGTAGGTTTGCGCACCCATGTCGTGCAATGCCGCGGAGGTCAGAAGAGGGTCTCGGATTCCCCTGGAACTGGAGTTCTCCTGGAATTGGAGTTACAGATGGTTCTTAGCTGCCATGTGGGTGCTGGGGATCGAACCCGGGTCCTCTGCAAGAGCAGTCAGTGTTCTTAACCACTAGGCTATCTTTCCAGCCCCCTCTGTTTGTATATTCTAATATTGAACAAGAGAATTCAACTGCCAATTAATATTAGATTCTGGTAAGTTAGAAACTGCATGCGGGGCTGGAGAGATGGCCTAGCGGTTAAGAGAGCCAACTGCTCTTGCAGAGGACCCAGGTTCAATCCCCAGCACTCACATGGCGGCTAAGAACCATCTTTAACTCCAGTTCCAGGGGATTCCGACACCCTCTTCTGACCTCCACAGCATTGCACGACACGGGTGCACAAACCTACATGCAGACAGTACATTCATACACATAAAAAAATAAATAAAAAATTTTTTTAAAGTTAAAAAAAAAAGAAACTGCATGCTATACAGAGTATGCTAGTAATCTCTAAGGGAAGAAATAAAACTTGTGCAACTTCTAAGCCTGAAAAAGGAAGACTAATAGGAAGTAACTAAATGAAAAAAAGGGCCAGAAATGAAGAAAAATGGAATTTAATACAGGCAGCATCAACAGAAATGCATAATTCAATATATCAGTAATGATATTACATAAAATGGCCCTTATAAGAAAAATAAAAGTACAAATGTGTCCCTCAAGGGCAAGGAACTTTTTTTATTTCCTTTCTCTCTTTGGAACTATGTTCAGTGCCTGTCAAATGACCCAATGACTGAAGAAAGATTAAACAGTGGTAACTTTAACCTTTGTTTTGCCATGGTTTGTTGTTGTTGTTGTTACCCAGGTTGATAATGAACAGCTGTGTTTAGATGGTGAAGACATTGAAAACACAGATGCCGCCAAATTAAGCCGTTTCATTCACATGAACAACCTGCACTGGGTGACAGAGTACAGCCCTCTGGTAAGCAGTGATCCCAGCGGCAGCTTCTTAAGTGCCTGTATCAAGTATGGGATGGTCCCCATCTCCACAGCAGAGAAGTTCTCTCTGCTGTTAGTAACAGTCCCTCATTAACACCTGGTATGTTGTTTAGGTTGACATCCATAGTGGAGGTCTTCAAGACTGCCCCTCCCCATTCAACCCACAGCATGGCCAACAACCATCTGTAACTCCAGTTCCAGGGAATCTGACACCCTCTTCTGGCCTCCACAGGCATCGTACACATGTGGTACACACAGACATGCAGGCCAAATGCTCATATGTGTAAATAAGAAATTTTTTAAAAATTAAGAAAATACCTCGTTCCTCTTAATAAAATTCCTGCCCCTTTCTCTCAGCCCATCTTTATGTCTGTGGGGCACTGACTCCATCTACACTTTGGCCACATTACAAACCCACCCACCCCAGCAATAATCAGGAAGCCTTTGTATTGGCTGCTTTTCTTGTTTTGACAGAGGCAACTTAACGAAGGAAGGATTTATTTTGGCTCATGGTCAAGAGGCTACAGCTCATCCCGGTGGGGAAGGTGTTGAGGCAGGAATGTGAAGGCTGCTTACCATGCAGCCACGGTCAGGACACAGAGGTAGAGGATGCTAGTTCTCAGACTGCCTTCTCCTTTTTTACTTTCCATTCTGTCCAGGTCCCCAGCCAACTAGATGGAGCCACCCATCTTCAGGATGGCTCTTCCCTCCTCAATTAAAGCTCTCTGGAAATGCCCCTGTTCTCATGGGCATGACCAGAATCACTTAGGTGATTCTAAATGCAGTCATACTGACAATCAGGATTAATCATCGCAGTTTTCTTTGCCTAGACTATCATGATTTTGGTCACTGCCTGTGTTGTGCCACCAGGAGTGTATGTGGGACAAGAACGAATAGTCCAACATTCCCTGGTAAATTGTCCTGATGTCATAGAGCTCTGGAGACCAGCCAACACAGGGCAAGGACAGGGGCCTTCCTGAGTCTTAGGCCTGATCTAGTTCTCATCTTACAGAACGATGATGTGCCTTCTGTGAGCTCCACATCATTAGTGAAAGCAAATCACACCAAGAAGAACTTCTTTAGAAAAGCAAATTCCAAAGTCAACAGCTCCAGAGAGAGAGGACAGTTTTACTTCTCATCCACCTGTGCCCCTTTTCTAAGCCTAGGGAACAATGTGCGGAAGAGGGGGCGTGGTAGAATGTAAAGGCTGCTATTGGGGTGAACGGTGAAACTACAGTGATGTAGTCTGGACACTCATTTGATCAACTTGATTGAACAAACAACCTGTCACCCCCCACTGAATGGTGGGACTGTGGGGGTTTGGGCACAACAATCTGTAGATTGGTTTTGCACGAAGGATGCTTATACTCATGGATTATCACTTATAGCTAAAAAATGAAAAAAAAAAAAACCTGAAAGATGCAGGACAGTTATGGCAGAATACATGATCTGGGGTGGGGGGGGGGGGGGGGGGAAGGGAAAGGGAAATATGCCTGATCTGAATTGGAAAATGATGTACGAAATGCACAAACCATCAATAAAATTAAATTTAAAAAAAAAAAAAGAAAAGAAAAGAAAAGAAAAGCAAATTCCACTTGTTATGGTACATTTATATCTCTTAAATTAAGGAATTGCTTCTCATTTGGAGAACTGCTCACTCAACTCTAGCTATTTTCTATAGCTGTGGGTGCAAAAGAGATTGAACTAGTAACAATTGGGCCAAAAATCTTCACAGCCATGGGGGTGGAGAGATGGCTCAGGGGTTAAGAGTCCAATTGCTCTTGCAGAGGACCCAAGTTCAGTTCCCAGCACCTACATGGCGGCTAACAACCATCTGTAACTCTAGTTCCAGGGGATATGGTGCCCTCTCCTGGCCTCTGTAGGCATTACACATATGGGTGCACTTACATGCAGGCAAAAGACTCATAGACATAAAAGTAAATAAATCAATTTTTTTTTTACTCACAACCATGCATTTAGGCTGCCACATGCTTTTAATGTACACATTCAACTTGTGGCTTCAGTATGCAAATTAGGCTCTGCCTGCTAAGATTAAACCAACCAATTCTGTATCCCACCCCTTCTTATCAAAAAGATAAATTTGCCTTTTGATACCTTAGCTCTTACCTGTTGACTCTTCCCAAGAAATACCATTCCTTTAGGAGAGCTGGGTACAACTCTGACTTTAAATAACGGGTGTTAATTACTATAGTTACTATTCCTATACCAACCCAAAAGTCATTTACCATCCAGTATGTCTAATGAAATCTTAGACCTTACATTAAATAAAGTCATTAGGAAATATCTTAATGGGCCAACCTTTCCTGCCTATGGTCTTCCTGTGACCAGAGTTGCTAGAAAACCTGTGTGAAGGGTGTAGCTTTAGGCAGAAGCCTGCCTAGCCTTTCAGGTTCTCACTAGTTTAGGCACCTGTGGTTTCCTTGCCTACTATGCTATCTCTTACAGGGAATCTGCTGCTTTTACTGCAATACTTTTCATATTTAGAGGGAGGGTTATAAAGCCAGAGAAATTGTTTAAAAGTGGACTTACAGCATGATTTCAAAAAAGTGAATTGAAAAGAGCCAGAGGTGCTTTCTACCTTTTCTCCCGTGTTCTCAGCCTGGTTCGTGACTGTTCCTCTCCTGTACAGCAACTTCCCAGGGAATCAACACCTTTAATCACCAAAAAGGGCCATTGTTTCTGGTATCCTGAGCGATCACCTTCTTGCTGACTTGAGATACACAGGATCTGCCATGCTTTAGGTTCAACTGGTTTTCATGGTGCTTTTCCATTAGTTGCATGGTATCCATGACCAAGCACCCATTCTGCCTCTGTATAACTTTGACAGTTATTTAACCTGTCTGTATACTGAGTTTCTCATTTGGAAACCTAAGATGTAATTGGTCATCATATGTGAGCAGCTGAAAGCATCGCCTTATACATAACAAATACTCAACAAGCTTAAATATCTAGCCAAAGGCCACATTTTGAGTGTCGCTGGCAAGTTTTGCAACAGAAGGTGTTTGGGGAAAACGGGACCAATATATTTCATGGTGTATCAGTTGTCTGTTGCTGTGTAACAGATTCCTCTAAAATTCAGCAGCTTGAAACATTGACATTGATGATCTCACACAGTTCCTAGGGGTCAGCCCTGGCTGGGGGGTTTCTGCTCTGGAGCCTCTGGATAGGTCGCAGGCAGTGGCTAGGATGAAGTCATCTGCAGGCTCCACAAAAACAAGACAGATCACTCATGCAGCCAACAAGCCTGTCTTGGCTGTTGCCATGCGAATCTATCCTTACGGTTTCTCGACCACCCTACACTGGGCCTGCTGTCCCCAGGGTAAGGGACATAAGGGAGAACAAGGCCAAAATCATGGTGTCTTTTATGACTTGACCTTGGAATTTACACTTCATCATCTCTGCAATAGCCTCTTAGCTACCCAGTTCAGTTCTACTTACTATAGGCAAGAATATATACTATATATAAATATAGTAAATAGCCTGCATCGTTACCTGAAAATCGTTTAACTGTACTTTTTATTTATTATTTTATTTTACGTGTATGAGTGCATTACCTGCATGTATGTAAGTGCATCCATGTTGTAAAATGCCCATGGAAGTCAGAAGAGGACATTGGATCCTTTGGAACTGGAGTTATGGATGGTTGTTAGCTATCATGTAGGTGCTGGGAACCAAACCTGGGTTCTTCTTTAAGAGCAGCCAGTGCTCCTAACTGCTGAACCATCTCTCCAGCCCCAATGATTATACTTTTTAAAATATATTTATTCTTTGACAATCCCATACATGTGTGGAGTGTATTTTGGTCATGTTCAAGATGGTAGAACTTTTGAGAGCCATCTTAGAGGCTGGTTGAACTTGCATTGTTGTGTTACCATCAGTCTACCCAGTCACTGGATTATCACCAAGATCTCTATCTCCTTCTTCTTCCCCCCTCCCTCTCTCCCTCTCCCTCTCCTCTCTCTCCTGTAACACATTTCAATTTGCCAGACTGTAGCTGGCCTATTTAACGCCATGATTCAGACTCATCTCCTCCTGATAATGAACAAGGAATCTCCTGAGTATGAAGAGAGCATGCGCAGATACCAGGAGGCGGCTAAGCTCTTACAGGGACAGGTGAGTTGAAAATGGCACGCCAGTTTGAAAAGTTGCCATCATAAAGAAAGAAAATAAGTGCGGTTTAGTGGGTACAAAGTAAGAACTGGAACGCAAAAAGGGTCTATGTCTCCCATAAACACCAATTGTACATATGCTGCCCGTCTCGTGTATACAGTAAATCTTTAAAAAAAATTTTTTTGGTCTTTTCGAGACAGGGTCTCCCTGTAGCCCCCGCTATCCTGGAACTTGCTCTGTAGACCAGGCTGGCCTTAACTCACAGAGATCCACCTGCCTCTGCCTCCCAAGTGCTAGGATTAAAGGCGTGTGCCATCACACCTAGCTTTAAATTTTATTAACTCAAGAATTTCATACAGTGTATTTTTTGTCCTATTCAGAACCCTTCTTCCATCTCCACCCCCCCTACCGTACGCCCCCTACCCCGCACCCTCAACCCCCCACACCCCTGACTTCATGTCGTCTATTATCAAATGAAAAACCCCATTCATCTTACAACACATCTGAACTGGGTACCAGAAAAAATATCTCATTATGGGGACTGGAGAGATAGCCTAGCGGTTAAGAGCACCGACGCTCTTGCAGAGGACCCGGGTTCGATCCCCAGCACCCACATGGCGGCTAAGAACCGTCTGTAACTCCAATTCCAGGAGAACTCCAGTTCCAGGGGAATCCGAGACCCTCTTCTGACCTCCGCGGCATTGCACGACACGGGTGCACAGACCTGCATGCAGACAGTACATTCATACACATACAAAGATAAATAATAATAATAATAATAATAATAATAATAAATATCTCATTAGAACATCAGTGATCTGTAACTCTTACATACAGATGGGCCAAGGGAAGGGGCCGCCCCCTTTCCTTTGTAGGTGGTTTGGGGTCAGAATATGCTCCGGTTTTTTAGAATGAAATTTTCACCCTTGTTTTCTGTTTCTTTTCCATGCTAGTAGCAGTTGGGATGTTTCACAGCTTCACACAACACCGTCACACTAGTGTTCTCTACCTCATTTTCTGAAATCTGTAGATGTCTCAGGTTCCTATTGCTGCTGAGGCTGCAGCCAGGTCTTGACAGTCACTGGATGATGATGATGATGATGATGATGATGATGATGATGGCCAGGCAGACCTTGGATGTCTGTACAGTGGCTGCTCACAGGCCCGCCTTCTGGCAAGAGAGAAACACCATAGTGGGGTAGTCACAACCACCTCCAGGCTGTGCCCACTCCCTGGCCCCCTTCCCACAGTTCGGAGGCCTGGCAAAGGGCCAACTCCACCCAATGGGGACAGAGCTGCCTAGGCCCTAGTGTTTTCTTCCTCACTGGAGAAGATCCAGTTGGCTTTCTTGCAGCCTTCACGTCTTCTTTCATGTCCAGGGGGAACAAGTGATGAGACTTCATGCCGGAGTCGTGTTTTGCAGCCTTGCACTGAGAGCCACCATTGCGCTGGATCCCCAGTTATTTTCTTTCTTACTTGCCAAGTCCTGGCTTCAGAATTTTAAGATCAATATAGAGGCATCGAAGGTCCAGAAAATATTCATCTTGAGTGATACGTCGTTCCTCACACGGTCCAGCACAGACACTCAGTCTCTTGGGGGCTGGCTTGCCTTAGCCACACCTCATTCTGCCGCCACCATCTTTCTTCCGCCTACTTTTCACGGTTAGCCTTTTACTGACGGATCCCCCATGGCTTTCTCTGTTAAGACACGTGATTAGGCCCAGAATAGATTCTTCCTTGTGTATACATTAAATCTATCTTTTCCTCCTGGGTGCAGATCTGGTTGAGCTTTCTGAAACAGTCGTCATCATCTACCCCAACAGTTCCAGCTCCCAGTAGGCAGCACTGTAGCCTTTCTTTCTTTATTATTTTTTATGTGTATGAGTGTACTCTCTGCGTATAGATTGATGCACCCGTGCCGTGCAATGCCACAGAGGTCAGAAGAGGGCATCAGATTCCCTTGGAACAGGAGTTAAAGATGGTTCTTAGCCGCCATGTGGGTGCTGGGAATCGAACCCGGGTCCATTGCAAGATCAGTCGGTGCTCTCAACCAACTAGCCATCTCTCCAGCCCCAGCCTTTCTAATAAAAGCCATATGACCATAAAGTAACCCTCTTTCTGAGGAGTGGTCTCCTGACACTGGGTGTGTTCAGCGTTACCAACCCTCTACTCAGAAGACTATAAGGATTTCTACTTTGTGTAGATTTGACTTAATATCATAATTGTCCCCTTGGCATCTGTACAGTTTTACTTTCTATGTTTCAGTTACCTATAGTCAACCAGAATCTCAAAGATAGTAAGTGGAGAATTCACGAAATAACAGTCTGTGTGTTTTAAATAGCATTCACTGCAACATACTGTAATAATAGATCTGTTTTAGTGTTGACTATTTTATTAGAATCATGAATTGACAGGAAGAAAGATAGCCTTCTCCCTGGCTCAGAGGAAGCCAACAGAGGTTTTGGAATGTATCTGTAAAATATCATTTACCAAGTACATACTATGTCCCCCAAAGTGAATGAAACATGCTAGCTGCATCACCTCCTTTCCTGACTGCTCCATGGATACATTTTGTCAGTGAGAAAGCTGGGTTTGAGAAGCTAAGTTACACAATGCCACACAGCTAAAAGTACTAGAGGCAGAATTCAAACTCCACCTGCCTTTAACCATTACACTATACCGCCTCATTTAGATAATTCAAATATTTTCAAATTCTAAACGTTTAGGGTTAAATACATTTGATACAACAAAGCAGCTAAAAATAATAGTAAAACCTCACTTAATTCAATAGATTTTTTTTTCTTTGAGACAGGAACTTGTGTAGCTCAGGATGGTCTCGAACTTGCAGAGTAAATAAGGATGACTGTGAACTTCCGCTCCTCCTACCTCTGCTCCCAAGTGATAGGATGACAGGCACGCACCACCACACCAGACTTCGACTTAGATGTAAATTACGTGTCACAGACCATAAAGTCAGTGTAATGGCAGCAACTACAAGTCTCTTTCTCTTTAGGATCTCAGATCCATATTTTTGCTTCAAACCTCTCCAACTGCAGGTTCTCTTTGTTCTGGTGGATAGCGGCAAAAGGGAGACTAGAAAGGTGATATCCTACTTCAAACTAAAGGAGTCTGAACTGCCAGCTTTGGCCATTTATGAAACGATAGATGACAACTGGGACACACTGTCCATCTCAGAAGTTACAGTGGAGCAAGTTCGAGGCTTCTGTGATGGGTTCCTAAAGCAGCAGCTGATGGTGAGTATGGGACTGCGAGTAAAGTAGTGTGTGCTGCTCTCTAGATCCATTTCATTTCTTGTGGATCAGATCAGAATTTTTTTTTTTTTTGGTCTCCCTGTAGCCCCAGCTGTCCTAGAACTCACTATGTAGAACAGGCTGGCCTTGAACTCACAGAGATCCACCTGCCTCGGCCTCCCGAGTGCTGCGATTAAAGGCTTGCACCACCATGCCCAGTGTGGCTCAGAATTCTTTAGCCCTGTTGGATTTGAGTAAGAACAAAGTGTTATGTCCCCCATGTGAAGCTTGAAGATCAGATGGTTTCGAGCAGAGAGCTAAAAGTAAAAATAGAAAAGCACCTTCGGAAAGGGTTTGCATGCCCAAACAGAACTGGGATCTCTCCATTTTCTTTAAATGGTCAATGGGAAATAAGTTAAATTCCACATAAAAGAGTTTGCTATGGAGTGTAGACTCTGGAGGCTGAGGCAGGTGGATCACCACAAATTTGAAACCAGCCTGGGCTACACAGAGTTGGACACTAGTTAGGGCCACAAAGTGAGTCTGAGGACAACCTCAAACAGTGAGACTCTGCTTCGAAAACCCTAAAAACCTAACAGCAGGAGGAACTTATGACTTAAAATTGAAGATGGATTTAAGGTTTCCAGGAATAAGCAATTGGTTGTTCGTAAGCTTAAAAATCAGGACACGCTCTGTGAGTTCAGTGTTGTGGTGTTTTTCAGAGAGCTGACAAATCTGAAGAAAACATCCCAAAGGAAGAACTCTGATTTCTCTGGACACTTCTACTTACAGCCTTGTGTCTACTTTGTGCTGAATAAAAGGTGGCAATTCAAACCTGTGCAGTACTAGACGAGATCACCAGCGTTCTGACCAGAGAGGGGGGAAGGGAGAGAGAGAATCCTTACATACTGCATTTTGTGTCTGAACATCTCAGCAGCTCACTCAGTCTCCTCCATTCTTTCTGTGTCCCATTCTTATTCTCTCTCTCTCTCTCTCTCTCTCTCTCCCTCTCCCTCTCTCCCTCTCCCTCTCTCTCCCTCTCTCTCCTTCCTACTGTCTGTGCATACTGCATACTAGAGAGAGGGTTCAGAAATGTTGTGCATTTATGAAGGAGAATTCCTAAAGAGAAACTGCTCTAATATGACCTCTAATATGGACTGTGATTTACACAGCAGTTTCTGCTTGTTTGGGGTTATCTAAGGATTGAAACTCCACCTTCCTTCATGTGCACACGTCCATCTCTGACTCAGGGCCAAGAACAAAAGGATGATTTTTTATTCTTTTTGGCCAGAAGTGAAAAGATGTCTCCAAGTTTCTGAACTTGGCAGAACTAGACCATGTACAAACCCCATAGTTGTTTAGCATTTCCAATCCCCCATGTAAATCAGCAACCCGTGGAATAAATAAAACTCAATAATTGTACAGTTGCTTTGCAGGGAAAATCTTTTAGATGCAACTCAGTTTCCAGGCTCAGCAGTACCCACCCGTCTACCCTTCAGCGTTTTTTATAAGGCCATGACCCACGGATGTGCTGTTATTCCCTGTGTGGATTGGGTAGGGGGCGGGGCCAGACCATCCTACATGAGGATTGCTACAAATGTGGCAAGGGATCCAGGGATCCGATTAGGTGGTAAATGGTTGGAGGACATAGAAGGGGGGCACTTGACCTCAAGACAAATCAGGGCGGCACAAGCCACGGTTACTGCCAGTAGGTGTGTGATCCAGCTCGAGAAGAACACACGAGAGTTGGGCTGTGGGTCCCTGGCCCACAGGCTGTTCCTGCCAACACACAGATGCTACATTGTCCCCTGGAGGCCCTTGGCTCTGAAGAAAAAAATGCCTAAGTGCTGAAGAGCTGAAACCCACAGAAGTACAGAAGGACCGTTCCAAGTGAGGGACAGGGGATGAAAGGCTTGCTTGTTCCTTTCTGTGAGCAAACTCCGCAGCCCCTGGGTGAGGTCAGTGGTTGGCACTGGACCGTGAAAGCAGCTGTGTACAGTACACCCCTTGGCAACACGGAGCGAAGGATCGGAGGGGTCAGCGGGTCCATCCCCGGGCAAGAGCACAGAACAGGCACATCCCAGAAGACTCCTTTGACATTCTGACATTTACAGTCAGAAGTCTTTCTAAAGCCCTGCCGAAGGTTCCCAGCCATGCACGGGTCTCCTTTGCTTACTCTATATGGAAGTTTCCCAACATGGCCTTTTACCGTTCCCCACAGTGCACCTGTCTACTCCACATGCTTGTTTGGGTTTTGGGGTGTTTTCCCCCTTTTTAGTGCATGGAGAATTTAACTTGGAGCCCGTGTATGCTAAGCCCTTTTCTGGTTGCTTCTAAATGCTCTCATCCGGTCTTCTGCCCTCCAAGTGCTCTTCATTATTTTAAGTTCCAAGCCATTTGAGTCACTTAATTATTTTCTCTCTCAATATTGTCTCTTCTTTGCTTAAAATAGTAGTTCCACCTAATGGTAGAAGGCTCCATGAACTATATTTTGTTTAATACTTGGTTAATTTTTTCCATTATCTTACTTAAAATGTCCCACCACCATGCCTATAGTCAACATTCCAACAGTCCTTAATATAACAATCTATTTTGATGGTTGGTGATAGCCCACAGTAATTTTATTATATATTTTTGTATGCTTGTGTTTACATGTTTATAGTGTTGAATTGAATTATTCCTTGCAAGCTGTGTCTCTTCCAGATATGTTCCCTGTCTCCTTCCATATCTATCCTATTGTGTGTAATTTGGAGACTCAATAGCAAAAGTAAAACTTCTGGGCTGGAGAGATGGCTCAGTGGTTAAAAGCACTGACTGCTCAGGGCTGGAGAGATGGCCTAGTGGTTAAGAGCACCGACTGCTCTTGCAGAGGACCTGGGTTCGATCTCCAGCACCCACATGGCGGCTGAGAACCATCTTTAACTCCAGTTCCAGGGGAATCCGACACCTTCTTGCACGACACGGGTGCACAAACCTACATGCAGATGGTACATTCATACACATACAAGAATAAATAAATAAAAATTAAAAAAAAGAAAGCACTGACTGCTCTTGCAGAGGACCTGGGATCAATTCCCAGCACCCACATGGTGGCTAAGAACTGTTCCTAGCACTTGGGAGGAGGAGGCAGGCAGATCTCTATGAGTTCAAGGCCAGCCTGGTCTACAGAGTGAGTTCCAGGCCAGCTGGGGCTATAGGAAGACCCTGTCTCAAAAAGACAAAAAAAAAAGGAACTTCTTCAGAAAGAAAAGATTTGGAAGGATGTTTGTGTGTGTGTGTGTGTTTGTGTGACACAAGGCCTTCCTATGTAACCAAGATCACCCTGCTTCTTTCTCACAAGTAGTGGGATTATATGTCTGTACCACAATAGCTGCCAAAAGAAGAGATTTCTAAGGGCTGCAATCTATTCAGTAAGATGGGGCCTAGTATCACAAACTTCTGAAACTTCTAGCTCCTTCCCCGTCTTTGGGTAATATCTTCCTAGGCCTCTATGTTCATTCCCTAAGGCTAGGCTGTTGTTAGAGTACCTAGAGACATCTCAAATGTTTTCTATCATAAATTTGTTCATTACCTCTCACTGGTAAAGTTCTATACACTCTCTTTAAGATCTGCAGGAAGTGTGATATTCTATAATAGAATTAGGAAGATATTCAAAGATTTGGAAGACTCTGATAGAGGAAACAGTACACATAGGGTAGTACAAAGTGATGACAGGAAAGTTTGGGTTTAGCTAATTTCTATGAGGTTAAGAGAACCATTTTGTGTCTCTGAAGGTAATTTGAAGTTTCTTGAGGATAATAAAATAATTCAAACAGGATGTTTTGAAATCCCAGAGTGATTATATACATTGAGTAAAGTCTTTTAGACTTGGTACTATATTGCCTTCTGTGCATAATATTATTTCTCCAATTGTCAGAACTTATGGATACAGAGAGACCTTGCTCACTGGCTTCCTGTGGGTTAGTACTGAAGGCTTTCCTTCTCATTGGGTTGGGAAAGCATTTGAGATATGGTCTTTAAATCTAGTTTTATTACCACTTAAGCTTAGTGAGGGCCACCAGACTGGGAGGCAGTGGTTATTGAAAAGAGTACGGACTGCTCTTGCAGAGGACCTGGGTTTGATTCCTGGCATCACAGGGCAGCTAACAACTGTCCCTAACTCCAGTTCCAGGGGATTTGATCCCTTCCCGGACCTCCGTGGGCATTGCATGACACTTACACATATTCGGGCAATACACTCAAACATGTAAAATTAAAAAAATTTTTAAATAAAAGATTATTGGTTATGCAAAATTTATAAGAAGGGAGCCCGGGGCTGGAGAGATGGCTCAGCAATTAAGAGCACTGACTGTTCTTGCAGAGACCTGGGTTCGATCCCAGCACCCACATGGCGGATAAGAACCGTCTTTAACTCCAGTTTCAGGGGAATTGGTCGTCTTCTGACCTCCGCGGCATTGCACAACACGGGTGCACCAACCTACATGCAGACGTACACTCATACACATAAAAAATAATAAAGAAAAAAATAAAAAAGAAGGAAGCCCGCTGTGTCATGGCGGGGGGGGGGGTGGAGGGCACAGGCCAAGCAGTGCCATCATTCAGGATGGCAGGAGGAACAACAAGCTAAGGTGGGCAAAGCCTTTGTTGTGTGGGTTCCAGGGGAAGGGGGTGGCTAGGAAGAGGGAGACACTTGGGCCTGGCCAGGAGGATTAGTGTGCCCTTGCTCTAAGGCCTAGGGGCTGAACTTAGCTGTCTGGACCTTGCTTCTAGGTTGGGTAAGGCAGCGGAAGAGCAGACAGAAATGAGATCCCACAGGAAGACAGGCAAGGTAAGGATTCCAGGGGGTGGGGGTGAGGAAGAGGGGCTGGTCTGCATCTGAAAGATGTACCACGGTAACTTGTTTGCTAGGACCTGAGAATCCCTGGTACCATCAGACTCCATGGTCCCCTGAGGTCCTCAGCCTCCTCAAAGGACAGACACAGAGGAAATCTAAATAAGAAAAAAAAAAAGCAGCTACTCTGTCAAGGAGGACAGGATACCTGATGAGCAGCAGAGTGCCCAGACTTTCTGAGATTGAGGTGGGGAGACCTTACCAATGGAAAAGAAATTATCTATCTATCTATCTATCTATCTATCTATCTATCTATCTCTTTTTGGTCTTTTTTCAGACAGGGTCTCCCTGTAGCCCCGGCTGGCCTGGAACTCACTATGTAGAAGAGGATGGCATTGAACTCAGAGATCCTCCTGCCTCTGCCTCCTGAGTGCTGGGATTAAAGGCATGCAATGCCATATGGATCTGCAAGGGAAATCTTATTGCTAATTTCATGCACATAACTGTGAATTTCTTGGGAACTGAGTAGGCATTTCTAGCTTCTTACAGAAGAAGGAATGCTTTCACCAAATATGGTTCATTCTAAACCAAGATGATAACTTGGGGTTAGGCACATAATTTAACTGCAACTGCAGTGAAATCCTAGCAGAAGCAGTGGCTGAACTTGGTCTCAACATCCCCCAGAGCACACAGGTAGCTCCCCTGAACTGCAGAGCTAATTCCGCAGAGCACTGCTAAGTGCAATAGCAGAATATTACAGAGGGCATAGGATATATAATCTGTTACACATTACACTGTACCTGGACACAGCCAGAACTACCAGCTTAATAAACTTGAATCTCATTGCTCTTGCCTCTCTGCCAACCCACATCACTGGAAAAGGGCAGATTCTCTGGGATCAGTGAGGTTCCAGAAGCAAAGCATCATAAATGCATGGTTTTTGTAAATGCCTAACACACTTACTATGGATCTCCTCGCCCACCTCACCTCATGCTACAAAGGAAGACTGTGTTCATCAGACCACTTGCTAGTAGTAGTATGCATACTTTTGGTAGAGAGGGTAAGATGGGTGCTGTGCAGCATAGTATAAGGAAGCATTTACTGGGGCTGGAGAGATGGCTCAGCAGTTAAGAACACGGACTGTTCTTGCAGAAGGCCCAGCACCCACATGGCGACTAACAACTGTCTGTAACTCCAGTTCCAGGGGATCCAATGCCCTCTTCTTGCCTCCTCAGGCACTGCATGACACAGCTGCACTTATGTACATGTGGGCAGTACAGTCATATCCATAAAATAAAAATAAATCAAAAAAGAAAAAGCACTTATCAATCATATACTTATTCATTCATTTAAATAGTTATCAGGAAACATTGCTCTTCTGGTTTGGTTTCCATTACTATGATAAACACTGATCAAAAGCAAGTTGGGGAAGAAAGGCTTTATTTCATTTTATCCTTCCAACTGAGAGTCCATCTCTGAGGGAAGCCAAGGCAGAGACTTACGCAGGGTAGGAAGCAAGAGCTGAAGCAGGGTGCATGAAGGAGGCCGCTTCCTGGCTTGCTCTGTCTGGCCTGTTCTGCCCAGGACCACTTGTCCAGGGCTACAACACCACCCACACTTGGCGGGGCCGCATGACTCAACAATCAAGAAAATGCCCCATAGACATACGCCCAGGCCAATCTGATAAAGGTAATTCCCCAACCGTGGCTCCTTCTTCTCAGGTGCATCAAGGTGACAGCTGATCAGCACCACTGCCTCCTGGGGGAGGAGGGTGAACCTGGCCTTCTCAGATGAGTGTAGAACAGGGAGCTCTCTGTTGCAATGGGACACAGAAGCCACCAGACTGGATCTGAGCCATGGACCAAGAGCAGCGGAACAGGCAAAGCTGGACAAAGAAGAGGTGTTCTACAGAGAGGAATCGACAGGAGGCTGGCAAAGGGCCGAGGAGGAGCCACAATGGAAAGTCCGCCGGGACTGTTCCTGTCACCTTTCTAAAAACATTAGGTCTCTCAAGCAGAAAAACAAAATGAGCAAGGATGGTTCTGACCCCTAGGGCCTAATTTCAGGACCTTTCCAAGCATAGATATAGCGACTAGGAAAATGGCAGAACTAAGTACCACAGTGTCTTCTGAGATAGACCCTTAGGAGAAAAGGAACTGTAGAAAGCAAGGAAACACATTGTAAAAGCATATCTGTAAATTTGGAAAAGGGCTGGAGAGATGTCTCAGTGGTTAAGAGCACTCTTAACTGCTCTTGCAGAGGACCTGGGTTCAGTTCCCAGAACCTATATGGCAGCTAACAACCATCCATAACTCCAGTTCCAGGGGATCCAACACCCTCTTCTGACTCCCTACAGTATTATATGCACATAATACACTTATAATAAACATGCATCCAAAATATTCATACACAAAAAAGTAAATAATCTTTTTTATTTGGCAAAGGTTTACTTTCATTCAATTTGTTCCTAAGATATATCATTTCCCATTTGAAACCAGAGGATGGTTGTTATGAACGTGATGAAAAGATTGAGTCATGTTAGGAAAGTGTGGGTAAGAGAAGAGTTAGGCAAGCGTGAGCTAATTCTGCAGGATAAAAAAATCGTGTTGCACCAACCCTTTAGTATGTATCCAAATAATTACTCAAGTCTTAATGACAGGATTCAATTTAAACATTAGGCCCCCTGGTCTTAATATGGTAACTAATGTTAGCCTCAGTTAGAAGAAGAAAACCTAGAACCTATTTGACATCATTCAAGCTGTGGTAAAGTAAGAATTTTAAAAATAACAAACAGGTTATACTACACAATTCCCAGGAAGAAAGACTAAGAGAGTAAATCCCTTTGGAGCAAGTTTATTGAAGGGGAACTCTTGGGACTTATTCTGAAATGGATGTAAAACTGGACAGAAGAAAAACACGGACTGTGATGGTCATAACGGCATCTTAGAATGTTCCATGGGACATTTGTGCTAAGATGTCTTGCAGAGCCATCCTGAGTTGGAAGAATGGTGGTATGGTCTTTATCCTTCTGCATTGATCACAGTGAGTACCGTGCAATGCATGAGAAGAGGATGAATTTATTCTGTATTAAAAAATAAACACCCCATTGATTGGGGTTCTTGTTAGGGAGGAAAGTATGTTTCTGTCATCCTAGAGCAGGGCTGAGGGTATAGCTGAGTTTGTAGAGTACATGTCTAATATGTGCAAATCCCTGGGCTTGAGCCCATAAACCAGGTGTGGTGCACGCATCTGTAATTCCTGTACTCAGGAGGTAGAAGCAGGATTCACAAGTTAAAGGTCATCCTTGGCTTCATAAGGAGTTCCATGCCATCCTGGTATACATGAGACATCCTGAGCCCCTGTCTCAAAACAAGCAATAAAAGGACAAAAAAGCAGTTTCAACTGCTCCATGAGAGTTTTCACTTCCCCTCACCACACACTTACTGAATAGCTACCATGTTGTAGGAACCAGCAGAAGAAACAGCAGAAGGCATAATGTTGATGTCTCTCCTTTCTCCCCCTGACCTTCAGATTCCTCAGGGTAAGACAAATAGGAAGTTCACTGGAATTTGAGATGCACTCTCAATTCCTGATGGATGGAGCAGGTCATCAAAACATCTTGGTAAAGATAACTGATGCTTAGTAAAGAAAAAGTGGCCAGATGTGGTGGCTCATGCCTTTAATCCCAGCTCTTAGAGGCAGAGGCAAGATCTCTGAGTTCAAGGCCAGCCTGGTTTACACAGTGAGTTCCAGGACAGCTAGGGCTCCAGGGAGACCCTATCTCAAAAAGAGCAAAAAAGAAAGAAGAAAGGAAGAAAGAAAGAAAAGACAGAAGGAAGGAGGGAGGGAAGGAGGAAGGAAGGAAGGAAGGAAGGAAGGAAGGAAGGAAGGAAGGAAGGAAAGGATAAAGAAGAAAGAAAGAAAGAAAGAAAGAAAGAAAGAAAGAAAGAAAGAGAAGGAAGGAAGGGAAAGAAAGAAAGAAAGAAAGAAAGAAAGAAAGAAAGAAAGAAAGAAAGAGAAGGAAGGAAGGGAAAGAAAGAAAGAAAGAAGAGAGAGAGAAAGAAAGAAAGAAAGAAGAAAGAGAGAGAGAGAAAGAAAGAAAGAAAGAAAGAAGAGAGAGAGAGAGAAAGAAAGAAAGAAAGAAAGAAGAAAGGAAGGAAGAGAAAGAAAGAAAGAAAGAAAGAAAGAAAGAAAGAAAGAAAGA
>VZQC01014075.1:2227596-2359458 GCA_009823505.1 Rhizomys pruinosus
AAGAAAGAAAGAAAGAAAGAAAGAAAGAAAGAAAGAAAGAAAGAAAGAAAGAAAGAAAGAAAGAAAGAAAGAAAGAAAGAAAGAAAGAAAGAAAGAAAGAAAGAAAGAAAGAAAGAAAGAAAGAAAGAAAGAAAGAAAGGAGAGAGAGACTTGGAGTTAGCAAAACTGATGTTAGATTTAACTCCAGTTTCAGACGACAATACTAAAGGTCCCGTAGCCTCTTAGACTTGTTAGATATCCTTTCCCTAGATGTCCAGGATTTCCAGCAACTTAACTTCCTGTCTCTGCTTCCTGCTTCTCGTCCCTCTCCCGTGTCACCCCTCATGCTAAGAGTTTCCCACCGGGAGGCCCACCCTTTGCCGCGTTCTCCTGTAGTCTCCAGCTTTGTTGCTCCCGTCATTACACGAAGATTCAGCCAAATCGAGAGCTAAGATGAGAGCAGGGCACAAAGGGGGACGTGAGGGATGAAGGTGCCTGGGAGAAAACTGACACACACTGAACATTAGAAGTTCTGACCTTGGGCTGGAGAGATGGCCTAGTGGTTAAGAGCGCCAACTACTCTTGCAGAAGACCTGGGTTCGATTCCCAGTGCCCACATGGTGGCTGAGAACTGTCTTTAACTCCAGTTCCAGGGGAATCTGACAGAGCCTCTTCTGACCTCTGCAGCATTGCATGACACAGGTGCACCAACCTACATGCAGACTCATGCACACTCATACACATAAAAAATAAATAAATAAATAAAAGTTCTGACCCCAGAAGCGGAAGAGATGGCTCAGTGGTTAAGAGAACTGACTGCTCTTGCAGAAGATCCGGGTTTGATTCCCAGCACCCACATGGTGGCTAACAAACACCCATGATCCATTTCCAGGGAATCTGATGCCTTCTTCTGACCTCCATGGGCATTGTATGACACTTGTGCACTTACATACAGGCAAGGCAACATACTCATACACATAAAAAAAATAAAAATAAATAAAGTTCTAACCTTGTCCTGACATCTCTATGACCGTTAGAAACACAATGGTCCCAAAGAGATCACTTCTGTGACCCAGGTAACCTGCACTCTACCACACTTTGGCAAACACAATGAAAATGACAAATAGTTACTTGTGACATAATTCCTCCTCTGACCTGCAGCCTCTCTTGGATTGTCGCATTCTATTTACTCCACATTCTTTCCCCCACACCACTAATGATACACCAGAGCTGGGGAAGGAAGGAGGCTAAGTCTGTCAACAAGTGGAAATAGGTGTTGTGGAAGGGCAGGGTAGTTTGTGGTGCAGCAGTTACATGTGAAATGCAAGAGGGCAGTGGCCAGCCAGGTTGAGTTGATTCACAGAGTGAGTCAAAGGGTCAGAGAATCTTTGCTCTCTTGGGTTCAACTGGTAACTGAGAAAAAATGGCAGTTCGTAAGTTCCGTCTGGATAGAACTAAGCAAGGCAAAGTTCTCAAATGGCAGTTCACTAGCTATTGTTTGAGAACTGTCATCAGCTTATAACCCTCCACTTCTACCTTCCCGTTTTCTAATTTGTCAAATTAAAGAATGGTCAGCTTCTTTGGGGATTCCTTAAGGAAAAGATCACCATTTCCAAAGCTGGATCATTTTAATTACAGCTTGGTGTCTTAGTAAAACCATTTCCAAAAAGCACAAGTTACTAAACACTTGGCTTTCAGAATGTCTCATTTAAACACAATGTTTACAACTTCTAAGCAAAGAGAAAAATTTTAGGACTAAAATTAAAAGTGCTTTATGCTTTGATGAATGAGAGAACCTGTGATAACCATCAAACAGGACCTTAGAAAGAACATATTTGGAAAAGAGCATCTATTAGTAACAGATCTTAGTCACCCAAACCAGAATAGAACCCAAACCACAGCAAAGGCTGTTTTGTTTGTGAAGTTAATCTCAGTTCTCATATTCCTCTGCAAATTCCCAACCACATTCCTGTAAGAGACACACCCTTTAAACAAAGATAAGCAACAAACCCTAAAGATCAAAATTGTTATTTTCTTTCCTTTAGAGGAATTGAACGTCTAAAGTGGTCACAGTTATAAAAAAAGAAGAAATTTCAAACCAATGGAGAAATCTCTACAAACTAAAGTTACTTATCAGAGTTCTTTCTCTGCTCAGCACTCAAAAGACTATCATAAATCTTAATTTATTAGAACATTGTTCAAGTTACTTTCTATTGCTATGGTAAAAACACCAACCTGAACCAACTTGTGATTGAAAGGGTTTACTTGTTTTAGTCCATCATCAAGGGATGTCAAAGCAGGAACTTGGGCAGGAACCTGGAGCACAGACCATGGAGGAGTGCTGCTTACTGGCTCGCTCTCCAGGACTGTGCTCAACATGCTTTCCTACACAACACAAGATCACCTACCCAGAGGTGGCACAACCTACAGTGGGCTGAGCCCTCCCACATCACTCAACAATCAAGAAAACGCCCCACAAACATGACCACAGCTAATCCAATGGAGACAATTCCTCAACCGAAGTTCCGTATACCCAGGTATGTCAAGTGTTCCAAGGGACCTCAGGACTCTGTCTCTTCTGACTTCCACAAAGTTAGTGTAGTAGCTACACTAACTTTCTTTTCCACCAACTGGGTTAAGAATCCCCCTTTTTCCATTCTAACTGGGTAAGGTGGTATTTCATTCTGGTTTGATGTACATTTTGGGGGGGTAGGCTTGTTCAGTATTTTTCCATATATCTGTTGGTTACTTGTATTTCTTTTTGAGAAATGTCTGTTCAGTTCTTAAGCCCATTTTTAATTTTTTTAAATTTATTGAGATTTTAGTGTAGGGACAGTCTGGGCATATGTGTATGGGTATGTGTACCACTATGCATGTGGAGGTCAGAAGACTCCCAAAATGAGAGTTGGTTCTCTATTTCTACAGTGGATTCCAAGGGTCAGATTCAAATTGTAAGGCTTCTATGGCAAGCACTTTACCAGATGAACTATCTCATCTGCCTCAAGCTCATTGTTAAATTATTTGATTTTTGCTGTTGAGTTCTTGGAATTCCTTTAAATTCTGGATATTAGCTCCTTGTCTGATGTATATTTTGCAGATATTTTGTCCCACTTTGCTTTCTCTTGGCTCTTCTATTTCCTTTGCTATTAAGAAGCTTTTAAGTTTGCTATAACTCCATGTTTAATATTTCCTTTATTGCCTATGTTTTTAGGCTTATATCCAAAAAATCTTTGTCCCGGCCAATGTTCTGAAGAATTTTCCATGTTTTCTTCTAGCAGCTTCACAGTTTGAGTCTTTAATCCACTTAAGAGTTGACATTTGTATTTATTGAGTACTAAGAGTTTAGTTTAATTCTTCAGCATGGAGATATGGGATGGAATCTTTTTCATAACAGAAAAAAAAATACTGGGAATGAATGCTTCTGTCCTTTTTGCCTGATTTAGAAAGTTAAATGTCAAACAAAAAGAGTCCAGATAAGAAGTTGTTCCTGTGGTTCCAAATGTCACACATCTCTATAAAATTAGCCCAGTATAATTTGTTGGCACAAATCAACTCGAAGCCTCTTTTGCATAAATAAACATAAAGCATGTATAACTTTCATTATTCATTTACTGAACAACTTTTCTGATTTATATTAATGGAAGGGATTAGTAGAAAGTGTATCCTGTTATAAAGAAAACTAAAATAAGAGAAAGAAGACATGGACTCTAATCCTGACTTTCCCTTTAAACTCCGTGTGTCTACATGGAGCCTTTGTTTCTACGTGTAAACAGAGCCAGAATGAACCTTCTCCTTCACATGCACACAGGAGGGATGAGATGAGATGAAGAATGGAAACTACTCTGAAACATAAAAATACTGATTGGTAGCTGGAGAGATGGCTCAGTCCTTAAGAGCTCTTAACTGATACTGGGAATTGGACCCAGGTTCAGTTCCCTGTACCAACATCGTGGTTCACAACCATCTGTAACTCCAATTCCAGGGTTCCAACTCCCTCTTCTGACCCCCTAGAATACCAGACACAAATGTGATACATTTATATATATGCAAGCCAAATACTCACAGACAGAAAATAAAAATAATCTTTCCAAAAAAACACACATTGACTTTGTGTAGGAACCATTTATACCTAACCTTGTAACAAAAATTAATCTTGTGTTTTGAGATCATTTAACACTGTCTCGGTTTGTTTATAATGTAAAACATGCTTACTAGGCCTTGGACTCCTCTTGTAAGCTTAATCTCTCATGATCCTTTCTTACCCTTACCCAGAGTAACATATAAATGTGTGTATGTGCATGTTGTGAAAATATCAAGCACTTAAGATAATAAATTGTCATTGGAAACAACGAATTATCCTATTTATATTGTAAACACAGGTGGAATTAGATTGATGACCTCTGTTTGTGCTTGTGTATGCAGTTCTAAGTCAGTAGGGGTCAGAAAGGGAAAATCCTTCTCTAATACAATTTCCTTTCTCTTTTCCTGCTGGATGTATGGTTTTGATGAAGACAGAGCAAGGCCTGTATTTGGGAGCACAGTTCCAGGAGAAATCTGAAGTTCTTAGAGCAGATCAGGTCCCACTCTTGGTTTTAATGAATACTGAAAGTCAGGCTGATTTTGTTCAGGCGTCACTGTAATGTGGTATCAGACTGCCTCAACTTTAGCCTGGAAACTCCCGTGAACTAGCACTCCATAAACATACCTATACTCATGGTTCGGTCCTGAGGTGATTCTTTAGAGGAGCTGCAGGTGGCTAACAATGAGGAGAAGTTGGAGAATCTCCCAATTCAGACTACCAATTTGTAGATAACTGACTCCATGACTCTGTGCCCCTGTGTACACACACTGAATTGTCTGGGAACTTAGTAACATATTGTCCAAATCCAATACTATGAAGGAAGAGAAGTAGACAATATCTTTGAGACTAAGTTTCCCCCATACAAAAAAAAAAAGTGATGGAAAATGATAAAGGGTCTTACTGACATTTTGAGTTCTGAAAATTGGAGGAAGAGGAGAGCTGTAGGCATAGACCAATTAGTCCGTGTCCTGGGCACGAGGCCAGACATTTGGTCTCTTTATCATCTCTTCATCATGAAAATTACTTTGGTTCAGTTAAGGCCAAAGTAGCTTTAATCGACTGCCGGTTTGTAAATCAACTCTCTAGACCCAACTCAACAGCAGCTGACTCTATTTCTGTCTGACTTTCTGTGCCAAAACTCAGCCCCCAGTTTATTTGGTTTAAAAAAATTTATTCTGTTGAGGACATTGTGTAAAATGGGGAAAAAAAAAACAAGTCTAGACTGGATTTAGTTCAGGAAGTTAGGGCAGGGTCTCTATTAAAAATAAACACTCTCCTTACTTCCTTTTCACTCTTTTCTCAACAAAGCTTTTGGAATCTGGAGCTCCAACATGTGATTATTGCCAGGGCTCCTGTACAACACCTGACCTCTCTGTGAATAATAAAGCCGAGAATGCAAGTTCCTCAAGCCACTGACTGTGACGGAAAATTAATTACTGGCATCCTAGTAGGACCTTTTATTTTCCTTTGACTAAAGTTGGCACATCAATCCCGGGGAATGGGGCACATTTTTATATGAGCCCTGTGATCTTTGTTTTTAGGTACTTGTTTTCCTATTTTCAATTAAGGATGGAGATCCTTTATCAATTCCTCTCCCAACAGGGTATTGACTTCTAAAACCAAATGGAGTCAAGTTTGTTGTGAGCCCTTCCGACCCCCAGGATGATCCTTTTCTTTCCGATCTACCTTTTCCTTTCCTTCTTAGGAGCCTGGTAAAATGCAATTAAGAAGTTTATAAAAACTTCTGATTAGTGAGGTAGATCGGTGGCCTGCACAAACACACAGACCAATGAATATTCTTCCTCTCCAGCCATGACGTGGAAGAACACTGTAGAAGGCGATGTAACCTGGCAACTGGGTATAGAGGTTCTCAAGGCCGAATGCCTGATTCTAGTACGTACCAGGGAGAACTTGAATGGATTTCCTGGTTCCAATAGGCCCATTTCTACAATTAAAATCAGAATAAAAACAGAGCTAACTTCTTGGGTTTATTTTGATTAAGAGGAAATAGCACAGGTTAAGCATTTGGAATATTACTTGACACAGGGGCAAGCATCAATTACTGTAATTGAGGAACATCCCAAAGTGGTCAAGGGTCACATACCCTTCACAAGCTGTCTTTATTTTTCCTGTGTGTACAGAGGTAATAGCTATGAATTCTACCTAGAATATCTTCACACCCACCGTCCCTCACTGGTGGCCCCTCATCATACCTCCAGCCCCACCTCTACCTGCAGCCTCACTCTGAGCTCCCCAGGCACATGGTAACTCGTGTTACACAGCAGTCACCTCATCTTCCTACGACTACTGATCTCTATACCTATCCAGGGTTTTTTAAAGTCTGAAATATTGGGAGCCCGATACACTGCTTAATCGTCTCTAGGATGTGTCTGAACACTTGTTCTCAGTAGTTTCTGTCACTAGCTCCTCTGAAAACATATGAGCAGTGTGCGGTGGTGGCCAGGCAGAGGCATGGAGCTGCCTGGAACACAGAAAAGACCTGGGAGACGGCTGAGGACAGAAAGTAGCACGCTGAGCCTTGGGACCAGACCTTAACTGTTCAGGAGGTTCAATACGGTTGACGTTTTCACTTTAGAAAACTGGTTTGATGAGATTGAGAAGACGGTGCGGTGGGTAAGAGCACTTGCTGTGAAACCAAGACGGCCTGAGTTCAAATCCCCAGCAGCCATGTGAAAGAAACTGGGCAGACCCACACACGCCTCTAACCTGAGCATTGATGCGTAGATCCAGGCGGGTCCAGAAAAAAAATAAGACAGAGGGGCTTAGCAGGTCATGTGCTTGCCATGCACGTGTGAGGACAAGGAGCAGGCATCCCCAAGCCAGGCAAGTGTGGCAACCCGGCAGTAATTCCAGCTCTCTGGAGACAGAGACGGGATCCCTGAAGGAAGCTAGCTATAATCAGCAAGCTCTGGTTAGCTAGAGACCCTACCTCCATATGTAAGGAGGGCGGCAGTGGAGGAAGACTCCTGACATCAACCTCTGGCCTCCACATGTAGGCACACACATGTGTACAACATACATGCAAACACACACAGGCATGGACACCGTACGTACGTACATACATACATACATACATACATACATACATACATACGAAGGAGCATTATAAAGGAAGACACCCAATGTCTGACCTTCCAAAGCAAGAGTGCTCACATGTACATATACTTGTACTCACACACATGCACATATCACAAACACACACACACACACACACACACACACGAAAAGAAAAATATCTTGGTTACTGCTAAGAATGAATTTATTAAACCAATTGGTTTTCTCCTCTGAAAAACTGTGTGTGGGATGGAAGAGAAGGCTCACTGGTTAAGAGCACTTGGTGCTCCTGGAGAGAACCTGAACTCACTTCCCAGCACCCACATTGGGAGGCCCAGGACTGCCTGTAACTCTAGCTCCACAGAGCTTTCTTTCTTCTGCCTCTGGGGGTGACCACACACACATGCACATATCTACACACAGATACACACATATACACAAAATTGAAAATAAAATAAATCTTTTTTAAAAAGCTCTGTGTGTGTGTGTGTGTGTGTGTGTGTGTTTCCCAAGAAGATCATGAGAATTAGCCCTCTCTGACCAAATTAACTTTTTGAAATTTAACTAGTCACCTAAGGAGTTTTCAGAAATTTGTAAATAGTTTATATCAAACATTCACTGATGAAAATTACATTCCAGAGGACGGAAGGAGGGTTGAAATATAAGAAGTTGTTTTTTATACATGAGTGTTTATGAACAATGAGAAGAACCAAAAATAATAAAGGAAAAGAGAAGACGGACAAAACAAAGACTTGAGGGTTTATTTCCTTTGTGAAGTGAAGAAGCACAAAAGGCTTCTCTCTCTCTCTTTCTTCTTCTTCACAGTCTTGTTCTAGAGATGATCACAGAGGCTCTAAGAGATGAAGTCTACACACTATATCATCAACAATCCATATTCATCAAATCAACAACAATTTGAAGGTAAACTAGAGCAGTGGAAAGGGTTCAAATCAGAGTTCTGATCACAGCCCAACATTTACTGGTTCAGTCTCTGCACAGATTAAACTTTCTAAGCTTAAAATATGAATGAGAAACATACTGGGAAGAGCTTCCATGAAAATCAGAAATAAGTTGGGACTGAAGAGATGGCTCAGTAATTAAGAGCACTGGCTGCTGTTGCAGAGGACCCAGGTTCAATTCTCAGCACCCACATGGTGGCTAACAATGATCCGCAACCCTAGTTCTAGGTGGTCCAACACCCTTTTCTGACCTCCATGGGCATTGCACAACAGGGGTGCACTTACATACAAGTAGGCAATGCACTCATACACATAAAAATAACAAAATATTTTAAAAGAAAATTAGAAATAAGCTAGAATATAAGAGAATAAAGAATATAAGCTGGAATATAAGAGGCTCTTAAAGAATACCCATGACTATTATTATTAGCTTTAAAAAAATACATAAAGCTGGGGGCTGGAGAGATGGCTCAGTGGTTAAGAGCACCGACTACTCTTGCAGAGGACCCGGGTTCAATTCCCAGCACCCACATGGCGGCTAAGAACCATCTTTAACTCCAGTTCCAGGGGAATATGACACCTTCTTCTGACCTCTGCAGCATTGCACAACACGGGTGCACTCACCTACATGCAGACAGTACACTCCTGCACATTTAATTAATTAATTAATTAATTAATTAAAAAATACATAAAGCTATATAAGTAAAGCATGATTCCTTTTTTTAAATTTTTTTTAATTTTTATTTATTTCTGTATGTCTATCAATGTACTATCTGCATGCAGGTTGGTGCACCCGTGTCGTGCAATGCCGCGGAGGTCAGAAGAGGGTGTCAGATTCCCCTGGAACTGGAGTTCTCCTGGAATTGGAGTTTCAGATGGTTCTCGGCTGCCATGTGGGTGCTGGGGATTGAACCCGGGTCCTCTGCAAGAGCAGTCAGCGCTCTTAACCGCTAGGCCATCTCTCCAGCCCCCAAGCATGATTCCTAATCTCAAGTAAGTTCACAGGCAATAAACATGTGATGCTTTAAGTATAAAAATGTAACTAGAACATTTTAGATATTTATTTCATAAAAAACTGGATTTTTTTAAAAAGCTAAATAAATAAATAAAAGTACTGGGGAAAGAGCAAAAATACTTCAGAGTTTCCAAAAGTACCTCCTAAAGTAAATACAGCCAATGACTTGGCATTTTTATTAGGAAATAGTCTTACAACCAAATTGTGCTAAGGACAATCAAATAGCTTATCAACAGTCACAAAAGAAACAGGACCTGGGCAGGTCCACGGAAATTAGGAAGGATTCTGGTGGGTAAAGGAATGTGTTTCAAAAGAATGGATTGATGGGAAGCAAAGGATCCCAGCTCTGAGATGAACGTTTAGATATCATCACACCTGCCCATACCCAAGTGGAAGGGAGTTCTGGGCACCTTCGTTAATACAGACTCCTTCAGGATGCTCCATTTTCTGGTGTCTGCACTGGGCCGAGAGATCTCCTACTGACCCCAACTTTTGACTGCCCACATTTCTGGTCTACAGCCCCCAGGAGACCCAGAGCATACTCACATTCCTCTGGTTTCATCCCCAGGGGCCCCTTGCTTGACAATAACTTCAGCTTGTCTGTTTCTGGTTCCCTTAGATGAGTCAGCCTGATCCTATGAGGCTATTTTAGCTAGGGTTCATGCCAAGTCTGTGGTCCCTAGAGGGGGGGGGTGGAAAATACAATACATTAGTAAATTAATTCACATGAAGTGGGGTATTTGGGAAGGTATGTAGTTAAAAACATTGGCAAAAAAATTTTTACCAAACTCAGAGATTGTTTTACCCTCCATATTTGCCAAATTATATTAGCTGAAGAGGCCCATGGCTTACTTACCAGCAACTAAATGACAGGCTGAAACTGGGTCTAAGGTTAAGACAAATCACAAAACTGCCTTTGTAGTCAAAGCCAGCCTCTAGGGCAGGAAGAGCTTTCTCTTGACTTCTTAAAAGGAAACACAGAGATACAAAGCAAACTCAATTATAAACTATCACTAAGAAAGTGATTTAGCAATGCTTTCAACATGACTTGGTCAAACAGCAAGTGTGTCTTGATCACCTTCTCTATGGAAATCACCCCCATGGTCACAGGTGTTTTTAATTCTCTATATTTAAGTCAATTTTGTTGTAATAGTGCAATATGTTATCTAGCTTTATTATTACTACTCATGAGGTCATGAAAACAGTAAATAAAAGGAAATGACAATCGCTCATAAGCTTCCATCCTTTATATCCATCTATAGCTAAAAACACTCGATTCTATAGGGAAAATAGGTGAGAGCCGATTGAGAGGAAATGAATGTTTCCATTTAGGTTGAGGAATTTTGTTGCTGCCTGAGCCGATAGTTCCCATGTTTGTATTTCCAGTTCAACCCAGACATCAAACCCCAATGACTTATTTTGTATTTCTACCTAGTTATCACCAGAAAACTCTAAACTCATCACATGCATATTTACTTCTCCATGAAAACGAACTCCTCCAGAGTATCACCAATTATAGAATATGGAAATGAACGGAGCCATTCTTGACACCAAGCATTCACCTCTCATGGCCTCCTGAGTAAATGTCACTTTTCACTCTTCTTTATCCTAGCATGACCCCATCAAAGTCCAGGCAAACGTCACCTGTGCTGGGCTGCAATGGCCTTCTAAATTCTGCACTTACTCCTGCCCTCTCTAAGCCAATAGTGCTGTCAGACATCCTGCTTAAAATTATTCAGTGTTTTCCAATGTCCTTTAAAGTTTCTTTTCAAACCAGGTCTTTGGCACTTTTACATGGGCCCACCCAGTTCTCCATCATCATCAGAGCCTCATTCCACCCGCAACCTGTCTACTTAAAGTTCCTTCAGTCTTGAAGATTCTTCTTGTTCCTCATGCTCCTTGGCCCATTTAGACATTTATCTCAAATTTAGATCAACCATGCTTCCTTAAAAAAAAAAAAAAAAAAGATGGAGTAAAGAACTGGACAGAGACTTCACAAGTGAGGACTTAGAGATGGCTACGGAACATCTTTAAAAGTTTTCAATGCCGGGGCTGGAGAGATGGCCTAGCGGTTAAGAGCATCGACTGCTCTTGCAGAGGACCCAGGTTCAATCCCCAGCACCCACATGGCGGCTGAAAACCATCTTTAGCTCCAGTTCCAGGGGAATCTGCACCTTCATCTGACCTCCACAGCATTGCACGACACGGGTGCACAGACCTACATGCAGACAGTACATTCATACACATATGAAAATAAAATAAAATTTAAAAAAAGTTTTCAATGCCACTAATAATTAAGGAAATGCAAATTAAAACCACTTTAAGATATCATCTCACTCTGATAAGACTGGCTAGGATCAAGAAAACAAATGATACCAAGTGCTGGAGAGATTGTGGGGAAAGGGGAACACTCAGTACAGCCACTATGGAAAGCAGTGTGGAGAACCCTTAAGAGACTCCAAATGAGCTTGCCACCTGACCCAGTCATACCACTCCTGGGTATATACCCACAAGACTCATCTTACCACAGAGATACATGCACAGCCATGTTTATTGCAGCTCTTTTCACAATAGAGCTGGAACCAACCCAAGTGCCCCTCAACTGATGAGTGGATGAGAAAATGTGGTCCATCTACACATGGAGTTCAATGCATCAGTCAAGAAAGATGACATCATGAGCTTTGCAAGTAAATGGATGGAACTAGAAGATATCATGCTGAGTGAAGTATCACAGTCCCAGAAAAACAAACGATGAATGGTATCCCTTATTTGTGGATGCTAGTACCAAGTACCTAGTTGTAAGGCAAACTGAGCAAC
This sequence comes from Rhizomys pruinosus, assembly GCA_009823505.1. Classification (NCBI taxonomy): domain Eukaryota; kingdom Metazoa; phylum Chordata; class Mammalia; order Rodentia; family Spalacidae; genus Rhizomys; species Rhizomys pruinosus. The sequence goes on from VZQC01014075.1 coordinate 2,239,523, forward strand.
ATTAATGTTATGTTCCTCATGATCTGAAAACAACTGTGCTCTTTTATTGTGACTCCCTTAATATGTTCTAGAATTAAGCTACCATTTATTTCCAGACTTAGTGTTGATATATGGGTGGAGGGTATGTATGCACAAAATCAAAAGAATGAGGGGAAAAAAAACTAGTTTGTCATGACATTGTGTCTAACCACAGTATTTATTTTATGGGAGTGTTTCTTAGTATTTCTTATACAAGGCTGCTTGAGCTTTTGTCCAAGACTTTTCTTTTTTTTTTCCACTCAGACTGTGCTCCCTCCCTCTGACTCTCCCAAAGGAAGAGCAGAACAATCATCAATGGCAAATAGCAGTTGCAAAAGAGCAACACTAAGAGCTTGCTTCACGCTCGTGAGGAAGCACTACGTCTCATCCTCATAGTTTCTGGTACTCTACACAGTCAGAGAAACTTCTCTAGTTAGAAACTATAGAAATGATCCCTGAAAGTATAGTCTTGTCCAAGCCTTTTCTAAAATATTATACAGAGTTAAAAGTATGAGGCTGATATAACTTAGCCTTTCTGGATGCTTAACGTCCATACTTAATGACCATACCAATTTGGCCGATGGACTTAAGGGATAACTTTGTTCCTTGCCCTCAGAGGTCAACTAAGTCCCAGGAGACTATGCATGGGGGCATCTCTTGAAATGTCCTGCAAATATGAGTCACCAGTCTTCCTGTGCAGGGAGGTCTTGGAGATCCTTAATGGGACTTCAGCCAGTGTCCAGTCAATAAAGAAAAAAGTCTGCTCATGCTTCAAAAAGGGAAGCCTGGTCTAGCAAGACCTGACTTTGTCCTTGAGTGGATGGAACTAGTGATTGAAAAGCCAAAAGGAGCCAAGGGCTCCCTCCCACCTCCCCCCAAGAAAAAAACCTGACTGACCCTTGAGGACCAGATCCTCAACTGACCTTGAGAAAACAAAAACCTTGGGCTAACTGTGTGGCCTTAAGCGTCCAAAAGTAAAGTATAACCAGAAATAAATAATTAGTAAGGCCCAAGAAATTGTACTTCAGGTATAAAACTTGAGATCTTAGTAAAAAGATAAAAAGTGAAAGAAAAAAAAAAAAAAGAGCACAGTTGTTTTGCCTGTCTTGCTGGCAAGTGCAGCTACCCTGTGGCTGCCACTGCTTTTGCCATCCTTCAAAGACCTGAGACACAGCTTTTCAACCTTCCAATAAGGACTGAAAAATCATGTCTCTCCAAGAATTCTCCAAACCTTCAGTGCCAGATGGGGACTTGCTGAGACATCCAGCTTGTGGACAGAGCTACCACTGGGGTTTCAGCCTCTTCAGAGTATAAACTGCCATTGTTGGACTACCCAGACGGTATCATGGAGACCAGTACAGGAAGATCAAGACAGGATGTGGTGCTTACTGGACTTCATTTGGTGACCATGGGAAGGGAAAACCCCAGTGTGGAGCACAGTGTGGGACTGATAGTTGTTTTGGCTTGCCAAGGAGGAGCCTTCAAATATGACATCTTTCAGCCTAATTAAAAAAAAAAGAAAGAAAGAAAGAAAGAAAGAAAGAAAGAAAGAAAGAAAGGAAGGAAGGAAGGAAGGAAGGAAGGAAGGAAGGAAGAAAGAAAGAAAGAAAGAAAGAAAGAAAGAAAGAAAGAAAGAAAGAAAGAAAGAAAGAAAGAAAGAAAGAAAGAAAGAAATCAGGGCTGAAGAGATGGCCTAGCAGTTAAGAGCACTGACCACTCTTACAGAGGACCCGGGTTCGATCCCCAGCACCCACATGGCGGCCAAGAATCATTTGAAACTCCAATTCCAGGAGAACTCTAGTTCCAGGGGAATCCGACACCCTCTTCTGACCTCCGTGGCATTGCACGACACGGGTGCACAAACCTGCATGTAGACAGTACATTCATACACATACAGAAATAAGTAAAATTAAAAATAAAAGAAATCGGGGCTGGAGAGATGGCCTAGCAGTTAAAGAGCTCCGACTGCTCTTGCAGAGGACCCAGGTTCGATCCCCAGTGCCCACATGGTAGCTGCAAACCATCTTTAACTCCAGTTCCAGGGGAATCTGACAACCTCTTCTGACCTCAGCGGCATTGCATGACACGGGGGGGCACAAACCTACATGCAGACAATACATTCATACACATACAAAAATAAATAAAATTTAAAAAAAGAAATCATAAGCTGAAGATGCTAAAAGATATATGTGGCATGCATATATGGATATTTTGGAGTGATGCAGATTGGAAGGAACAACAACAACAAAGACTGGGTCAAAGAACTGACTGAAATGGTGAACTTCTGCTCAAAACCGTAAACTTCTGTTTTAAAAGAGACTGATAAAAAGATGAAAAACATGTTTGGCAGAATGCATGAGCTTGCACCGGGTGGGAGGGGGCAAGGAATGGCGAATGGGTCTACACTTGATTGGAAATTATGTATGGAATGCACAAAGCTTCAATAAAAATTGGCTTTGAAAAAAAATCTTTCTTGACCTCCTAAGCTAAGTTCAAATGCTCTGACATGGACTATTTTACTGTATTTTTCCTTCATTAATTTTAACAAAACTCATAATCATACATTTTTATAACTATCTTATTCCACAAACCACATATCCTCCCTAGGTAGAGATTTCCTCACTTTGCTCATTAGCACAGCATATTGATGAATATCTATTGCGGGTAAGTAGAGGCGACCCAACCTAAAGGACATCCAAGTGTGAAGAAGAATTTGCGATCACGTGGGATGGAGGCAGATGCTCGGTCTTTTTCAGCTTTTTCTTCTTACGGTTACCATTAGCTCATAAGACAGTATTTTTTTTTATTTTATTTGCTTTTCTTTATCTCCTCTACTAAAATTAATCTCTGGGAGCAGAGATCTTTGGCTTCCTTTGCTCAGATCTGTAATCTCATCTAAAACAGTGTCTACACATAGAAGAGACCTGATCGATGGCTTGAAAAGCAACAGTGAATGTTAAAATAAAATGAAAAAAAAAAAAACCTCAATGAACCAAATCTAAAAAGAGCTCTTATGCTAAAAGTGAGTGATTAGAAACCAGTATAAATGAGTAAGGGCACCAAGGTCTGAGAATAACGTATATAACTGGAGAGCAGAGTCATAAGAATAATTTTAAAAGTAGCGGTAGAAAGCACTCCGCACAGGAGGTCACAGTGAGGTATGTGGCTACATTATTATAGTTGGATGCATCCTTATAAATCTCCTCTATTATAATTTCCATTATTATCATCATCATAATCATTGTTTTAACAAAGATGGCTAAAACTAAGCAGAAACTACTAGAAAGACTCTAGTTAGTATATTTTGTTGCAGTCATCCACATTATCACTTCCAGCGAAGAACTGGCTGTCAGGATCCTCTCTGCTGTTCTTTCTATTTTAAGCAATCTGCCCTCTGAAGCTGCACTGTGGGAACCTGTCGACTAGGAGCAAGGTAGCATTTTAGGCTACACTGAGTTTTTCAGAGAACAGAGAAAAGAGTTGTTGCTTATCTATTTACTTATTTACTTATTTATTTCAGTTCTAGAGCTCAAACCCAGGATTATGCACATGCTAGGTGAGTTCGTACCACTGAGCTACATCCCCAGCCTTCGTGTGGCTTTCTCATGCAGTCCATTTAGAGTTAAAAACATACAAGCACCACCCTCTGGTTCCCGAGTCTGAAGAAGGAAGTAAGTGGCTTCTGCCTTCTCGGGTACACTGAGCTTAGTAACTAACTCCTGACGTGGTGTTTTGCCTTAAGATGTAGAACTCTCTACATATTTTGCTATTAGGGCATTTGATTAGTGACTTCAATTACTGTACACACTGAAATTCCTGACGTCTGTGTCAGAGGCACAGGGATTAAAGCACTTGCCCTCCTAGCAGGAGGAACAGAGTTCAAATTCCTAAGAGCCATGTGACCACCTAAACACCAGTGTGGTCATAGTGACCTGCCTATAACTCCAGGCTCTTGCAGAAAGAGGGGATCTCCAAAGTAAGCTGGGTAGCAAGATTAACCATATCAGGGAGCTCTGCATTTGACTGAGACAAGGGGGATGAGCCATGGTGGAATATCCCTGATACCAACTTCAGCCCTCCATAAGATGTGCTTTCCCCTCCCACGTGTGCAAACCATATGATCACACACAGGCACACACACACACACACACACACACACACACACACACATATGCACAAAGGGAAAAATAATAAATTTTAAAATAACCATTAATGACAATAGTAGTTGATTTAGGAGACTGCTTTAATCAATGCTAAAACTTTTTAATATCCTTATATTGTGCGGGAAATATGCACAAATAACTACTGATTAATTTTGGATTGAGTTCATTATAAATATTAATAATTCAAGGAAGCCCTCTTAAAGGTAAGATATAAAATGTAAAGTTTGAAATTTACTAAATGGATAAAAATTCGATAAAGAAGGATCATAGGGTTGGTGAGATGACTCAGCAGGTAAAAGGTACATATCCCCAAGCCCAATCATGTGAGTTCCATACCAAGTTCCATAGGATAGAAGGAGAGAGCTGATTTCCCAAGGCCTTTGCTATGTTATGCTCACACCCATGTATATATGCACAAACACCATGCACTATAAGTAAAATAAATGTAATTTTTTTCATGTAATTTTTAAGAAAGAAGTCTGGCCGGGCGTGGTGGCAAACACCTTTAATCCTAGCACTTGGGAGGCAGAGGCAGGTGGATCTTTGTGAGTTCAAGGCCAGCCTGGTCTACAGAGTGAGTTCCAGGACAGCTGGGGCTACAGGGAGACCCTGTCTTGAAAAGATAAAAAAAATAAATAAATAAAATAAAATAAAAAAGAAGTCTGATAAGCCAATATAAGTGTTAAAATTTTTAAATAAGCATAAAGGATTACCAAATCAAAGCACAAAATATGATATTAGAAGTATATCTGCAGGGTGTGGTGGTGCATGCCTTTAATCCTAGCACTTGGGAGGCAGAGGCAGGTGGATCTTTGGGAGTTCAAGGCCAGCCTGGTCTACAGAGTGAGTTCCAGGACATCTGGGGCTACAGGGAGAACCTGTCTCAAAAGACCAAAAATACAAAAAAAAAAAAAAAGTATATCTAAATATGGTAATGGTGGTAATGATGGTAATGTAAATTAACTTGATACTTGATTTTCAAATTCTGCCAAATGCATTAAGAAGATAGCTAAACAAGAAATAAGAATTCAGAGAAGCATAAAAAAATGGAGGAAGAAATTATATCAACCAAATATTTATCTCGAGAAATTTGTTATGGCTAAACTGAATGAATGGAATTTACCCATAGACTTTAAGGAGGAAAACAGTGTTGTAGACAAGGGAGGTAGATGAAAGATAACTGAAGGGCAAATTCACTGGTAGTCTGAAAAGTCTCAATTTACATGTACACCTAAAGTACATCTTCAAAACATAAAACATAGGGGTGGAGAGATGGCTCAGTGGTTAAGAGCACTGGCTGCTCTTGCAGAGGACCAGGGTTTAGCACCCACATGGCGGCTAACAATCGTCTGTAATTCCAGTTCCAAAGGATCCAATGGCCTCTTTTGGCCTCCACACGCATTGCACGCACATGATGCACTTACATACATGAGGCAATACACTCAAATACATAAAATAAAAATAAATAAATTTCAAAACATTAAAGAACTGCACAAGCAGAGATATCCATAATTGGAACTGGAGATTCTAATCAATAATGGATTAACCAAGAAGATAAAAGTAATTTAGTAAGGCCAAAATGTTTTGAGTCATGCAATGGATAAATAGGCTTGCTACAATAAATGTCAATATAGCTCTGCACCCAACAACCGAAGTGCAGACTCAGATGAAAACTGGAAACATAACCCTTAGTGGGTGTGCTGGATAGCTTTAGTGTCAACTTGACACACCTGGGTTGAGGGAGCCTCAATTGGGGAATTGGCTCCATTGGATTGGCCTGTGGCTATGTCTGTGGAGTATTGTCTTGATGGTTGAGCAATGTGGGAGGGCCCAGCCCACTATGGGTGGTGCCACACTGGGCAGGTTGTTGTGTACTGTATAGAGGGCAGGCTGGACATGGGCCAGGAGAACAAGCCAGTAAACAGTATTCCTCCATGGCCTGTGATTCAGCTCTGCCTCCAGGTTCCTGCCCTGAGTTCCTGCCTTGAGCTCCCCAAGTGATGAACTGTGACCTGGGAGATGTAAGCTGAATAAACCCTTTCCTCCCCAAGTTGGTGTCAGTCAGAGTGTTTTGTCACAGCAATGGAAGACAAACTAGAACAGAAATTGGTACCGAGAGTGGGGTATTGCTGTGATAGACCTGAACTTGGTGTTTTGGGGAAGGATTGTGGAAGCATTTGAAACTTTGGGCTAGAAAAATCATTGAATGCCTAAAGATCATTGCTGTGGAACTCGGAACAGTTTTGCTGAAAGAGTTGTAGAAGAGGGAGGCCTGGCTTGTGAAGTTTCAAAGGGAAGCAGAGAGCATCAGGACTGTTTAATCTGTGGGTTCTGGTCAGCTGGGGCTGAAAAATCAGCTGTAAGTAACAAGAAACCAGAACCTGAAGTGAAATCTTTGTTGTACTGGGACAATTGATGTTGGTTAGCTGGGGCTGAAAAATCAGCTGTAAGTAACAAGAAACCAGCATCACTGTGGTGAAATCTTCTGGGAAGAATTTCTTCAGGGTCAGCACACAGAAGCTAGGTTCCAGAAGGGGCCCGAGCCTCCATGTCAAGCCAGAAGCAGGACTTGGTAACGTGTAAGAGTCTCCTATATGGTTCTAGTGTTGAAAGCATGAAGGGGTCACAGAGAGCAGCTGAGGCCTGGCACTATGAGAGGCCAGGAAAGGCCACTGGTCAGAGTGCGGCCTTTGTTGCAGTGAAGACCCCAGGATTCCAGGGGGTCAGGAAGAGAAGCTGAGTTTTGCATCAGGAGAGGTCAGAAGCAACCTCAGTTTCAGTGGTGACCCCAGCTTTTTGGAGATGCCGGGACCGTGGGATGACCACCAAGTGGCAGGTGTGGAATGGAGCTGGCCTGGGCCTGTGAAATGAGCTGTGTGTGCCACGGACAGCAGAGTCAGAGAAGGGGAGCTGCCGAAACCCTTTGGAGCCCAGAAGATTGTGAGTGAGTCCCAGGTGTCCAGCCTTGAGCTACTTTGCTGGACTTAGGTTTTGTTTGAGTGTGTCTGATTCTTCCCTTTGAAATAAGACAGTACTTGTTTTGGATTTTACAGCAGCCCACAGTTGAGAGACTTTTAACAGACTGTGAACTTTTAAGTGTTTGGACATTCTAAGGTTGTACTGTCTTAGGTTGTGATTAATGTTAACATCATACTTTGGGGATAAGAACTGGAAAGGTGGTGGTTTAATAGTGATGTGGTTTGTGTGTCAAGTTGACAAGGGGTCAATTGTGCTGGATAGCTTTACTGTCAACTTGACACACCTGGGTTGAGGGAGCCTCAATTGGGGAATTGACTCCATTGGATTGGCCTGTGGCCATATCTGTGGAGTATTGTCTTGATTGTTGAGCAATGTGGGATGGCCCAGCCCACTATGGGTGGTGCCACACTGGGCAGGTTTTTGTGTACTGTATAAGAGGGCAGGCTGGGCATGGGCCAGGAGAGCAAGCCAGTAAACAGCACTTCTCCATGGCCTGTGCTTCAGCTCCTGCCTCCAGGTTCCTGCCCTGAGTTCCTGCCTTGGGCTCCCTAAGTGATGAACTGTGACCTAGGAGATGTGAGCTGAATAAACCCTTTCCTCCCCAAGTTGGTGTCAGTTAGAGTGTTTTGTCACAGCAATAGAAGAGAAACTAGAACAGTGGGGAATAAATATAAAAGAGACCACATTCTCTGAATACAACAGAACTAGAAACCTTATTAAAAGGTCTTTTAATGTTTGTGATTGGCAAGTTTTAAACAATGTTAAATAATCTACAAGTCACAACATAAACAATATTTGAAAGTTTTATTTATTTATTTTTATGTGTATTAGTGTACTGTCTGCATGTAGGTTGGCGCACCCATGTCGTGCAATGCCACGGAGGTCAGAAGAGGGAGTCGGATTCCCCTGGAACTGGAGTTAAAGACAGTTCTTAGCCGCCATGTGGGTGCTGTGAATCGATCCCGGGTCCTCTGCAAGAGCAGTTGGTGCTCTTAACTGCTGAGCCATCTCTCCAGCCCTTGAGAGTTTTAAATTTTTTAAATTCCTACTGTATATAAACCACATCAGAGAATTTGAAAAAACAATATCTGCTACTCACACTGCAAGGCTAATGTAACTTTTCTACCAAGACTAGACAAGAAATCCACAATGAAAGAAACTCAGAAGCCCATTTGCCCATGAGCTCAGATGTAAAACTCCAAAATAATAGCTTCATTATTTTTTATAAAAATTGATGGGTTATGATCAAGTAACACTTTCTACTTACATGAGGATTATTTGGGGGGGTTTTGTTTTTGTTTTTGTTTTTGTTTGGTCCTTTTTTGAGACAGGGTATCCTTGTAGCCCTAGCAGACCTGTAACTCTCTATGTAGACCAAGCTGGCCTTGAACTCACAGAGATCCACCTGCCTCTGCCTCCCGAGTGCTGGGATTAAATCCAAGAGCCACCATGCCCAGCATAAGGCTGGTTTAATAGAAAATTTATCATGGTAACATACCATATTAAAAGACCAATGAGAGAAAATCAATACAATCTCAACAAAAAAAGATAGTATTAGATTCAATACTACTTGATGGTTTTAAAAATATAACTACACAGGGCTGGAGAGATGGCCTAGCGGTTAAGAGCGCTGACCGCTCTTACAGAGGACCCAGGTTCGATCCCCAGCACCCACATGGCGGCTGAGAACCGTCTGAAACGCCAATTCCAGGAGAACTCCAGTTCCAGGGGAATCTGACACTCTCTTCTGACCTCCGCGGCATTGCACGACATGGGTGCACAAACCTGCATGCAGACAATACATTCATACACATACAGAAATAAATAAAATTAAAAATATATATATATATATATTACTACACAAGTAAAGATGGAGAATACTATTTTCCTACTAATGAGTACCTAACAAAAAGGCATTTTTAAAAACCACTTTATATCCAGGGGGGATATTGGAATCATTCTCTTTCAAGAGCAAAACAAGATAAGGACATCTACCACACAACATAATTCTAAGTGGTACAAGAAAACATAACAAATCTGAGTATGTTATTTTGAAAATTATTTGAAAATGGCATTGAAAATATTTGAACATTAGACAACTGTCTACATTAAAAGCCAAGGAATCAAGCATCAACATTTTAGAAAATGTGAGAGGTTAGTAAAATAACTTAGAGGGGCTGGAGAGATGGCCTAGCGGTTAAGAGCACCAACTGCTCTTGCAGAGAACCCGGGTTTGATCCCCAGCACCCACATGGCGGCTGAGAACCATCTTTAACTCCAGTTCCAGGGGAATCCAACACCCTCTTCTGACCTCTGTGGCATTGTACAACATGGGTGCACAAACCTACATGAAGAAAGTACATTCATACACATAAAAAATAAATAAATTTTTTAAATTAAATAAATAACTTAGAATCTGGCCCAGAGTACATAGTTTCTAAGCGTTTTGTGAATAAATTAATAAAATATTATTATCCATAAAATTGCTCTGTCACCAATATGTTAAATTGTATCTATAAATTAAATTCAACAAATAATTCTAGTGCTTCCTCTACTAAACAATATCGCATATGTTATATTGGAATACAGATATATGTTGAACATAGTCTTTACTCTTTAATCTATAATCTAATATGTGGCATGTGACCTGCTATAAATGATGTATATATAACCTATAAATATGCACAAGAGAAATGTTCTAAGTCATGTAAAGTCCAATGCATGGTTTTCCTTTGGATAATGTCAGTTGACAATTTGAGGCTCTATTTGCTCATAAAAATTTATAAAATAGGGCCGGGAGATGGTTCAGTGGTAAAGAGCACTGGCTATTCTTGCAGAGGACTCAGGTTCAGTTCCTAGCATCCACATGTTGACTAACAACCATACAAGGGATCCAACACCCTCTTCTGTCCTCCATGTGCATTGCACAACACAGCCTCATTAAGTACATGCAGGCAATACACTCATACACACAAAATAAAAATAATAAATAAAATATTTTAAATTTTAAAAAGAACCTATAAAAATAAATGTTAATTCTATATCAAGGTAATATTTTAAATTGCATTGTATAGTCTTATGCATATGTGAATTTTAGTCATGTACTAATAATGGGGCCTTCATTACACCAAATTATATATTTAGTTCAGTTCAGTTCAATGCATTTTATTCCTGGCCTTCACCAATGCTGCTTATGTTAGTTATAAGAACTGGAGCCATTTGTACAACAAGATGGCTCAGTGGGTAAAGGTGATGCTGCAAATCCTGACAACCTGAGTTCCATCCCCAGAACCCACATCGTAAAAAGAGAGAACCAACTCCTATTAGTTGTCTGACTCACATGGATGCCATGGTACATATGTGCTCACACACATACATAGACATATACTCATATACAAATGTAATAAAATTTTTAAAGAATAGTAACAATTACATATATATGTACACATAATGTTATTCTCTAAATGTTGGTGCATGGGCCTGCAGAGATGGCACAGCTCTTAAGAGGGTGCATGTACTGAAATGCTCTTACAGAGGACCCAGCTCAGTTCTCAGCACCCACCAGCATCAGGAAGCTCACAACTGCCTCTAACTCCAGTTCCATGGATTCTACAGCCTCTTATGGCCTCTACAGCCCATTCATGTACATGGTACATATAAATTCATGCAGGCACACATAAAATAAGTAGATAAATAAATCTTTAAATGTTGGTACATATTGTTTTATTTTTTAATTTTATCATTTTCATTTTTATCTGTATGTGTATATTGTCTGCATGTATGTAAGCGCACCTGTGTTTCGAAAAGTCTGCAGATGCCAGAAGTGGGAGCCAGATGCCCTGGATCTGGAGATACAGATGGTTGTTAGCCACCATGTGAGTGCTGGGAATCGAACCTGGTCTTCTGCAAGGACAGCCAGTGCTGTTAACTTCTGAGCCATCCTCTCTAGCCTCATTGATACATATTGTTACTGAGTATCTATCTAATCCCAGCACTTGGGAGGTAGAGGCAGGAGGATCTCTGTGAGTTCAAGGCCAGCTGGGGCTACAGGGAGACCCTGTCTCAAAAAGACCAAAAAAAAAAAAAAAAGCATTATTTAAAACCTAGTTTAGTTGCTGCCAATGCATGCATAAATTCACTTAGAGAATCACTGAAAGGTTTTAATAACTTTTTTTTGAATCTTTATTTCAGGATACTCAAAGTTCCGTAGGATTCTTTCAGATTCCTGTGTTTGAGCAACTGATCTTGCCTGACTCCATATGGAAACCATCCTGTGAGTCGGCCTCGCCAGGACCTTCCGTGGCAGACCGGCATTGCTTTCCTTTTCTGCAACCTGAAGACAAACAATGAGTCAGGTTTTGTACTTATCTCTGAGCCTACACAGGAAAAATCCCAGCCAGATGAACTCTGCCTGGCCCTGGGAGTGCACCCAAGCACAAAGCACACTATACAGATCTGCTGCGGGGGCTGAAAAAAAATCCAAGTCAAGTTGCCAGACTAGCTAAAGACAACGCTGATCTCCAAGTTGTTCCGGGAACACTTTTTATTTTTGTATCATTGTACATTTGATTTATTCCTGGCAATAAAATATTAAGCACGTATACACTCACTCTCTATTACATAAAGGCCAACCAATATATCTGTACCTCAGTTCCCATTTATTCCCAAGAACCTTTCGCTCCAAATCACGCATCCGCAGCATTCTCCGTCCCTGGTCCTGACCTTGTGAGAGAGTTCATATGGCATCAGCAACCAAGGATGAGAAGGAAGAGCGATGCTCATTCCAAAAAATACACCACAGATTCTTGGAAAGGGAAAAATGAGACAAAATTTTCTCCCTTTCAGCTATTCAGTAAATTTTCTGTGATCATTTTTTAAACTGCGTTAAAAGGAAAGTAAAAAAAAAAAAAATGGAGATTCATATTCCTTTTCATGAATTAACTTTCTGTATTTTGCCTGTAGACACTTTGTTCCTATTAAAAAAAAAATGTGCCTTGTTTTAAGCTCAGTGGCAGAGAAGAGAAGCTTGTTTGGATTGACCAGAAAAGGCAAGAAAAGAAAGAAAGAAAATGCTACTTAAAATTAATTATTCAGACCAATATAATGAAAAAGGATGAACCAACGCTGCCCTTTAGAGATTTTTTTCGATTTTCTTGGTTTGTTTTTCTTTCTTTTTCAGTTTTCTGAGACAGGGTGTCACTACATAGCCTAGGCTAGCCTCAAGCTCCTAGCAATCCTCCTGCATCAGCTTCCCAAGAGGCTGAATTTCAAGTTTGCACCATCATGCCCAGATTTGTTTTCTTTGCTTTAAACATTTTATGTCAATAACCTGCAGATGTTTGGTTCTATTTTCTTTTTTTTATTTTTTTAATTTTATTTATTTTTGTATGTGTATGAATGTACTGTCTGCATGTAGGTCTGTGCACCCACCCATGTCGTGCAATGAACTGGAGTTCTGGAACTGGAGTTACAGACGGTTCTCAGCCGCCATGTGGGTGCTGGGGATCAAACCCGGGTCCTCTGCAAGAGCAGTCAGTGCTCTTAACCGCTAGGTCAGCCCTCCAGCCCCAAGGTTCTGGTTTCATAAGCCATTCAACATCGAGAGATTTGAAAAACCCAGAGGTTAAAAAAAAAAAATACATAGAGGAGAACTGACATCCTAAACAAAGAAGGGAAACTTAAAAAAAAAAAAAATTACTCTTCTGGAGGAATTCTTGCAAGTTCACAGATTTCACTGATATTTTCCATAAAGAGACAGTATACATTAAAATTTAATTTTGCAATATTATCTGAAAATTTTTCAAGAACATTGCCATTTCATAAAAAGACTGCCATCTCCTCAGGTGTGGTGGCACACAACTTTAATCCTAGCACTTGGGAAGCACAGGCAGGNAAAAAAAAAAAAAAAAAAAAAAAAAAAAAAAAAAACTGCCATCTAAGTGATTGGATTGCCAAAGGATTAAAAATGTGAGCATACTATATGATTATTCAGTATTTTCAGTTATAACTATTTTATTTTTTTATGTGTGTAAGTGTATTGCCTTCGTATATGTAAGTGCACCTGTGTTATGTGGTGCTGATAGAGGTCAGAAGAGGGCATTGGACCCCTGGAACTTGAGTTATAGACAGTTGTTAGCCACCATGTGTGTGCTGGGAATCGAACCTGGATCCTCTGCAAGAGCAGCCAGTGCTCTTAACTGCTGAGCCATCTCTCCAGCCCAATTAGAACTATTTTCTATTTTCATGCACAGAATAATTTAATATAGGTGAGGCATGGTGGTACACACCTGTAATTTCAGCATTTCCCATGCCGAGACGGGAGAATGGCAGGTTCAAGATTAGCATGGCCTATAAGACATCAAGAAAATCTTAATCTTATATGTCAATTAATTAAAGAGCCAGGATCTTTTCAGTTAAAGAGAGTCTTGCAGAAAAATGTTAAGGCCAAGCTTATATACATTTTGCGATGTCTGGTGAACACTAAGTTTGTATATTGGCTCAGTTTGAGAAGTCTAAATGAGTACTTACTCTGTGCTAGAGAAAGTATAGAGATGAGGGCTGAAAGATGGAAGAAATGCAATCCGCAACTGCCCTTGAGAAACTTAACATCCAGTGTAGAATGCAGCCACATAGGTGCAATTTCAATATCCTGCAACGAAAGCAGATTAGATCTATGAAGAAGTGTCCTAGGTTAGTGTGGAAAGTCACAGGAGGCTTCTAACTCAATATGCAAATTCAGAAAGCAAGAATCACTTCGGTCTTTCTACAAATGAGTTTCCAACTCAGTGAGTCAGAGTCCAGTGGGTCAATATGTATGGGAAAAGGACAAAGAGAAGATGGTGGTTGTACCATCAATAGCTGGGATGAGGGCAAGGCAGAGCATAGGAATGCCTGCCATTCTAAAAGGAAGTCAGCAAGCAACACTCAGGCTGGAGTCCTGCTGGTCTCCAGCTTGCCTTTTTTTATTTTTTATTTTTGGTCTTTTTGAGACAGGGTTTTCCTGTAGCCCCAGCTGTTCTGAACTCGCTCTGTAGACCAGGCTCAGCTTGCCTTTGAAAACCTGCCTGGGCCAACTGTCTTTGATGATTTGGGCAAAGCATTATCACATTCCCGTAGTGATCTGGAGTATATGGCGTGAAATCCTGTATGTCCCAACCCCCAATCCAGTATTCCCCAACCTCCACAAGGTCCTGTATAAAAACCCCGGATTACAGCAATAAACTGAGTTGTTCCCTCGTGGAATTGCTCCCCGTCTCATCTTTTGAGTCCATCCTATATTCTCTCTCTCTCTCTCTCTCTCTCTCTCTCTCTCTCTCCCAATCCCCCTCCCCCTCTCTACCAGGGCTGGCCCTGAACAGTCCCGGGGCTTGCAATCCTGCAGAAGTGTAGGCCCTGGTCCAGAGAGGAAGAACATCTCATGGAAGACTGGACAGAGATACATCGATTACTACAACTGGGTCCACAACGTGGGACACAGCCTTTCATAAGACAAGAAGGAAAAAGGTAGGGTTTATGGTTTTCTGGTTGTATTTACAACCCCACACCTCTCTAAGTGTGAGGCAGATTAGTGGGCAGTGCGCTTGAACTCAGCCGGTCCCACCCTCTCCCGGGTGGGGGGATCATCTTAGGCTGGGGCTGTCTCTCAGCCCCAAATTCTCTCCCAAGTGAGACATTTTTAGGAGGATTCAGAGAAGGGAAGTTGAGCCACGCCTGTCAGGGAAAGGTGTCCAGGGTAGCGGTCAGGTTTTGGCACATCTGCACAAGTTTTCCCATGAAGGATAAGCTTTCGATCTTGTCTTATAGCTTTTTTTTTTTTTTCTAACCTTTAACTTGGTTCCTGAAAGTGCGAGGAAATCATTAACCTAAGTGGGTTCCCGCCTGCTGAGCCAGGGACTGCAAAAACTTTCTGCCTGTAAGCTCTTTCTACTTACTATCATTTCTCGCCCTTTCCATCCTAAACAAATCCATGCACATGCACTACTGCAGAGAGTAAGTGCCAGTACACACCTAGAACAAAGAACTATATGAATTTTAAAGAAGGAAGAAGTAACACAGCTGGAAAGCCCAGATAAGAAGTTATATAGTGGGTGTTCAAGCTAAGCTTTAAAGGATGCCTGTGGGCTGGAGAGATGGCTCAGCAGTTTAGAGCGTCGACAAGATGGCTCAGCAGTTTAGAGCGTCGACAAGATGGCTCAGCAGTTTAGAGCGTCGACTGCTTTTGCAGAGGACCCAGGTTTGATTCCCAGCATCTACATGGCAGCTAAGCATGGTCTCTAAGCTGGGTGTGGTGGCACTTAATCCTAGTACTTAGGAGGCAGAGACAGGTGGATCTCTGTGAGTTCAAGGCCAGCCTAGTCTACAGAGTGAGCTCCAGGACAGCTGGGACGAAAGGAAGACCCTGTCTCAAAAATACCAAAAAAAAAAAAAAAAAAAGGTAGTGGAAAGATGATAGAGATGAGTGACAAGCTATGCTAAACTCACATTGGATCTCCCCTTAATCCCAAAGCCTGGCCCTTTTCTGCTCTTTCCCTATGCAGTGTGTGTAAAAGGGCATTAGTTTCATTCAACACACAATGAGAAACTGTTGAGGCAGGTAGAGCTCTGTGAGTTAAAGGCCAGCCTGGTCTGTATAGTGAGTTCTGGGCCAGTTGGGGCTTCAGGGAGACCCTGTCTCAAAAATATAACAAAGCACAACTAAAATAAAATAGAATAAAACAGAACAAAACAAAATAAAATAAAATAATAAAATAACAAAGATGGATAAGATCCAGAAGCTCTATTCATAGAGCTCAGAGTCTAGAAGAACAAGATCAAGTCTCCGTCTTGGACTCTCACCCTCACTACTACTCGAGAGCACATTCATTTCACCTGCCCTTCTTTGTAGCACTTTCTCAAAAGAGAACAAGGAAAATATCACCTTGTGTGTGTTTCCTTCCAGCGCTCCTCTCTCCCCAGTCAGGCTCCACTCAGGCATCCCCTACCCAAAGAATCCCAGAGAAACCTTCCATTCACTCAACAAAATAAAAATTTCCTTGAATATGTCATTATGGCAAGGAATAAATAATGGAGCATTGTGAGAAAACAGGGAACTCAGAGCATGATAAATTAGAAGAATCACGGCCAGAGGTGAGGTCACCAAAATTCAGACAAACAGAGATTACAGGACTACATAAACAAACGCTCAGGGCAGGGCTTAAATAAGGCCCCGCGGGTCACCCTAACCCCATTTCTCTGTATTTTTTCCCATCATAATTCTATCAACGTGAAGTTGGATGTGAAAACAATCTCTTATTTCAAGGTCTGTTCATTACTTAACTTGATCAACAAATACATGTCCTTCAGCCTCCCACACATCATATTAACTGAGAGTGCTTCCTTTATGTCCGCTCAAAATTTCCTTTTCTGAAATCTGTACCACTTCTAAGTTTGCAGTAATTAGACTATGTAACCAAGGAGAAGAATTATACAGTTTTGGATCTCTTCCACCAGAAGGAGGTTTTTCTCTCAGGAACCAAACCCTGCCTGGCTTGAAAGACCGCTTTTCTTATACCACAGATTTCAAAGCATATCAAGGTCCAACTTGAATGAATGAAGCTATTTGACAACTGGGAAGTCACAGCAGATGACGCAAGCCAGCAGGCAGAGACCTGAATGGGACTTTTGCAGGTCATCTTGTTTGCGGTTTGCAAGCTGAGTTGTGGGTATTCAAACAGCAGTAATCCATGGAGGACCACTTGCAAAAGTGCATTAGGAACAGAGTGTTCCTTTGAGCCCTGGCTCAGATCATTATTTCTCTATCTTGTTTATGTATTTCAAGGATGAAATTATTTAGAAACACAAATCTTCTGTTTATAAACATAAGCGACTTGCTCAACACGCTGCAGGAGAGGGCTTCTGTCAAGTTTTTCCCGATTCCTCTTTGGCTCTCTGGAGGTCTTCCTAATTCAGTTCCCCAGACCCACATTTTGTATTCTCTCCTCTGCTCTGCTATTACCAGTGACCTATTCCCCTAAGAACTGAAGGAGAGGTGGGAGACAGAGGTACAAGTGACTAAGTTGGAGAGGTTGAACAAGTTTGTTTGTTTGTTTATTTGTGACAGGGTTTCTTTAAATATGTGTGCGTGTGTGTGTGTGTTCCATGGTATCACATGGCAGCCCTTAAACTAGGAATTCTCTATGTATTGTCTTCTTTAACCTATCCAACAGTCTTCCAAGTTGGGTTTTTTATTGAATTTTTTGTGTATTTCATACATAATTTTTTCAATCAGTCTTAATTGCCTTTATACCCCCCTTCTCCACTGGCTCCCTCCCACAGCACCCAGAATTCATACATTCTGTCATTTGTGTTAGGGTCTACTGTGACAAATTACTCTCCCCAGCCAGTCCTCAGCACAAGTTCATCCTCTGAGCTCTAGTCAGCCTATCCAGAGTCCCTCTCTTTAAAAGGGGCAGTTCAATGCCAGATGGGGACTACTGAGATACCCAGCTTGTGGACTGAACAGCTAAGAGGATGTCAGCCTCGTCAGAATATAGACTGCCGTTGTTGGACTACCTGGGCTGTATCATGGAGGCCAGTGCAGGGGGATCGAGACAGGATACATGCTTACTGGACTTCATTTGGAGGACCATGGGAGGAAAAGACCCCCATGTGGAGCAAAAGTGCAGGATTGATAGTTGTTTGGGATTGCCAATGAGGAACTTTCGAGCAGTTCCTTAAGGAAAACATGACATCTTTTAGGAAAGAAAAAAAAAACCTACAATTCAAGTGATATGTGTATGTATGTAAGCATATATATATATATATATATATATATATGCATATATATGTATATATAACTATGTATATATATGTATATATACTGTAGCAATACAAGTTGGAGAGAACAACAACAAAAGAACTGAAAAAAACCTCTGAAAATGATACAAGACATGTATGGCAGAATGCAGGGACTCGGGTGGGGTGGGGGGCATGGAAAGGGAAGTAATTCTAGATTCCATTAAGAAATGATGTATGACCTTTGGAAAAAGTTTAATAATAATTAAAAAATTATTTATAAAAAGAAAATGCCAGGCATGGTGGCTCACGCCTTTAATCCTAGCACTTGGGAGGCAGAGGCAGGCGAATCTTTGTGAGTTCAAGGCCAGCCTGATCTATAGCGTGAATTCCAGGACAGCTGGGGCTACAGGGAGACCCTGTCTCAAAAAGACCAAAANAAAAAAAAAAAAAAAAAAAAACAGAAGGTAAGTTCTTCCTCACCCAACCATAATCAGCTGCCAATATTTCTTCAGCTAAGATTGAGCTCTGCTACCCATTTCTGCAGTTCTGTGGTGGGTTTTTGTCCAGCTGAGCTTGCATGGGTCTTGTGCATGCTGACACCAATGCTGTAGGTTCATATGAACAGGGTCCCGGGAGCTCATAGACTTCATTTCCGTGTGCCCTGGGACCACCTCCCTGGCTCTTACAGTCTTTCTGCCTCCTCTTCTGCAATGTTTCCTGAGTGCTGAGTGGGTGAAGCTGAATATAGGCTGCTTTTCCTTGGCCCAGTTGGGTTTTATAATCCCTAATTGTAACATTGAGAGATAAGAGGCTTGGGAGTTTAAATAATTTGTTGAATGTCACACAAAAAGTAGGTAGAAAGATCAGAATTCAGGGCCAAATCCAGGCTTTCTTATTCTAAAAACTGCACATACCAGGAGAGGATTTATCTCTACAGAGCCTATTTTAAGAGTCCGATCCAGCTGAAGTAGTGGCTGAGATCAATGTTCTTTTTTTTTTTTAAGCCAATGTTTTATTGAACTTCTGTGCATTTCATACAAAATTACATTACAAATCAAATCTAGACCCGTGCCCCCTCCCTGCCACCCCACCCTACCAGAGCTCATGCATTATGCCAGACATGTTTTTCATCTTTTACTCAGTCACTCTCAAAATTCTTGGTGCAGAAATTTACTGTTTCCAGCAGAAGTCCACTGTTTTAGTCAGTTCTTTGATGCAGTAGTTTATGTTGTTGTTGTTGTTGTGAATACTTCCAATATGCATACTTCCAATATGCATCACTCCAAAATATGCACATGTGCATGCCACATATATCATAGGTTTTAGCATCTTCGGCTTATGATTTTTTTTTAATTAGGCTGAAAGATGTCATGTTTGAAGACTCCTCTTTGGCAAGACCAAACAACCATCAGTTCTGCTCTTGTGCTCCACACCGGGGTTTTCCCTTCCTGTGGTCACCAAATGAGGTCCAGTAAGCACCATGTCCTGTCTTGATCTTCCTGTACTGGTCTCCATGATACAGCCTGGGTAGTCCAACAATGGCAGTCTATACTCTGAAGAAGCTGAAACCCCAGTAGTAGCTCAGTCCACAAGCTGGATGTCTCAGCAGTCCCCATCTGGCACTGAAGGTTTGGAAGATTCTTGGAGAAACATGAGTCTTCAGTCCATATTGGAAGGTTGAAAAGCCACTTCTTCTCATGCCTTTGAAGGATGGCAAAGGCAGCAGCAGTCACAAGGTAGCTGCACTTGCCAGCAAGACAGGCAAAACAACTGTGCTCCCCGCCTTTTTTTGTCTTTTTACTAAGATCTCAAGTTTTATAACTGAAGTACAATTTCTCAGGACTTACTATTTATTTATTTATGGTTATACTTTCCTTTTGGATGTGTAAGGCCACACAGTTATCCCAGATTAACCAAGGTTTTTGTTTTCTCAAGGTCAGTTGAGGATTTGGTCCTCAAGGGTCACTCAGGGTTTTTTTGGGGGGGGGTGGGAGGGAGCCCCTGGCTCCTTTTGGCTTTTCAAACACCGGTTCCATCCACTCAAGGACAAAGTCAGGTCTTGCTAGACCAGGCTTCCCTTTTTGAAGCATGAGCAGACTTTCCTCTTTATTGACTGGACACTGGCTGAAGTCCCATTAGTGGATCTCCAAGACCTCCCTGCACAGGAAAACTGCACATTTGCAGGACATTTCAAGAGTCATGCATAGTCCTGTGGGACTTAGTTGACCTCTGAGGGCAAGGAACAAAGTTATCTCTTAAGACCCTTGGCCAAATTGGTATGAGCATTAAGTATGGTCATTAAGCATCCAGAAAGGCTAAGTTATACCAGCTTGATACTTTTAACTACTTTAAAATATTTTAAAAATTGCCTGGACAAAAGCTCAAGCAGCCTTGTATAAGAACTATTAAGAAGCACTCCCATAAAATAAATACTGTGGTTAGACATAATGTCATGACAAACTAGTTTTTCTGCATTCCTTTGATCTTATATTACTCTAATATATATGTATATATATGTACATATATATATGTACATATATCCTTCATCCATATACCAAAACTTCTTAACTCTAAAAATAAATGATAACTTAGTTCTAGAATCTATTAAGGGATTCACAATATAAGAACACAGTTGTTTTCAGATCACATTAACATTGCTCAGTTTGCCTTACAACTGGGTTATTGGCACTAGCATCCACAGATGAGGGATACCATTCATCATTTGTTTTTCTGGGACTGTGTTACTTCACTTAACATGATATCTTCTAGTTCCATCCATCTACCTGCAAAGTTCATGTCATCCTTCTTCACCGCTGCATAGAATTCCATTGTGTAGATGTACCACATTTTCTCTATCCACTCATCAGTTGAGGGGCACTTGGGTTGGTTCCAGCTCTTTGCCATTGTGAAGAGAGCTGCAATAAACATGGCTGTGCATGTATTTCTGTTGTAAGATGAGTCTTGTGGGTATATACCCAGGAGTGGTATGGCTGGGTCAGGTGGTAAGCTCATTTTGAGTCTTCCAAGGGTTCTCCACATTGCTTTCCATAGTGGCTGTACAAGTTTACATTCCCACCAGCAATGGATGAGTGTTCCCTTCTCCCCACAACCTCTCCAGCACTTGGTATCATTTGTTTTCTTGATCCTATCCAGTCTTATCAGAGTGAAATGATATCTTAAACGTGGTCTTAATTTGCATTTCCTTAATTATTAGTGACGTTGAACATTTTTTAAGGTGTTTCTCAGCCATCTCTAATTCCTCACTTGTGAAGTCTCTCTTCAGCTCTTTGCTCCATCTATTGAGTGGGTCATTTGTTTTCTTTCTTCTTTGTTTTTTAAATAGCTTATATATTCTGGAAATCAATGCTTTGTCAGATGTATATGCAGTGAATGTTTCCTCCCACTCTGTGGATTTTCTCTTCACGTCCTTTATTGTTTCTTTTGATGTACAGAAGCTTTTGAGTTTAATGAGGTCCCATTTCTCAATTATTGATATTATTTCTTGCACAACTGCTGTCTGATTTAGGAAGTCTTTTCCTATGCCTATGTCTTGTAGGCTATGGCCAACTTTTTCTTCTATCACCTTCAGAGTTTCGGGTTTCATGTTGAGGTCTTTGATCCATTTGGAGTTGACTTTTGTACAGGGCGAGAGGTAGGATTTAACTTTAGTCTTCTACAAGTGGTGATCCAGTTTTGCCAACACCACTTGCTGAAGATGCTGTCTTTCCTCCATTGTGTCTTCTTGGCCCCCTTGTCAAATATGAGGTGGCTGAAATTGTATGTGCTCAAGTTTGGATCTTTGGTTTTGTTCCATTGGTCAACAGTTCTGTTTTTGTGCCAGTACCAAGCTGTTTCTATGACTATAGCCCTATAGTATAGTTTGAACTCTCATATAGAGATCCCCCCTCTTTTCACTCAGGGTTGCTTTGGCTATTCTCAGTCTTTTTTGTTTTTCCATATGAAATTAAGGACTTTTTTCCAAGCCTGGGAAGAAACTCTTGGGGATTTTAATTGGGATTGTGTTGAATCTGTATATTAATTTGGGTAGAGTGGACATTTTTACTACATTAATTTTTCCAATCCATGAGCATGGGAGGTCTTTCCATCTTTGATGTCTTCTTCAATTTCCTTCATCAGGGGTTTAAAAATTTTTTGTAGAGATCTTTGGTTTTTTTGGTTAGGTTTGTTCCTAGGTATCTTATTGTTTTTGAGGCTATTGTGAGTGGGAAGTTCTCTTTGTACTCCTTCTTCAGTTGTTTGTTGTTGGTGTAAAGAAAGGCTACTGATTTTTCTAGGTTAATTTTTTATCCTGTCATTTTACTGAAACTCTTAATCATTTCTAGGAGTTTTCTGGTGTTTTTTTTTAGCATCTCTTAGTAAGCAATCATCTCATCAGCAAAAAGGGATAGCTTGACTTCCTCTTTTCCTATTAGTACTCCTTTAATTTCCTTTTATTGCCTTATTTCCCTAGCAAGTGTTTCAAGCACTATATTGAAGAGGTGTGGTGATAGAGGGCAGCCTTGCTGAGTTCCTGCCCTTAAGCAGAATGCTTCTGTTTTTTTCTCCATTTAGGATGATGTTGGCAGTGGGTTTGCTATATATGGCTTTGATCATGTTGAGGAATGTTCCTTTCAGTCCTATTTTCTCTAGGACTTTAAACATGAAGGGATGCTGGATCTTGTGAAAGGCTTTTTCTGCATCAATTGAGATGATCATGTGGTTTTTGTCTTTCATTCCATTTATGTGTTTTATGATATTTATTGATTTTCATTTGTTGAACCATCCCTGCATCTCTGGTATGAATCCAACTTGGTCATGATGGATGATCTCTTTGATGTGGTTCTGTATGCAGTTTGCAAGTATTTTGTTGAGAAGTTTTGCATCTGTGTTCATTAATGAGATGGGTCTATAGTTCTCCTTTTCGTTGTGTCTTTGCCTGGTTTCGATATTAGAGTGATGCTGGCTTCATAGAGGTAATTTGGGAGATTTCACTCTGCTTGTATCCTTCTGAACAAATTACAATGTTCTTTTCATTTTAAAGGTTTATGTATTTTATTTTACATGTATGGGTGTGTTACACATGCATGTATGTGCACCACATGTGTGCCTAGTGCTCAAGGAGGACAGAAGAGAACATCAGAGTCCTTGGAAATGAAGTTGCAGGTGGTTGAGAGTCACCATGTGGGAACTAGACAGAGAACCACACCGAGGTTGTATGCAAAAGCAGCAAGTGCTCTTAACAGCTGAGTCATCTTTCTAGTTTCATGCTATGGAAAAAAAGATAATCATCAACCTTACCCAGCTGTGAATCCTGTGAACTGCAGTAACAGCTGGCCTGGCAACATGCCCACCTACTGGTGGAAAGGTGGTATAGATATTATGGGAGTAACCAACCACTCTTCAGTTGGATTTTAAGGTGTGCTTCCTAGGATGGAGTCGAAACCTGACATTGATATCAGGCTTAGGAACTTGAGGCTAGACAAAGTCACAGGACATAAGAGAAAACCCAGTATTAGTTTTCTACTAAATAACTATTGTATTCAGTTGACTCTTAATGACTTATTTTTATACCCATAGATGAATGCATCGCCCTACTTTCACCAGAGAAGTGTGCTTATGGAATAGATGGCAATTAACACAGGAACCCACAACTGACCAATGTGCAGAGAACAAGAGGCTGTGTATTGGTTATCCCTGAATGGGACGCCTATATCAGACTGCTGCCTCCCAAGGCTCAGAGATCATTGAGGAACAAGGCACAGAAAGATTGTAAGAGTCAGAGGTCGCTGAGGACCATAAGGAAACAGAGTTTCCCAAAAAGCTGATCAGTTACTTGTGTAAACTCACAGCAAATGTTAACAGCATGCACAAGTCCCATGCAAGTTCAAACCAGAAAAAAGAAATCCCTACATATACATGAGGAATGAGTAAGAAGCTCCAACCTCACCTAAAGGAATTGCGGCAACAGATGTCTGCTAGGAGGTAGAGACTGTCTATTTCAGCGTGGGACTCCAGGTAGGGTACCCAGGCTCCAGTGGATGGACCCACACTGAAGGACATTTGGAGACACAAATTAGACTCTCTCTCTTTCTCTCTCTCTCTCTCTCTCTCTCTCTATATATATATATATATATATATATATATATNTTTCTCTATTCCACTCATCAGTTGAGGTGGCACTTGGTTGGTTCCAGGCTCTTTGCCATTGTGAAGAGAACTGCTATAAAACATGGCTGTGCATGTATTTTCTGTTGTAAGTATGTTGAGTTCTGTGGGTATATACCCAGGAAGTGGTATGGCTGGGTCAGGTTGGTAAGCTCATTTCTTGAGTCTTCCAAGGGTTCTCCACATTGCTTTCCATAGGGCTTACACAAGTTTACATTCCCACAAAAAGTGGATGAGTGTTCCCCCTAGCAGTGGATGAATATTCCCATTTCCACACAACCTCTCCAGCACTTGGTATCATTTGTGTTTCTTTGATCCTATCCAGTCTTATCAGAGTGAAAATGATATCTTAAACGTGGTCTTTAATTTGCATTTCCTTAATTATTAGTGACGTTTGGAACATTTTTTTTAAGGTGTTTCTCAGGCCATCTCTAATTCCTCATTTGTGAAGTCTCTCTTCAGCTCTTTTGCTCGCATCTATTGAGTGGGTCATTGTTTTCTTTCTTCTTTGTTTTTTAAATTTAGCTTAATATTCTGGAAATCAAGCTTTGTCAGATGTATATGCATTGAAGGTTTCCTCCCACTCTGGGATTTTCTCTCACTGTCCTTTATTGTTTCTTTTGGGATGTACAAGAAGCTCTTTGAGTTTAATATGGTCCCATTTCTCAATTATTGATATTATTTCTTGCACAACTGGCTGTCTGATTTAGGAAGTCTTTTCCTATGCCTATGTTCTTTGTTAGGCTGATGGCAACTTTTTCTTCTATCACCCTTCAGAGTTTCGGGTTTCATGGTTGAGGTCTTTGATCCATTTGGAGTTGACTCTTGTTACAGGGCGAGAGGTAGGATTTAACTTTAGTCTTCTACAAGGGTATCCAGTTTTGCCAACACCCACTTTGCTGAAGAGGCTGTCTTTCCTCCATTGTGTCTTTCTTGGCCCCTTTGTCAACATATGAGGGTGGCTGAAATTGTATTGTGCTCAAGTTTGTATCTTTTTGCGTTTTGTTCCATTGGTCAACAGTTCTGTTTTTGTGCCAGTACCTTAAGCCTGTTTCTTATGACTATAGCCCACTAGTATAGTTTGAACTCTCATCTTATAGAGATCCCCCTCTTTTCACTCAGGGGTGTTGCTTTGGCGTATTCTCAGTCTATCTTTTTTCTTTCCATATGAAATTAAGGACTTTTTTCCAAGCCTGGGAAGAAAATCTTGGGAATTAATGGAATTGTTGTTGAATCTGTATATTAATTTGGGTTAGAGTGGACATTTTTAACTACCATTAATTTTCCAATCCATGAGGCATGGTGAGGTCTTTCCATCTTTTGATGTTAACTTCAATCTCCTTCCTCAGGGGTTAAAAATTTTTCTGTAAGAGATCTTTGGTTTTTTTGTTAGGTTTGTTCCTAGGTATCTTATTGTTTTTGAGGCTATTGTGAGTGGGGAAGTTCTCTTTGTACTCCTTCTTCAGTTGTTTTTTTTTTTTTTTTTTTTTTTTTTTCTAGGTTAATTTTCTAGGTTAATTTTTATCCTGTCATTTTACTGAAACTCTTAATCATTTTCTAGGAGTTTCTGGTGTTTTTTTTTAGCATCTCTTTAGAAAGCAAATCATCTCATCAGCAACCCAAAAGGATAAAGCTTGACTCCTCTTTTCCATATTAGTAACTCCCTTTAATCCTTTATTGCCTTATTTCCCATGCTAAGTGTTTCAAGCACTATATTGAAGAGGTGTTGGTGATTAAGCAGGGCAGCCTTTGCTGATTCCGCCCTTTTTAAGCAGAATGCTTCTGTTGTTTCTCCATTTGGATGATGTTGGCAGTGGGTTGCTATATATGGCTTTTTGATTGTGTTGAGTAATGTTCCTTTCAGTCCTATTTTCTCTAGGACTTTAACATGGAAGGGATGCTGGATCTGTTGAAAGCTTTTTTCTGCATCAATTGAGATGATCATGTGGTTTTTGCTTTCATTCCATTTATGTGTTTTATTGATATTTATTGATTTTCATTTGTTAAGCCATCCCTGCATCTCTGGTATGAATCCACTGGTCATGATGGATGATTCTCTTTGATATGGTTCTGTATGCAGTTTGCAAGTATTTTGATGAGAAGTATTTTGGCAACTGTGTTCATTAATGAGATGGCGCTACAATTTTCTTTTTCGTTGTGGTCTTTGCTGGTTTTGGTATTAGAGTGAATTTGGCTTCATAGAGGGAATTTGTGAGGTTTACCTCTGCTTGTATCCTTCTGAACAAATTACAATGTTCTTTTCATTTTAAAGGTTTATGTATTTTATTTTTATCAGTTATTGGGTGTGCTTTACAACATGCATGTATGTGCACCACATGTGTGCCTAGTGCTCAAGGAGACAGAAGAGAACATCAGAGTCCTTGGAAATGAAGTTGCAGGTGGTTGAGAGTCACCATGTGGGAACTAGACAGAGAACCACACCGAGGTTGTTATGCCAAAAAGCAGCAAAAGTGCTCTTAACATGCTGAGTCATTCTCTTTCTAGTTTCATGCTATGGGAAAAAAAATATCATTTCAACCTTTACCCAGTTGTGAATCCTGTGAACTGCAAAAACAACTGGCCTTCAACATGCCCACCTACTGGTGGAAAGGTGGTATAGATATCTATGGGGTAACCAACCACTCTTCAGTTGGATTTTAAGGTGTGCTTCCTAGGATGGAGTCGAAACCTGACATGATATCAGGCTTAGGAACTTGAGGCTAGACAAAGTCACAGGACATAAGAGAAAACCCAGTATTAGTTTTCTACTAAATAACTATTGTATTCAGTTGACTCTTAATGACTTATTTTATACCCATAGGAGAATGCATCGCCCTACTTTCACCAGAGAAGTGTGCTTATGGAATAGATGGCAATTAACACAGAACCCACAACTGTCCAATGTTTGCAGTAGAACAAGAGAGGCTGTTTGTTATGGTTATCCCTGAATGTTGTACGCCTTATTATCAGAACTCTCCTCCCAGGGTTCAGAGATCATTGAGGAACAAGGCACAAGAAAGATTGTAAGAGTCAGGAGGTCGCTGAGGACCTTAAGGAAACAGAGTTTCCCAAAAAGCTGATCAGTTACTTGTGTAAACTCACAGCAAATGTTAAAAGCATGCACAAGTCCCATTCAAGTTCAAACCAGAAAAAAGAAATCCCTACATATACATGAGAAGTGAGTGAGAAGCTCCAACCTCACCTAAAAAAATTGCTGCAACAGATTTCTGCTAGGAGGTAGAGACTGTCTATTTCAGCGTGGGACTCCAGGTAGGGTACCCAGGCTCAGTGGATGGACCCACACTAAGACATTTGGGAGACACAAATTTAGACTCTCTCTCTTCTCTCTCTCTCTCTTCTCTCTCTCTCTATATAATTATATATATATTATATGTATATTAATAATTATCATTATATATAGAATATTATTATATACATGTATATTAATTATATTAATAGGATAGAGCCATTATATATAATTTTTATATTATGTTATATATAGAATAGAGCACTATATATAATTATATTATATTACATTATACAGAGAAGTAGTAGCACTAATTATATAATTTATATTTATATTATATATATTTTTTTTTTTTTTCATATATATATTTATTTATATTATTATTTATATATAGAATAGAGCACTATATATAACTTATATTATTATATATATAGAATTTAGAGCACTATTATATAATTTATATTATATTTAGAAGAGAGCAACTATATATAATTTATATTATGCTATATATAGAAGAGAGCACAGTATAATATTAAATTATTTTTTTTGTCTTTTCGAGACAGGGCCTCCTGTAGCCTCAGCTAAGTCCTGGAACTCGCTCTTGTAGACCAGGCTGGCCTTAACTCACAAGATCCACCTGCCTCTGCCTCCCAAGTGCTAGGATTAAAGGCATGCACCACCACAACTGCATAATTTACATTATATATATATAAATAGATTGGCACTATATATATAATTTTATTATTATGGCTATATATAGAAAGAGCACCTATATATTAATTTATATTTATATTTATAGAATTAGAGCCACTATATAATTTATATTCTATTATATATATAGAATAGAGCACTATATATATGTAATTATATTATTATGTTATATATAGAATATGAACTATATATAATTTATATAATATATAAATAGAGCCTATATATATATTTATATGTATACAATAGACTAGGGCACTTATATATATAATTTATATTAATTATATTATATATAAAATAGAGCACTACAATATTATATTTATATTATGTTATATTATAACAAATATTCATTTATATTATGTTATATATAGAATTAAGCACCTATATATATATATATGATAGAGCACATTATATATATATATAGATATATTATATATATATATATATTGATAGAGGCACATTACATTGGTGCCAGCAGGGTCAGGCGACTACAAGGGGAATTCTGCAGAGAGGGGAGGGGATTTCTATTAATTAACATCACTTTATTGTATGAAAATCACAAAGTTTCAGTTTAAAAAGTATGCTTACTTAAAATTATCTTCAACTAGTCACTATTATTTAAAGTATTATTTAAAGTATCTTCTTGTGTTGCTTTGTTGAAGCCAAATCTAGCCATATAGCCCAGGCTGGCCTTGAATTCACAATCCTCCAGCCTCAGTCTCCTAAATACTAAATTTATTCATAGGCATGAACCACAATGCCTAGCTTCTCAAGTGCTTGTGTATGGTGATTTAGTGAGAACACAATCTCTCCCTTCTCTTTATGGCTTTGTGATTGGTGAGTACCCCACTACTCTGCCTCCACCTCACTCGGGAAGGACTGGTGTCAGACTTCTCTTACCTCATTACCTCATCAATCACACATTTAATGCTCCTGTGTCTGCATGTCACCAATCACTCCCTCAATTCCTACAACTCACTTCATTTCCTCGGGTGATGAGTTTCTGGAGCACAGGAAGGAATATTTTTATCTTGGTAAATTGGGATAGTGAAAGGAGTGTTTAAGATGCAGAGTAGATGGGCTGGAGAGATGGCCTAGCGGTTAAGAGCACCGACTGCTCTTGCAGAGGACTCGGGTTCGATCCCCAGCACCCACATGGTGGCTGAGAACCGTCTGTAACTCCAATTCCAGGAGAACTCCAGTTCCAGGGGAATCCGAGACCCTCTTCTGACCTCCGCGGCATTGCACGACATGGGTGCACAAACCTACATGCAGACAGTACATTCATACACATACAAAAATTTTTTAAAAATTAGAAAAAAAGATGCAGAGTAGAGATGTGAATGACAGCAAAGAATATATTAAAAAGATGCCTTTCCTTCTACCTAGGACCATGGTACCATGGGAAAAACTCCTCAGACTGCACCCTTAGAAG
Source organism: Rhizomys pruinosus (assembly GCA_009823505.1). Taxonomy (NCBI): domain Eukaryota; kingdom Metazoa; phylum Chordata; class Mammalia; order Rodentia; family Spalacidae; genus Rhizomys; species Rhizomys pruinosus. The sequence goes on from VZQC01014075.1 coordinate 2,269,014, forward strand.
ATCTCATCCAGAAAAAGCAGCCTGGCTCTGAAAAGTAAACAGAAAGACTTTTACCTTCATCACTAGCCAAGAGTAGAGGGAAACAGGACCTGCTGTCTGCTTAGTCTTGACTTGAAGAAGCATTTTGTAAATTAAGTCTACACCACAACCACCCCCTTTTTGTGAGGTTTAAGTAACTGTAGGAATTGGCTTTATAGGCACTAAGAGACAGCCTTCTTAATACACACACCAGAGTTAGTGTCAGATGACAGTCAGCAAACACAGGTTCCTAGACCAGGAGGAGACATGGTGATTCCTGAAGTGAGCTGAAAGGTTTTTGGAAAGTAACATATTTGAGCTGGAACATGTGTGGGCAGACAAACTAGTCTACAGAGTACTGGACAGAAAAATGGGAAGCAAGATCCACCTAATTCATCTCTTTCTGCTTTTATAAGTCACTTTAACTTTCTGGGTTTCAGTACAAATGCATGTGTTTTGAGTCCTACTGTCCTGTTTTAAAAGAGAATCGTTTTTAATATGTATGTCTTTTGCTTAATTTTATCTTTAGCTTTGAAACCAGGAACTCAAGCAACCCTGTGGTGGACACGATCACAAAATTAATTAAGCAGATGTCAGATCCTTGAGAAATATTACATGATCGTGTTAGTAATTGAAACCATATTACTTGGATCGCTCTGCATTGCCTTCCTGTGTGACCTTAGATAAACTGTTGAAACACTTTGAGCTTCTCTCTTCTTACATACATGAGTTGTGAATAATTATGCCCAGTTTATAGGATTATTTGGAGAAATAAATTACAGAACACATGAAAACTGAATCTAAAAGTACTAGAGTAAGTACTCAACATAAAATACCACCACTTGAAGCTGGACATGGCAGCACAAGCCTTTAACCCCAGCCTTTAATCCCAGAGGCAGCTGGATCTCTGTGAGTTGAAGGTCACCCTGGTCTATATAATGATCTCCAGGCCAGCTAGGACTAAAGGGAGACCCTGTCTCAAAAAAAAAAAAAAAAAAAAAAAAAAAAAAGAAAGAAAGACATAGTCTCATAGTCTCCTTTGATATTGGATGTGTCAACCAGCCTCCCTTCACTACAACAAAATATCTGAGACAATCAACTTGCAAAGAGAAAAGGTTTATTTTGTCTCACTTTTGGAGTGTTCAGTCCGTGTCAGCTGGGCACCTTTCTTCCACCCGCACACACTTTGGACCTTTGAGAAGGTAAAAAAAAAAAAATCATGGTGACCTGCAGGGCAGAGCAAATGACTCATATCATGAAGTAGGAAGCAAAGACTGAGGAAGAGCAGGGGTCCACAATCCTCTCCAAAGCACGTCCCCAGTTCCCTGGGGACCCCCAACTGGACCTCACCTCATTAAAGGTAATTTCGCTTTCCACTAGCCCCACTGTGAGGACCAAGCCTTTAACACATGGGCCTTCCTACAACACCACGCAAACTACAGTTCTATCGTTTCTGAAAACTGAAGTTTTAAATAAGAAGATGAAAAATGGGTGACATAATACACACAAGGATCAAGAAAGAGCATGGCAGTCCGAACCAGGATCTCCACTGGTTTGACCTTCCTTAAGCTTCTGTCAATGGTTCCCCACATACTTCACCCTACTTGAGACTGACAAATGTTTGAAAATGAACTAAGCGAAAATACTTCCATTGAGACAGATTAACAAAAGGAATAAGTTATTCCAGGACTGGGAAACATTGTCACTTAAGGAACATAAGAGACACCAAATCCATTCAAGGAGCACCCCTTATAAAGAATAGACCTGCACACACTCATAGGCCAGGTGGGTGTCTGGCAGGCAGGCTTGCTGCCACCCCGGGCATCTGCCACCCACTGCTAGAACCATAGAGAGGAATTGTGTGAGTGGATAGAGGGACAGACAGTGGCACATACACTCAGTGGCCAGGTGGGGTCTGACCAAAGGAATAACACCCCCACACACACACACACCCCACTCAAGCTACTGATACTACAGTGGAAAGTATAAGCTGCTGGTGCTGTGGTTTACTGTGGTTGGGATGATCCAGCAGTGTCAGTGATCCTAGGTTGCACAACCAAAGCTGAGGAAGAAACCAGCAGGAAGCAAACTGAGTGACCAACCAGTCCTCCATACTAACATTTGAGATTAGCAACAGAGCCAAACAAACAAACAAAGGGGGAAAAAAAAACAAATCCTCATGCCAAAGACACAATGGAAAAACAACAATATGGGAAAAACTCATAATAAATCCCCACCAAACTCAACCAATCCTGTAGAAGATCCCAAAAATGAGATCTCCCTGGAAGGAAACCAAGACACCGACCTTAGAAGAAAAATTGTAGACATATTCAAAGACTATAAAGAACAAATCAGAGAACTAAAGGGAGAGAATGAAAAACTCATGAAGGAACTAGAAGAAAAGAATGATAAACTCCGGAAAGAAATAAAGGCAGAGATTGACAAACTCTGAAAAGAACTAGAGGAAGAGAAATACAAACTCTGAGAAGAACTGTAGGAAGAAAAATACAAACTCCAAAAAGAACTAGAGGGAAAGAATGATAAACTCCAGAAGGAACTGGAAACACTGAAAAGATCTCAGGCTGAAAGGAAAAAAGAAACTGACCAGCGAAGCAAGGAGCTACAAGAAGAGAATGAAAAACTCCAAAAGGAAGTGGAAATACTGAAGAAATCACAGGATGAAATGAAAAAGAAACTTGAACATTCATCCAATCATCAGGAAAGGATGGGAAAAAGCCTCAGAAGCAGAATGGATGAAGCAGAAAAAAGAATATCAGACCTACAGGATAACAGTGCAGCTAGAAAACTCAAGTAAAGATGGGAAAAATTTAAAAAAACACAAGAGTGGAACAACTAGGAAATGTGGGACACTATGAAAAGACCAAACCTCTGCATCATAGGGATAGAGGAAGGAGTATTGAGCAGATCTTCAACAGAATAATAGAAGAAAATTTCCCCAAACTGAAAAAAGACAAACTCATACAACTACAAGAAGCCCATAGAACACCTAGTAGACAAGACCAGAAAAGAAATTCCCCATGCCATATCATAGTCAAAACACTAGATGCTCAAAACAAGGACAAAATACTGAAAGCCACAAGAGAAAAACAACAAGTTACATATAAGGGGAAACCCATCAGAATCACAGCTGACTTCTCAGTGCAAACTATGAAAATCAAAAGAACATGGACCAAAGTATTCCTAGTGCTAAATGACTTTAGATGCCAACCCAGATTATTATACCCAGCAAAAATGTCAATCATAGATGAAGGAGAAAGAAAAATCTTTCATGACATAAACAAAATGAAAGAACACATGTCAAAAAAACCAACACTTCAGAAAATACTTGGGGCAATTCAAAGAACAGAGGAAAGGAGCAACTATCCTTTACCAACCCAAGAGAGAAATTAACAAAAGCATAACAGAGTAAATAAGTACTTAGACCAAGAATGCAAACAAAAAATACATTGAAAGGAACCAACACACATCTCTCAATAATAACCTTAAATATTAATGGTCTAAACTCCCCAATCAAAAGACATAGACTGGGAGAATGGATTAGGAAACAGAATCCATCTATATGCTGCCTACAAGAAACCCATCTCAGCCAGGCGTGGTGGTGCATGCCTTTAATCCTAGCACTTGGGAGGCAGAGGCAGGTGGATCTTTGTGAGTTCAAGGCCAGCCTGGTCTACAGAGTGAGTTCCAGGATAGCTGGGACTACAGGGAAACCCTGTCTTGAAAAGACAAAAAAAAAAAAGAAAGAAAAAAGAAACCCATCTCAGCCAGGCGTGGTGGTGCATGCCTTTAATCCTAGCACTTGGGAGGCAGAGGCAGGTGGATCTTTGTGAGTTCAAGGCCAGCCTGGTCTACAGAGTGAGTTCCAGGATAGCTGGGACTACAGGGAAACCCTGTCTTGAAAAGACAAAAAAAAAAAAGAAAGAAAAAAGAAACCCATCTCAGCTGGGATGGTGCTACATGCCTTTAATCCTAGCACTTGGAAGGCAGAGGCAGGCAGATCTCTGTGAGTTCAAGGCCAGCCTGGTCTACAGAGAGGGCTCCAGGCCAGCTAACACTGCAACTAAGAACACTTGAGAGACAACAAAAAATGAACCCTAAACCCAGCAGACAGGAAGAAAAAACAAAAAATCAGAGCAGAAATAGAAACAAAGAAAACAATAAAAAAAATTAATGAATCCAAAAGCTGGTTCTTTGAAAAGATAAACAAAATAGACAGACCTCTAGCCCAGTTAACCAAAAGAAAGAAAGAGCAACTCCAAATCAATAGCATTCGTGATGAAAGGGGAAACATCCCAACAGACAAAGAAAAGATCCAGACAATCATATGAGAATACTTCAAAAACCTATACTCTACTAAATTTGAAAACTTAAGAGAAATGGATGAATATCTGAAATCCTGGGATTCACCAAAGCTTAACCAAGAAGAGATTGACAGCTTAAATAGACTCATAATACTTGAGGAAATTGAAGATGTAATAAAAAGCCTCCCAACTAAAAAAAGCCTGGGCCCAAATGGTTTCACAGCACAATTCTATAAAACATTTAAAGAGGTCTTACAACCATTACTACTCAAACTTTTCAAAAGGATACAAACAGAGGGAAATATCCCAAATTCCTTCTATGAAGCCAGCATCACTCTAATACCAAAACCAGGCAAAGACACAATAAGAAAGAAAACTATAGAGCCATATCATTAATGAACACAGATGCAAAGACAGCCTTGTACTGGAAAAAAAAAAGACCCATTGACCAATGGAACAGAATTGAAGATCCAAACTTGAGCTCATATAACTTCAGCCACCTCACATTTGACAAAGGGGCAAAAAAAAAGCTCAATGGAGGAAAGATAGCATCTTCAGCAAATGGTGTTGGCAAAACTGGATCACCATTTGTAGAAGAACAAAATTAAACCCCTACCTCTCACTCTGTACAAAAATAAACTCCAAATGGATCAAAGATCTCAACCTGAAACCTGAAACCTTGAAGGTGATAGAAGAAAAATTCAGCAGCAAACTACAAGACATAGGCATAGGAAAAGACTTTCTAAATCAAAAAGCAGCTACACAGGAAATAAGGACAACAACTGACAAGTGGGAACTCATCAAACTCAAAAGCTTTTGTACAGCTAAAGAAACAATCAAGGAAGTGAAGAGAAAACCCACAAAGTGGGAGGAAACCTTCACCACTGATACATCTGACAGAGCATTAATACCCAGAATATATAGACTACTCAAAAAACAAAGAAGAAAACAAATGACCTACTCAAAAGATGTAGTGAAGAGATGAACAGAGACTTCGCCAGTAAGGAAGTAAAGATGGCTGAGAAACATCTTAAAAAGTGTTCAACATCATTAATAATTAAGGAAATGCAAATTAAAACCACACTAAGGTATAATCTCACTCCAATAAGACTGGCCAAGATCAAGAAAACAAAAGACAGCAAATGCTGGAGATGTTGTGGGGAAAGAGGAACACTCATTCACTGCTGATGGGAATGTAAACTGGTACAACCATTGTGGAAAGCAGTGTGGAGAACCCTTAAAAGACTCAGAATGAGCCTACCACCTGACCCAGCCATACCACTCCTGGGTATATACCCACAAGACACATCCTACGTGCACAGTTATGTTTATTGCAGCTCTCTTCACAATAGCAAAGAACTGGAACCAACCCGAATGCCCCTCAACTGATGACTGGATAACAAAAATGTGGTACATCTACACAATGGAGTTCTATGCAGCTGTAAAGAAAGATGACATCGCCGGGCGTGGTGGCGCACGCCTTTAATCCTAGCACTTGGGAGGCAGAGGCAGGCGGATCTTTGTGAGTTCAAGGCCAGCCTGGTCTACAGAGTGAGTTCCAGGACAGCTGGGGCTACAGGGAGACCCTGTCTCGAAAAAACCAAAAAAAAAAAGAACGCCCGCCAGATGACATCATGAACTTTGCAGGTAAATGGATGGCACTCAAAGCCATTATCCTAAGTGAAGTAACAGTCCCGGGGAGGGGGGAGGCAAATGGTTTCCCTCATTTGTGGATGCTAGCATCAAATCCCCAGTTGGCAGGCAAACTGAGCAACCTTATTAATATATTTCATTGTATCTAAAAGCGACTATGCTATTATAATGTGAATCTCTTAATGGGCTCTAGAATTGACCTACCACTTGTATTCACACATTGTAATTACCATACATGGGTGGAAGATATGTATTCATATTCTAAAAAAAAAAGAATGTAAAGTTATACTTTTTTTTTAACTGCATACAACTTTACTGTTAAAATGTGAGTCTCTAAATGTGTTTTGGAATTAACCTATACTTTATTTTCAGATTTTGTAATTTTGATTTATATGTGGAGAGTATATATGCATATTTTGGAATAATATAAAATTTTAAAAAAAGAATAGATCTAACTCAGTGGTCATGAGCATTGCCTGTTCTTGCAGAAGACCGGGGTTTGAATCCCAGCTGTCTTCCATGGGCATTGCACAGTATGACACAGGTGCATTTGCATACATTCGTGGAATACATGCACACACACAAAATAAAAGTTTTAAAAAAATGGACCTATGAGTCCATAAAGTAGACCAGTTTCCATTTCTTAAATCATTGTCCTTTAATATCCCAGAAAGTGACTTCTGTTTTTATCTTCAGGGTTGCCTCTTCCTAACTCTTGCTTTTTCTCACTTGCTTTTTCCTTTGACGGCAAGAATAAGGATTTTAGTACTGGCACTAAAAATATGTACTCATAAAACTAATGTTCTGTAATAAGGTTTGAATCTTATGGAACAGCAAAAACAATTATTTTCATTTGAGCCAGGAAAATTCCTCAGAGACAAAATGTTTAGCCCACTGAAAAAGAGCTTACCAGGAAAAAGAGGACAGAGAGAAGATGTAAGATTGGTAGAGACAAGCAGGGCATGGTGGAGCACGTCTTTAATCCTAGCACTCAGAAGGCAGAGGCAGAAGGATCTTTGTGAGTTCAAGGCCAGCCTGGTCTGCAGCATGAGTTCCAGGACAGCTGGGGCTATGAGGAGACCCTGTCTCGAAAAGACCAAAAAAAAAAAAAAAAAAAACCAAAGATTGATAGAGAAAATACATTAACTTTATAATTTCTGTGTCATTATTACAGACTCCAAAACACTATAGAAAAGCCATAATTCTTTTGTATATTTTCCAATATACTTTTTGGAAAGCATCTTCTGGCAGTGATTCCTGGAAACTCTGGCAATTTTCTCCCATTCTGTAGGACCAGATTGCATCAGTCTTCTGGTGATGGCCTCTGGAAATAGAGATGGCATGGAGTACCATGAAAAAAAAGGAAAAATGAGGTGGAATTGATGTTTAAGCACCCAATAAGAAGGCTTATCTCTTGGTCTTCTCTGAGGCCACCTGATCACCTAAACAAAACTTTAAATAGGAGATGTTACTTAAATCTGTACTCTAAAAGACTCCTTATTGGATGAGGAGCCATAGTGTATTTTCTCTTTCATTTCCATCCTAGAACTTCACATAGGAAATACTCAACGTGCTGGATAGGTAGGTGGGTGGATGGATAGATAGATAGATGAATAGATTAGATAGATAGATAGATAGATAGAGATAAGATAGGATAGTATATTAGAGATAGATTAGCGATGCATAGATAGATAAATGATAGAATAGGAGATGATAGATATAGATTAGATAGATAGATAGATAGATAGATAGTAGAGATGATAAGATAGATAATGATAGATAGATAGATATATAGATAGATAGATAGATAAGATGATAGATATGGATGATGATGATAGAAGATAGATAGATAGATAGATAGATTAGATAGATAATAGATGATAGATAGGATAGATAGATTAGATAGATGATAATAGATAGATAGATTAGATAGATGGAGCAAACTTGATCCTTGGCTAATCTCATGAGGGTACTTCTGGCCTTGGCAAACATTCACTCTTCTGTCTTCCTGAGAGTAGGTGGTTATCCTATCTTGAATTTCTCTGTTCCTTTGTTGCCCAGGTTATCACACTGCCAATCTTGTTTGAAGAAAACTAGTACTCAGGTCACTCACTGCCTTATACTTTTGTTGAAATTCCTGGGAGTGTTCAATTATTCTCTCCGTTAAATAACACTTCTCTTTATTAAGGATAAATGGCTCTATAGATGTCAATCATAATCATCTAAATCCAAATATAAGTTGGAATCTCAGATGGTTTAGCATTTACAAGTTATCTCAGTTAAGAAAATACAAACTGGTGCTGAAGAGATGGCCCAAGTGGTAAGTTAGCATTGACTACTCTTAACAGAGGACCTGGGTTTTGTTCCCAGGTACCCACATGGCAATATACAACCATGGCTGTAACTTGCAGTTCGCAGAGATCACTAACAGCCACTACTGTCCTTTTGGGGCCTGGCGACAACACAAGTGGCATTGAGTCATCCGGCAGGCATATAAACTCCATACACGATCAAAATATTAAAGGTAAATAAATAATTCAGGGAGACCAGGTGTTGGTGATGCATGCCTTTAATCCCAGCAACTTGAAGGCAGAGGCATGCGTAGATAGCTGTGATTCAAGACCAGGCTGGGTCTATTGTTAGTGAGGTCCTCCACCAAGCCAGCTGGGGACTAGCAGGGAGACCCTATCGGTCAAAAAGACCAATAAATAAATTATTAAAGACCAAATACAAACTAAATTAATTCGTCACTTAAACAACAAACGACAAAACAGAGAAATACAAACTTACTGCAGATAAAATTATTTTAAAGCTTGCAAATAATTCTCCTGGTTGATTTTCAACCAAGCCTTACCCTCAATTCTCAAACAAACCTATTTATCACCAAAGTAATTCTGTGTCTTTCTCTTTTTTTTTTTTTTTTTTTTTTGGTCTTTTTTCGACATGGAACTTGCTCTGTAGACCAGGCTGGCCTTGAACTCACAAAGATCCGCCTGCCTCTGCCTCCCGAGTGCTGGGATTAAAGGCATGCGCCACCACCCCCGGCTCTCATGTCTCATTTTAAAAAAATATATTACATTGTATTTTATGTGTATGAGTGCCTGTGGGTACGTAAGTGCACCTATGTCATGCAATGCCTGTGGAGGTCAGAAGAGGGCATCAGAGCCCCTGGAACTGGAATTATGGACAGTTGTAAGCCACCATGTGTGGTCTGAGAATTAAACCCTGGTCCTCTGCAAGAGCAGCCAGTACTCTTAACCAATGAGCCATCTCTCCAGCACCCCATGTCTCATTGTTAATACAACTCACATTCCAAAGGCATCTGAAAGGGTTTTTTTCACTCATATAACTCAAACTCATATAAAACTTACCATACAAACCAAATCTGCAAAAATCTGATGCTTTCTCGGTCTCCACTTCTGTTCTATTTCCATTCTCTTCTTCTCTTCTTATTGAGATGAGTCCATCTGGGCCCAAAGTGAACCAAGTCCTCTTTATAAAATATGGTAGGAAAAGCCGGGTGTGGCAGCGCACACCTTTAATCCCAGCACTCAGGAGACAGAGGCAGGCAGCTCTCTGTGAATTCAAGGCCAGCCTGATCTACATAGTGGGTTCCGGGACAGCTGGAGCTACAGGGAGACCCTGTCTTAAAAAGACATAAAAGTCATTAAAGTGCTTACCATACATGCATGAGGACCTCATCTGGATCCCCAAAACCTATGTTAAACAGTCAGACATGGTAGTGCACATCTGTAATCCCATAACTGGAAAGGCAGAGGCAGAGGCAGAGGCAGCAGAGGCAGAAGCAAGATGATCTCTGAGCCTTTCTGACAAACCAACCACTTACATGAATCAGCCTGTTACAGTTTCAAAGAATAAGATGGAGATCAACTGAGGAAGACACCAAAACACATGCTGACCTGTGCGCACACTTCCACATATGCTCAAACACACACAGACATATGCATCCAGATTATATGAGTGACTTAAAGGAGAAGATACAGCTCAGTGGCAGAGCACCTGTCTTACTTTGCAAGCGTTAAGACCTTAGCTTAGACTCCCAACACCATAAAGAAACAAAGAAGATATGATTGGAGTTAAAGTCTAAAAATTATATTTGGGACAGGGAACAACACGAGAAAGGGGGAAAGATGACCTAATTCTAGCATAGAGTAATAATTTTTATACTTGGCTTGTAAATAGTATTTACCATAGGAAACTCAGAAATCAATGAACATCAAGAAAGAGAAGGACTAGTGAGCTCAGGACAGAACCCCAAAGAAAGTATCGGCCTTACAAAACTCCAAGACATGTGTCATACACCTAAGAAAAACAATGCAAGGGGCTGGAGAGATGGCCTAGCGGTTAAGAGCGCCGACCGCTCTTGCAGAGGACCCGGGTTCGATCCCCAGCACCCACATGGCGGCTGAGAACCCTCTGAAGCTCCAATTCCAGGAGAACTCCAGTTCCAGGGGAATCTGAGACCCTCTTCTGACCTCCGCGGCGTTGCATGACACGGGTGCACAGACTTGCATGCAGACAGTACATTCATACACATACAGAAATAAATAAAATTAATAATAAAAAAAAACAATGCAAGCAGTATTAAAAACACTTCGAAAGGAAAAGTGAAAAGCTTAAGTTGGAAAAAGAAGTGTAAGGTTTTCCAAGTTCTGTTTCAGAGAATGTGAAAATGAACAGACAATCACAATGTCAGGAGACTGAAAGAGCACTTGTGCCATTTGAATTTGTGGGCAAAGGAAAAGACCTCCGGCATCTACTTGGGAATGACTGAGGCCGTGTACATGAAGTCACAAATCTACTAGTTACCTGATCTGATCATCACACAGAAGTGAGGAGAGGGATTGAGGACTCCTGTATTTTAAATGGCCCTCTTTGGGCTATGGCAATGGCTCAACCAGTCAAGGCACTAACAACCCACAGGAGCCTGGCAAGTTAAATTCAGTTGCCAGGATTCACACACTCCTATGACAAGATGGGAAATGGAAGCTGACAAGAATAGCCTGTCTCGAAGCCTGAGAAAACAATGGCTAAAAGTTGTCCTCTGACCTCAGAGTGGTGGTACACGTGTGTCCACATGCACACACACACACACACACACACACACACACACGCATGCACACACAAATAAGCAATTTTTAAAGATTTATTTATTTTCATTTATGTGTGCATGTGTTGGTATGTGCATGTGAGTGCAGGTGTCCACCAAAGTATGAAGAGCCCCCCACCCCGGACCTGGAGGGATAGGAAGCTGTGAGCTGCTCAACATCAGTGCTGAAAAATGGACTCCAGTCCTCTTCAAAATCAGCAAGAGCTCTAAACCACTGAGCCATCTCTCCAGCCCCTAAATAAATATTTTTGGAAAATTTGAAAGGAAAACCTGAAATTTACTAGTTCTTCGAAACTTACTAATCTTGCAAGTCACAGTTGAGTTATGTTGTTTAATGGAGAATTATTTCAGTGTTTGTAAAATATCTTTCCAGGGTAGAAAATGCAACAGCAACCATATAAGATATGGGAGGATGAACCATGAGCCTCATTGAAACACATCAACGCTGGAAAGTAAAACAAGCCAGTCAACCTTTTTGGCAGTTCATGCCAAATCCAGGGTCCCTAATTTTCTGAAACCAGAGTGTGTTGGTCTGCAAAGAAGTCCTGTGGGTTCCCAAGCAACAGGGACTTTCATGAGACAGAAAAAGTTTCCTGAGAGAGAGAGAGAAATCCTTAAGATTTCTAACCAGAGTCAGCAAATTGAAATCCTCCTGTAAGAAAGAAACAATTGCCTTCACTCCCCAGGACCTCAGGGGTCAGTGCAAAGCAGGCTTGCCAGCCAAGGGCAAAGTGCGAAGCCCTGATGCATCCTCCTAGTCCGCAGGTCCCTGCACTGTCCCTAGCACAGTGCTGTGCATCTTAACAGCCACTTACTAAAGGCCTATGCAATCCGTTCATTACCAAGGCAGTGCTTTAGGAAGAGGAGAGATAAAGAGACTCTCTCTGCTCCTGGCTGAACTTTCTCAGTGGCATCAGCCCGAGGGAGCATTGGGGCAGAGATTGGACTACTGTCATGAAATTGAACGCGCAAGTTACTGAGCAGCTGAAACCTAATGTTGGGATACCTCAGCATCTCTAACCTACTGAGCCCTTTGAAAACTACAAGCAGTGCCTAACATTAAGCAAGTGCTAGAACTGAGTTTTCTGCCCTGTTCTGAAGATGTTTTAAACTATAATGCCATAGAGAGGGGAAGGGATGCGGCCTTTCTCCCCCAGGACCTCTCCTCGGTACATCTGGGTAGCAAGCAGAACACTACAGCTCTGTCTGTGGATCACGCCCAGATGGGCTGTGGTCAAGCCCAGAAAGCCGATCAGAGGGGGAATTCAAAAGGCCAACTGCCCTGGCCAGGGACCTCTGCCCAGGTCTGGTCCCCGAACATAGGGTGGTTACAACTTCTGCTCCAAGACAGCATCCTGCTGTCTCACAGCCAGGACCAGAGTGAGGGAAAATCGCCCACGCTGTGCAGACACTCTCTGGAAGGAAGGAATGTTTGGGAAAAGTCCAAGAGCAAGTTGAGCGCCAAGCCATCCCACCTTCTCCGGCCCCCTCCCACTAGTCCCTCCCCCTCTAGCTGCTCAAGTTCTTATAAAAAACGGCTCAGCCTTTTCCCTAACAGCTTGTAGGAGCCTCTTCCTACTGCTGCGGTGCAAGACACAGAAGCAGACCCGTGGGACAGCCGGACACCATGAAAAGCCTGCTCCCCCTCACCATCCTGGCTGCTCTGGCAGTGGCCGCTTTGTGTTACGGTGAGAAATCTTTACCTGGGCTGTCAACCGGGTTGCTCCTTCCTGCCTCTAACTTCTGTTGGCCTTTACCTTCCTCCTCCTCCTCCTCTTCCTTCTTTCTCCCCTATAATCCCAGAACACCATGAATTTAAGTTTTCCCTCTCTGTGGTCACTGGTTCCTCCAAAGCTTGTTTTGTATTCTAAGTTATCCAGATGTATGTAAACAATTTAACAAATAAGCGCTAGAAACTCAAATGTTTCTGGAAAAGGATATTAAACTCACAGCCCCTCTGGTTTTATTTTGAAGAATGTTAATTTAGACTTTGGTGTTGATAAGTTAAGGATACTGGCTGAATCATTTACCTTTAAGAAAATCAGTTCTCATGGGAAGCCTTAACTAGAGCTAGCCCTGTCTAGCTAGGGTAAAGGCAAGATCATGAATTTACTACATCTATTCCATGAATTCATTTTTTTAAAGAAATTTTACAACTGAATTTTAGAAAAAAATCAGTTTCATAACTTGTTTTAAAGAATTTCTTCTGCTCCCTATATACTGTTGCGTTTATCTAAACTTTTTCGAATATTAGAAAAGAGAGTTTAAAAGCCAAATTATTTACATAATTCTGCTTAAATTATACTGACATTCAGCTGTTTTTAAATTGCTAAGATGCTAAATTGCATGAACAGCCCTAAATATCATGCTTCTCGTTTTTCAAATTATTCATGAATTTTCACTTGTAAGAGGATTTGATTTCCTTACTTTTTGACTTTTCAAGCATCAGGCCCTTATTCTCAGGCTGCTGGATGTGCTGAGGAGAGCTGTAAAAAGCAGAAACTTTTGATTTGACATTCACTCCGCCCTGGCTTCGTGCCCAACCACGAGCCCATGTCAGTGGTTTCTAAGGCTGCCAATTTACCACACATTCTTAAGAGCCTTTGGAACCCTCTTAGAAACTGTCTGGGTCTGACTGCTGAATAACAGCCCTGGATTTGCTCACACTGAAAGGTCTGGCTGCTCTATACCCTCCTGTAATATTCCAGGTCCCCGAATACATCGGAGAAGAAGGCATTCTGTGCCACACTTAAAATGTCCTATTAATAGATGTCTGAAGATTTCAGAGCCTTTGGGGAATCTTAGTCCAAACTGTCAACTACCTCTTTCAACATCAGATAAAGAAGTGTAGAGATACCCAAAGCAAAGACAGACCTAAAAAAAAAAAAAAAACCAACTTGTAAATCCTAGATTCCTGAAGTGTGTTAACAACCGCCTTGCTAAATACACTCTTCATAGCTTTTGACTACCCACCCTCCACCCCCTCCCATGTCTCCTTCTACCTCTGCATTTAGACAATTACAGTGTGTGACAAATAAGTCTAAGACGAATCTTTCTTTTAATTCCAGAATCCCACGAAAGCATGGAGTCCTATGAAATTAGTAAGTGAATGTTTGACTGCCTTATTTCAATTTCTTGCATTAAGGAATACCAATGCATTTTTTTAAAACACTCAGGAAGGCCTATGACAGGAAAGAAAAAGAGGGTGTTTTGCAGGGAACTGAATTTTAAAATCCAGTGATTTAAAGTTTCTGAGTGAACAACACTAGAAATTTGAAGTTGTGTAATATGACAATTAAGTTACATCCCATGTACCAAAGAGCCAGCATCTGGAAATTTTAAGTTGACACCACATCAGCCACCCAAATGAAAACTGAGGAGCCGTGGTAAGCAAGAAAGCACACAGCTCAGTGGGGAGACCACAGGCGTCAGCATCAAGTTCAGTACCCTTGAATATCCAGATGGAAAGACTGACAACCAAAGCAAATAGAAATGCGCTCTCGTTCATTTGGTTAGCTGGTGTTGGGTATTTTTTTCTGTTTGTTTTATTGGATTTGGGTTTGGGATTTTATTTATCTGTTTGTTTATTGTTCTGGTTTTTTGTTTTGTTTTGTTGTAGTCAGGGTCTCCTGTAGCCCAGCTTGGCCTCCAACTCACTATGTAGCTGAGGATGACTTTGAACTCCTAGTCGTCCTGTCTCTACCTCCCAGCATTAGGATTACAGGCATGAGCCACCACACCTGGCCTCATTCTTCTTTTAAATTTGTTTCTGTGCTAGCTTCAGCAGCACAGAAACAATATATTAAAATTGGAATGATACAGAGGAGATTAGCATGGCCCATGTGCAAGGATGATATACAAGTTTGTGAAGTGTTCCATATAAATAATAAATAGATTAATAAATAATAAATAAATTTGTTTCTAATAAATAGATTAATAAATAATAAATAAATAAATTTGTTTCTAATTCTCATATTGTTTAAAGTTGCTCACATCATGGTAATCTAAGTTATACTGTGTAAATCCTCAGGGTGAGGGAAGGTCTCCTCAAATACATTCAAAACATACCAAGTGGCTATTAGCAAAAGTGAAGCAGAACTACCTAGGAGCAAAGCAGATAAAATTTGTTACAGCCTGTATCCCCAAGACACATAAATGAGCTTATAAAATCTGCTTATATTTCTCCTTAACTCTTACCAATCTCTGGTTACCTAAAGCACAGTAAATTGACGAGATTTCAGATGTATTTATGCCTCAGAATATTCATGGAAATATATTCAGCTGCTGTTTCCCTAACATTGCATTTATTTGTTTTCTGTTTTAAGGTCCCTTCATCAACAGGAGAAATGCTAACACCTTTATGTCCCCTCAACAGAGATGGAGGGCTAAAGTCCAAGAGAGGTGGGTACCAGAAATTGATGAGGAAGGCCTTTTTCCCAGATAGTATCAGATCTGAACTGAGGGAGAAAGGTTTCGTTTTTATTTATAAAAATAAATTCAAAATCAAAACCTATTCCCTCCTCTGTCTCTGGTCTTCAGACATCTCTTAGTATTGAGGGAAGAGGTTCTTTCCAGGATTTCCTTAAACTTTCTTTTCTTTATTCTGATTGGCATTGTCTTTCTGCATCTCAATTGTGGTCTCCTTTTCCACGTTCCAGGGTCCGGGAACGTAACAAGCCTGTCTATGAGCTCAACCGAGAAGCTTGTGATGATAACACACTCTGTGAGCGCTACGCCATGGTCTATGGGTACAACGCTGCCTATAACCGCTATTTCAGGAAGCGTCGAGGAGCCGAATAAGAGAACAACAACAACAAAAAAAAATCATTTTGTTCTGGAGTCCAAAGTCTTGTTTTGTAACCCCTGCAGCAGCATTACTGAAATATACAGACGCATACACATGTTTGTTTCCTACATAATCTTCTGTCTGCCTGCTTGTGACCTTCCTTCCTCTCTCTAGGTTGAATACTAAAAGTGCAGTGTTGAGATGTGTGATTATATATAATTAAATTCTGGTTTGATACTCATTTCATCGAGCTGATTTCTTCTGGGAAAATATTAAGATGTTTAAATCATGGCCTAACCCAGAATAGGAGATTCCATCAATCTTATGGTCAGCATTTTAGGGAGTAGAGAGATGCTTACAACATAGACTTTACAAAATTCGTTTCATTTGTGTCCCATCTCTTATACATCGAGATAAAAAGAAAATCACCTCTGTATTAGGCCATGTAGAAGAAGGAAAGGAAATGAAAAAGAGAACAATGAAAAACGGCATGGTGGTAGACATCAATAATCACATGATACATGAATACTCTAAACAATCCGGTTTTAAATTTCTATACGAGGTGGTGTTGTGTAAGACTTTTCTGAGGAGCACACACACACACACACACACACACACACACACACAATCTACTTAGCTCAGCTAGTAAACCCACAATAAAGCAAAGTAATGAGTCCACGTAAGTCCAGCTTGGCACACCAGTGAGTTTTATAAGGATTACTTATAGGAGCAGGGATGACTCAAAAGCACCCGTGTCCCTGGAAAGCCCACCCTGGCCACTTGCAGGTAACTTGACAGGTGGCAAAATCTCCTCTCAGCAGCCCTGCTGGCCAGTCTCTTTCTTCCCCAACAGCTGTTTACTGCTTCCACACCTGGAGATGTGCTCTCCTGAATCTTCTAAGTTTCAGCTTTCCCAGACAAGTGAAGTTTGTTTACTTCCTGAGTCTCATGAGCCCCATTCCCCCTTCCTGGAAGGAAGGAAATTGCTGTATAACCATTGGTATGCTCCATAGTACAATTATACTATTGTTTTTTTTAAGATTGATTTTTAAGCATGTATGTAGGGGGATATGCACACATGTGAGGGCTCGTGTCCTTGGAGTCCAAAAGAGAGTGTCAGATCCCCTAGAGCTGCAGTTACAGGCAGTTGTGAGACTCCATCTGGGTGCTGGGAACCAAACCCAGGTCCTCTGCAAGAACAGCAAATGCTCTTAATCCCTGAGCCATCTCTCTCCCCAGCCCTATTTACTTTATTCTTTCCTTAAATTGTCAATGATTTTTAAAGACATTTATATAATAAATGATAATTAAAACAGTGTTTATGCACACTATAGTTTCTGTTTCTGGTGTTCTTTATTCTTCAGTGTACATTCACATTTCCATCTGTGTCATTTCAATTCTGCCTTAAAACAAACTTCCTTTAACATTTGTTGCACTGCAGGTCTGCTGGACTCTTTCTTTGGTGATTTTACCCTTATTCCTGAAAGACACTTTCACTGTATATCAGATTCTATAAGTTGTCAGCTTTCTCTTCCAGCTCTTTTTTTTAAATTTTTACCTGCTATTTTTATTTTATTTGCATGAGTATATTACCTGCATGTATGTAAGTGCACCCATATTGCACAACACCTTTGGAGGCCAGAAGATGGCGTCAGACTCCCCTGGAACTGAAGTTACAGACAGGTTGTTAGTCACCATGAGGGTGCTGAGAATCGAACCTGGGTCCTCTGCAACAACAGCCAGTGATCTTACCAGCCCCTTCTGCCACTTCTTTTAGGATGTCCTTCCACCTTCTTCTAGACCACATCTGATATAAAAATGCATTGTCATCCTTAGCTGTTAAGGAAATGCAAATCAAAACTATACTGAATTCCATCTTACGTCAGTCAGAATGATTATCGACCAAGAAAGAACCACAGATGATGAAAAGATGCCAGGGAAAAGGGGACCTTTATACACTGCTGCCATAAGCTGCCATAAACGCAATGTGGTCCAGCCACTATGGAAATCAGCATGGGAGTTTCCCAAAAAGCTCAAGTAGAACTACCATATGGTTTAACTATATCACTTTGGGGTCTATACCTCAAGAACTCACAGTCATCATACACTGGCCTACACATATTTGTTGTGGCAGATTCATTAGACCCAAGTTATGAAAGTTGCCTAAGTGCCTGTCAACCAATGACATATGAGTATTATAGGTGTAAGCATGTATAATGTTATTCACCCACAAAGATGAACAAATGATGCCATTTTTAGATAAGTGGATGGAGCTGGAGATGGCTATGTTGAGTTGAATAAGCTAGAATCACAAAGACATGTATTTACATTTTGTTCTCTTATGTGGAATTAGGGAATGGTGGGGTAGGAGAGTGACACAAGAGCAGAAGGGAGCATAATATCCGAAAAAGAGTAAGTGGATTGGAGACAAGAGTGAGAGAGGGTAATGAAGAGTATGTGCCATCAAAATACGTCCTAGTCCTATTGGAAGTCTGCCTTCATTGTATTGAAGGCTACTGTTCTCTATTATTAATATTGGATGATTTGAAAGTATCCATTGGCATTTATTTTATTATTTTATTATTTTTATTTTTTATTTATGTCTGTATGTGTATGAATGTACTGTCTGCATGCAAGTCTGTGCACCTGTGTCATGCAATGCCGCGGAGGTCAGAAGAGGGTGTCAGATTCCCCTGGAACTGGAGTTCTCCTGGAATTGGAGTTTCAGACGGTTCTCAGCTGCCATGTGGGTGCTGGGGCTGGAACCCGGGTCCTCTGTAAGAGCGGTCGGCGCTCTTAACCGCTAGGCCATCTCTCCAGCCCTTCATTGGCATTTATATCATTATTATGCACAGACCATACTTTCCTTCTACCTGTTGTTCAGATTTTTCTCCTTATCATTGACTTTGAAATATCTCGATAATGAGATACTTTGGTGTGTTTTCCTTCTTTTCCCTGTTACTGAGCTTCCCAATTTACATTAAATTTGACTTATTTTAAGATTTGTTGGGCTGGAGAGATAGCCTAGCGGTTAAGAGCACTGACTGCTCTTGCAGAGGACCGGGGTTCGATCCCCAGCACCCACATGGTGGCTGAGAACCGTCTTTAACTCCAGTTCCAGGGGAATCCGACACCCTCTTCTGACCTCTGCAGCATCGCATGAAGCAGGTGCACAAACCTACATGCAGACAGTACACTCATCCACATAAAAAAATAAATAAATAAAAATTAAAGATTTGGGGTTTTTTTAATTTATGTGTATGAGTGTTTGCTACTTGTATGCTATTTCACTATGTGTGTGCCTGGGTCATAAGAGAACATTGGGTCCCCTAGAACTGGAGTTACAGTCAGTTGTCAACCTTGGCTATTCATTGGGCTATTTATTGGGCTCTGCCTTAGAAACTCTCTAAGATAACAAACAACCTTACCTTAAGACAATCACAGGACTCTGTTTATTTTTCACCTCATATAGAAATCCAGCATTCACTAATCAATATCCAGAGTTTTGGAAAAGTATTTTCCATGGTCTCTCTCTTTCGTCGATTGAAGAGAGATTCAACGCCATCCCTGAGACCCTATCTTGGCTAAAAGCTCATTAAACCAAGCAGTGAAATAATCCTCTTGGCCTCAGAGTTTCCTCCATAAAAAAAGGGCTGGAACATTTATAGCAATTACATCACAGCCAAATGCTTCCTCAGCTTACCCGGCCTGCTTCCCCCTCCCTCCTCTCCTCTGCTGTCCGGTTCACCTGCACAGAAGGCTCTAAGTCGACCTCCCAGGAAGCCAAACCTCTGACAGTCGTTGAGGCGATAAGAAGTGGGGCCACCACCCCCACTCTCTCAAGAAGAGAGTCCTCTTGCCCCAGTGGCACCCTTTTCCAAAGGCCACTCATAGCCCAAAGCTGGTCAACACAGGAGTCTAAAGACGTTGATTCTAGTATTTTCCAGTCTGATGACTACCTCTTCTCATCTCCATGTAGCAAAATTAAATTGAATTTAAAGCTTTAACGATTCTAAATGCCATCCAACTTAACTTTTTTGTTTCGTTTTGTTTTTTGTTTTTTTTTTTTAATTTTATTTATTTCTGTATGTGTATGAGTGTACTGTCTGTATGTAGGTTTGTGCACCCGTGTCGTGCAATGCTGCAGGAGGTCAGAAGAGGGTGTCAGATTCCCCTGGAACTGGAGTTCTCCTGGAATTGGAGTTTCAGACAGTTCTCGGCCGCCATGTGGGTGCTGGGGANACTGTCTGCATGCAAGTCTGCACACCCGTGTCGTGCAATGCCTCGGAGGTCAGAAGAGGGTCTTGGATTCCCCTGGAACTGGAGTTCTCCTGGAATTGGAGTTTCAGACAGTTCTCGGCCGCCATGTGGGTGCTGGGGATCGAATCCGGGTCCTCTGTAAGAGCGGTCAGCGCTCTTAACCGCTAGGCCATCTCTCCAGCCCCATCCAACTTAACTTTGATCCAGAAACCTGAGGCTTTGCCTGGGCTGCTTCTGGGTATCTGTTCATGAACCAGGACTCTACTTCACCAAGAAGGCCCTCCTCTGGAACTCAGACATTGTCATCTATCTGTTATATATGCCTTCTGCCATGCCCTGCACCAGTAAGAATCCCTGCCGGTGACATCATTTTAGAGTAAAGCAGGTTGGTTCACTCTGTGTTCCTGCAAATCAATTACATCTAACCTGGGTGTGTTACAACCAGAATTTATAGTAGCGTTTCCAATAAGTTGACAATATGAGCCTAAGAACCAAGGTTGGAAGCAAAAGAAACTGTTTATGTATGAGCCACTTGAAGAATTTATATTCATCCCTGGGATTCTAACCTATGTGTTCATATAGAGGGGGAAATTCTCACACGTGAAAAGTGTTAAGATAGATATAGATGGATGATAGATAGATAGATAGATAGATAGATAGATAGATAGATAGATAGATACATAGATAGATACATAGATACATAGATACATAGATACATAGATACATAGATAATGACAAATAGATCTCTCTCTCTCTCTCTCTCTCTCTCACACACACACACACACACACACACACACATACATCAGTGGTGACCTTGCAACCAGCTGCAGCAGCGGCTGTGGGTGATTCCACTGATCTTCATAAGCTGTGGCTTGTACTAGGTGAGAACTAGACTTCCAACATAAGATGATTCCAAATAAGACATTATATGGGTGGGAAAAGGATGGTTATTGTGATAAACCTGGAAAGTATATTTCCATAAAACAAGCACTGCATCCATGAAAGTGTGACTAGAACTTCTCAATCATCATTTTTTTCCCATGGGAACGAGAACACCAGAATCCTGGAGCTGTTCCTAGAACACTTTATATGGAACTAGTAACCCCCATACATGGTAAGGGACCACATGGGGTGTTGTCCCCGTTCCTGTCCAGGGCGGGCTTCTTCATTCTCTCAGATCAGGATGCTGATAGCTTTCAGCTGCCTCCATCTCTCTCCCCAAACTCCCCTTTCCAGCCACTTCCCTTCCCAGAAGAAAACATTCCAGAACAGGGTCATAAAGACGCTAATACTAGAATTTTCCCTTCTTGTGATCACTTCTTCTTATCTCTGTTTCCCCAGCCAGCTCGGTATTTAAAAGCCAGGGTGTGTCCAAACTTAACTGCTCTGCGTGACTTTATATATTTTGAGTAACAGAGATAGAAGCCAGACAAACCAGACATGGGAACATTTCTTGACTGTGTCTAAACTTAATTCCAAGATTCAAACTGACCCCAGTATTTCTAAGTTGAAAATAGAACTCTTTGCCCCTCAAGTAAGCTGACATATATAGAGGGAGTGTCTACAAACTGCGAGATTCATCTCTTAATTTCTCAGAGAAATGAACTAGGTGACCTGTGGGGTTTTTTTCCATCTCTTGGTTTTTGAATTCAAGCATTGAAAGCAAACCAGGAAATACGAAAGCTGGAGCCTGAGTCATCTGGGGTTGTTAAAATATGAGGTTAAAGATTGAAAAATACTGTTCAAGAAATGTGCTTCTTGCTCATTTAGTTAATACACTGGGGCTTTTATGGTGTTTGCCTAGAAACCCTCCGGTTCCTTTACTTTGGGTACAGCCACACACAAAATTTGTCTCTGCCTCTTTCATCTAAGGAGAATAACCACTCCTTCTGACCACAAATAAAGTAAGAAAACTACCTGCATGTACATGGATGTTTTCAAATACCCTGAGCAAGAAGTTTGACTCCTTACAAGAAGTCTTTGAAAGGTTTTGAAAGAATAATGATCTTGTATTATTAAATTAGTCAAAGAAAATTCTAAGTACTTTGATTTACACCTAGGAGTGAAGTGGACCTCAGACATGATAGTATACTAAAAAATTATTTTTTTGTTGTGCTGGTAAATACATATTTCTAGAGAAAAAATAGAAGTGTGCAGAATGAGATGAGAAATATAAAGTTTAGTAAAAGCATAAAGGCAAATTATACCCATCTCTTCCAAACAAAGACAGCAGAATTTATCTGGGCACAGAACAATGCCTACCAGAAGACCAACCGTAATACTGTTCTGCACAGGACTGTGTGTGTGTAACTCTCTGTATGGTTCATCATAAAAGGCATCTATCTGACTCAAAGAAAAGTTTGCAAGACTGACAATAGATGGTTCTTTCCGAAGGGTATTAAATGAACATTATTGGAAGTTCTCACTAGATAGCCTTGGCTAGCTTGGAACTCTCTATGTAGGCCAGGCTGACCTCAAACTTATAGAGATCCTCCTGTCTCTACTTCTCAAGTGCTGGGATACACCACCACACCCTACTCCAGAATACTTTTCAGAGCCAGGCATCAAGCCCAACCTATTAATCTTTGTCCAGCTTCCAACCAAACATTTAAAAAATATTTATCATCTACCCCATTGCAATGGTGGTCTTCATTGGCCTCTTGACCAGATTTAGAATCATCCGGAGACACACCTCTGGGAATATCTGTAAGGGTGTTTCCAGAGACATTTAACTGAGGAACGCCACCCTGAATGTGGGCCCACCATCCCAAGGACTTAGTCTCCAAATAAAAAGGAGGGAAAAAAGAGAAAGTATGCTAAACACCAGAATTCATCTCTCTCTACTTCCTGAGTACAGACACCCTGAGACCTCCCTCTCAGGCTTCCACACCAGACCTTTCTGCCATGATGGTCTGTGTGCACCCTTAAACCGGGAACCCGAAACCCTTCTTCCTGACGTTGCCTTAGTCAGAAATTTTGTCACAGCAATGAGAAAAGTAACTAATGTGCCTGCTCTGTCCTATGTCCTGTGATCTGGTAAAGGAGCCCATTCACTTGCCCCCACAAACTCCAGTACCATGAGGTTCTTATACTGAATCAATTTAAACATTTTAACCTTAACTATCCTCTCAATGAAACGAGGCTATTCTCCTGACTTGTTTCTCCTTTCTTCTTTTCATTTGATAGATTGCTTAGATAGCTTCCCATGCCCGTGTGCCTGGATAGCTTTACATTGGTATGCACATTTCTGCCTGTGTTCTGTTCATCAGTGACTCTGTTACAAGATTCAGTGTGAAGTACAACGGGTTGTCTGATGCTCTCAGAGTTTGAATGCTGAGACAACCTGTAACCTCCAGCTAGACTCTAAGCCCGTAGCTCGTCTCTCCTTGATTCTCATTAGAGGCTTGTTAGAGCCCTCCGGCTTTTTTATTCTGATTTCCTTTTCTTTGGTGGGGGGGGGGGTGCTAGGGACCAAACTCAAGACTTTACAAACTCCTGTACCACTGAGACATAACTCCAATCCCAATTTTTAGAATATTTTACTTATTGTTTTCATTTCATGTATATGAGTGTGTTGCCTGCATGTGTGTAAGTGCACCCATGGCATGTAATGCCCGAGGAGGTCAGAAGGGGGCAGCAGATCCCCTGGAAATAGAGTCATGTATGTAAGTGTGCCCGTGTCCTGCAACGTCCCAGTGAGGTCAGAAAAGGGCATATGGCCCCCTGGAACTGGAGTTAAGGACACTTGTTAGTGGCAATGTGGGTACTGGGAACTGAACCTGGGTCCTCTGCAAGAGCATCCAGTGCTCTTAACCACTGAGCCATCTCTCCAGTCCCCTAGTCCCAACTTTTAATATAAACTCCTAGCAAGAACTAGCAACAGATTCATGAGGAAGGAGCCAAAGGATCAGGGCGAGAGAAGATCTGGGAAGGTAAAGGCAGGGAGGTCTGCGAATGGCTGGCGTCGAACTTCACTTCAAGGCTAATTACATTCACTGCTGTTCCACGTGCATCCTCTGAGAGTCTAGTCTTCTGTATTTGAGATTACAATGCAAGCCTGGGAAACCTGTCTGTCAGGGTCAGGCATTTGGCTCTGCTTGCTTTGATCCCTTGTCATTTAAATGTCAGAGTCATCAGAGGCTACATGGTGACTTGCTAATACATAATCTAGTGTAGACCCAGCTACCTGGACTGTGGCATTAAAGGGGAAGTTTATCACCATATGCTGCATAAGGAAGTTTCTCTGGTGAAAGCTAAGAGATACATTAATCTTTATGCATAGCAATAAGTCATTAGGAGTCAGCATAATACACCTGGTCAAAGTAGTGAGAATAAGAGGCTACAGAGTTCTCATGCCCGAATGGGACCCCTGTATCAAACTTCTTCCTCCCAAGGCTCAGGGATCAGTGAACAAGAGGGGGCAGAAAGATTGTTAAGAGCCAGAGCAGGTGACTAACCTCTTCTTTTCCAGTGACAAACCTTCCCAGATACCTGGGCAGTTAGTTGTATGCAAACTTTCCCAGATAGCTGGGCAGTTGGTCCTACGAACTCACAGCAATGATGATGACAGCATGCACAAGTCCCAGGCAAGCTCAAACCAGACAAAATCCCAGCATAGATATAGAACGTGGGTAAGAAAGCCCAACCCTACCTGAAGAGCTATTGGCAAATGATGGCTGCTGGGAGGGGAGAGTCAGTCCCTTAAGGGTGATACTCAGACGACATCACGAGCTTTGCAGGAAAATGGCTGGAGCTAGAAGACATCATGCTGAGTGAAGTAACACAGTCCCAGAAAAACAAACGAAGAATGGTATCCCTCATCTGTGGATGCTAGTGCCAATTACCTAGTTGTAAGTATTTCTTGTGTAGGGCCCCCGGAGCTTTTGTCCAAAGCAGTTGGGCGTAATGCATATTGGAAACAACAACAACAACAACCACAACAGAAAGGACTGCATCAAAGAACTGACTGAAACAGTGAACTTCTGCTCAAAACAGTCAACTTCCTCATGGAGAATATTGAGAAAGACTGAGAAAGAGATGAAAAGCATGTTTGGCAGAATGCATGAGCTCTGGCGGGGTGGGGGAATGGGTGGGAACACAGGTCTAGATTTGTTAAAAAAAAAAATAAAAATAAATTTATGTGAAAAAAAAAAAAAAGGGTGATACTCTTGGTGAGTTAACCAGGCTCTGGTGGACCTACATGAAAGGGCACTTATTTGGGTACTCAAGTTTGACTTTATAGGCATATAAAGTGTATATATATATATATATATATATATATATATATGTGTGTGTGTATAATGAAGTACATAAAATTAGGTATGTATAGTAAAGGGGTACAGATCAGGAAGGGAATCTAAATGTGATCAACATATACTACATGAAATTTACAAAAATTTAATTTCTTTTGTCTTTTTGAAACAGGGTCTCCCTATAGCCCCAGCTGGCCTGGAACTCACTATGTAAAGTAGGTTGGTTTTGAACTCACAGAGATCCACTTGCTTCTGCCTCCTGAGTACTGGGATTAAAGGCATGTGCCACTAGACTCAGCACAAAAATTCAGTGTTTAAAAAAAAGGAAGGAAAAGTTCATTAAAAGTTGAAAGCATAAGGGCTGGAAAGATGACTCAGTGGTTTAGAGCACTTACTGCTCTTCCAGAGGACCTGAGTTCCATTCCCAGAGCCTGTATCTGCAGCTCATAGCAGCCTATAACTCCAGCTCCAGAGGATCCGACACCCTCCTGGGCCTTCTGTGGGCACCCGCACACACATGGCATATATGTACATAAATCAAAATTAAATAAGTAAACCTTTTTTAAAAGTTGAGGGCATAACCTTTCTCTGTCTCAGCTTAGTGAAAACTCAATTCACAATCTTTTTCATACATTGTCTGCCCTTACATTGCCCCTACAGCACTGGATATATGGTACAGAAATTCTGCGTGTGGGGGGGGTGGGGGTGGGGGTGCATAGTTAGTTAGATAGATAGATGATAGATAGATAGATAGATAGATAGATAGATAGATAGATAGATAGATAGATGCATAAATCTTATATTGAAAATGACAATGCCAACTTAAGAAGCCTGGACTGGAGAGATGGCCTAGTGGTTAAGACCACCAACTGCTCTTGCAGAGGACCCGGGTTCGATCCCCAGCACCCACATGGTGGCTGAAAGCCATCCAAAACTCCAATTCCAGGAGAACTCCAGCTCCAGGGGAATCCGACGCCCTCTTCTGACATCCATGGCATTGTACGACATGGGTGCACAGACTTGCATGCAGACAGTACATTCATACACATAGAGAAAAATAAATAAATAAATAAATAAATGAAGCCAATAAAGTCTCTGTGTGCCTATCTTGTGGTCGGTCAGTCACTTGAGGAGCAGGCAAAACAGGTATTATTGCCCACAGTCAGAATGTGAAAACTGATTTTGGTTTTTGAGATAAGGTGTCTCATGTAGTCAATCCAGGCTGCTCTCAAACTTCCCTTGTAGCTGAGGATGACACTGACCTTCTGATCCTTCTGCCTCCACCGCCTAACTTTCGGAATTACAGGTGTGAGACACAACGCCCTGTTTAATGTAGTGCCAGGGATCAAACCCAGGGCTTCATACTCTACCAACTGAGCTACATTCTTAGCCCTAAAGAATATGGAAACTAACAGTCAGGACAGTCTTAGGTAAGGTAAAAGGAAACCAGCTGTAGGACTTCACTTTCAATCCTTGGATAACCCCCTAGCTGTTTCAGGAAAGAATCTTGTAAGGACTTTTTGCAAAGTGAACAAGGAATGGGCAAACTAACCTGACCTTCTAGAAGCAAGATGAAACAGAGAGGGCCCGACTTTCAGCAGGAGAAGCAGGGAAGCCCCACCCTAATGCTACAGAGTGAAGTCTACTCTCCTCCAGTTCTCAGCATCTGGCAAGACTTCCTTGCAAATCACAAAGTCATATATGTGAACTCAGTTTTAAAATAATTTTCTGGGGCTGGAGTGATGGCTCAGCGGTTAAGAGTGCCGACTGCTCTTACAGAGGACCCTGGATCAATTCCCAGCACCCACACAGTAGCTAAGAACGGTCTTTAAGCCAGGCATGGTGGTGCACGCCTTTGATCCCAGCACTCGGGAGGGAGAGGCAGGTGGATCTCTGTGAGTTCAATGCCAGCCTGGTCTACAGAGTGAGTTCCAGGCCAGCTGGGACTATAGGGAGATCCTGTCTATAAATAAATAAATAAATAAATAAATAAATAAATAAATAAATAAATAAATAAATAAATAAATAGTTTTCCACTCAGAGCAGCTGTGATTACCTGCAAAAGATTTGTATAAGATTGGACCCATCAACACCTTGTCAAGGAAGAGGGAAGTTCGTGAGGCCCCGCCCCTTCCTGAGGATTTATATTCAATTAACTGTTGACAGAGGAGGGAAAGACATTTTCAGTGAAGTAGCCCCTGATAAAGTGCCCATACTCCTGTAAACAAACCATCACTGATGCTTCTGCAAACAACCCTAATGAAACTCACTGAGTCAAACACACACACACACACACACACACACACACTCACACACACACACGTGACCTGATAGTAGAAAGGGGACCAGTTCAGAAGAAGGAGACTAGTGGGACTAAGAGAGAACAAGGGAAGGTAATGAGAGGATGAATATGATTGAAATACATTATATATGTATGTGAAAATGTCATAGCTGGGCATGGTGACGCATGGCTTTAATCCCAGCACCCGGGAGGCAGAGGCAGAGAAGCAGGCAGATCTCTGTAAGATCAAGGCCTGCTTGGTCTTCATAGCAAGTTCTAGACCATCTGGGGCTACAGAGAGGCCCGTCTCAGAAAGACCAAAGTCAAATGGCATAATGAAGCTCGTTATTATGTTTAATTAATATATGCTAGTAGAAATTTTTTAAAAGAAAAGAAAATGCATAGGAAGAAATAAAGAACTCTTTTCTAATGTGAGGGCATCAGTCTCTTCTCTAGAACAAACAAGAACCAAAATCAGATAAATTTTCAAGAGGGAAATATAAACCCGTGCTTCAAAATGTAAAAATATTTACAAGATTTTTTTTTCCCCCCATTTTGCACTCTGTGACCTGAGAGATGAAAAGACGTTCTGAGCCAAACCAAAATATACCCAAAGTTTTCTTCAAGCTGGGCCAAGTTTGTAAAATGTTGCCGTTACAAAGCTTCAAAGCCAGGCTTCGGGCCTGTGCAGGCCTGGTGTGGTGACATCCAACAATTTTAAACAATGTCGTTATTTATTTCCTTCGTGCTGAAAGCAAACAGATGTTACTTGTAGAGGCTAAATAAGAACTTGGCAGAGTAAATTAAGAGTTTAGACATTCAGGCTTTAAAGTGAGCTCTCCCGTAGTCTACTGAGCTGTTCCAGTATCCATATTCATGAGCTGCTAGCTTTCCAAGATCTTTCAAATCAGGCTGCCAGCACAGGTAGCTCGTTATCTACCAAGGCCTTCCTGGCTCTGTTGATGTGGGTACTCAAAGGTGGGTTCTCAAAGGAAATTAACGAAATACCTTATTTGTGGCCTTAACTGCAAAATAAACTACAAAATACATTAGGAAATGGGTGCGAACCTCCAAACAAGGGCCCCTAGATGTTCCCCATTGAGGTCACACTCAGTATTTCGTTTCCACAATTCATCTTTGGCTGCTATTTTAGAACACAGGGTTCTTCAGAAGGCTGGGCTGGAGAGCTGGACTGGAAGGTTTGTTCCTTTCTTAATGCTTGTGGAATGTAAGACACCCCCAGCTGACCTTCTCGAAGCCCAATCATAGGGGTTTATTTTCAGCATTCCCTTCCATGTCTACTTATGCCGATCTCTAGAACCAGAAAGGGCTACAGTTAGAAGAGTAAGTAGATGCTTGCTTGACTTCCCGACATGGTAGATAACCCCACACAAGCCACCTATCCTCTTCTGAAAATTCAAAGGTTTACATCCATTAAATCAGAATGCATGTTTATATCCTGAGCATATTTCATGACTCTACAGGTCTGAGGTGGGCTCTGGGAATCAGCGTACAATGTCTTGAAGGGAGCACACACAAAGAGGAAAAGGACTTAAAACTAACCCAGCAATCAATGGCTGAAGAAATGAAGTACTGCTGAGGCTGAGTGTGCAGCTTAGTTGGTAGAATGCTTGTCTAGCTGGCACAAAACCCTGGGTCCAGTTCCCAACACTGACTAAAACCAAACATGGTGGTACATGCCTGTAGGCAGAGGCAGGCCACCTGTGGCTGCATTGTCTTAAATTGCCTGCCTCTGACTCCGCCCCTAGGTGAGAATGGCTTGTATCAACTGGTGAAACACTGTGCGAGACAAACAGAGCTCCTGATATTTACTGAGCAGGATGCAGGGCGTCGGGGAGTGGGCCCTGACAGATGACTTCATTCTGTTTATATAAGGGAGGTGCTGTATACAATAAATAGATTCTTCATTGCCATCAGAGGAGAGCATCCCGGTCAGTTAATTGACATTCGATTTAGGATTTAGGTGCTGGTGAATTGTGGGTCCATCAAATTCACAATTGGGTTTCAGCTAGCTCAATCGCTTAACGGAGCAGCACTCACTAAGCCAGAGGTGAAGCTTTAAGGATAATCAGTCCTTTAGCTTGGGTGAGGCTACGTACCCGTGGGTCTTGAGCAAGGAGTGACCACGTCTTAGACCAGGTTTGTTTGTTTTTTTATTTTATTTTATTTTATTTATTTTTGTATGTGTATGAGTGTACTGTCTGCATGTAGGTTTGTGCACCTGTGTCGTGCAATGCCGCGGAGGTCAGAAGAGGGTCTCAGATTCCCCTGGAACTAGAGTTCTCCTGGAATTGGAGTTACAGACGGTTCTCAGCTGCCATATGGGTGCTGGGGATTGAACCCGGATCCTCTACGAGAGCAGTCGGTGCTCTTAACCAATAGGCTATCTCTCCAGCCCCAGACCAGGTTTACCTAACAGTAAGTCACCAGCTTCACAGCCTGTGGGCTGCAGAATAACCAATTTTGCAGTCGTCGGCTGCTACTGAAAGGTCATCAGCATTTCAGAATAGCTATCAGCTTTGTTGGCAATCTTAATCAGCAACTGGGTGGGCAACCAACGCCCCAGACATCACCAGCAGCACCAGATAACTGGTGCCTCTGCTATCGGTGACCACACACACACACACACACACACACACACTCATGCCTGCCTGTAATCCCAGCACTCAGTGGAGGCAGGAGGATCATAAATTCAACGTCATCCTTACCTAAATAGAGAGGCCAAGGTCAGCTTTAATTATATGATACCTTTCCTCAAAAATAAAAATAGCGAAGAAAGAAAGGAAGGAGGGACGGAGGGTAGGAGAGAGGGGACTGTTTGATTTGGAGTGGAAAAGGTCTATGTCCTAGTTACCTTCAGCTGTCAACTTCACCTAGCCTAGAATCATCTGACGGAGTCTCAGTTAAGGGGTAGCCCAGATCAGACAGGCCTGTGGCCATGTCTGTGAGAAGCTGTTTGGACCGATGACTGATGAGGGAGGGCCCAGTCCATAGTAGAAGACCCAATCTCTAGGCAGGTGGGGCTGGGCCGTATAAGAAGGCTAGTAATTGATACTGCTTAAATGCCTGTACATCCAATAGCATGTGCTTTGTAAGTATGACTAAAAAGGGTATCACTGGGAAAGCTGTCAATCCATGAAGGGAAACAACCTGAACAGCCTGGAGTCCAAAATGACAACTCCAAAGAAATTAGACTGTTTTCTTCTCACCCACTTGTGCCCCTTTCCCAAAGCCCAGGGAACAAACTGCGGAAGAGGAGGCATGGTAGATTGTAAGGGCTGCGGAGAGATAGGGGTGAATCATGAGACTACAGGAATATAGTCTGGACTCCTGATTGATCAACATGCCTGTGCATACAAGCTTCTCCAACTGGACTATGGGAACCTTGGGTTGCTCAAAATTTGGACATAGATACTTGCAAAATGCAGCAGTTACCTAATTGTATGACATACTGAGTAACATCAATGTTTTCTGCAAACAACTGTGTCATTATATTGTAGAATCCCTTAAAAATAAAAAATAAAAAAAAACTCATACTATAAAACTGTATAAGACTGTAACAAGGAAATAAAACAATAGACCAATAAAAAAAAAAAAAAAAAAAAAAAAAAAAAAAAAAAAAAAAAAAAAAAAAAAAAAAAAAAAAGGCTAGCTGAGATTGCTCCATGTAGCTCAGATTAGTACACATCTCTCATCAGAGAAGCTTCTTTCTGGCAGTAGATGGCAATTAGCAGAGAGATCCACAATTGGTCAGGATGCAGAGAACAAGAGACTGTGACGTGCTCATCCCTAAATGGACATGCACATCGCAGCCCTGCCTCCCAAGGCTCAGGGATCATTGCAGAAGAAGAGGCAGAAGATTTTTAAAAGCACAGAGTAAACAGAAAGAGGGTTTTCCTGGACCCAACAGAGCTGGTGCACATAGAAACTCACAGCTGGTGTTAGAGCATGCACATGACAAAATCTCAGCAAGGGAGTAAGGGGAGTTGGGCATAACACCCCACCCCTGGCTGAGAAGCTATCGGCAACTGATGGATGCTGGGAGGAGAGTCAGTTTTCTTTAAGAGTGTGTCCCTTGGTGGGTTGACCATGGTCTCGTGGGTGGTCACACAGCCAAGAGTAGATGCGCACCAGAAATGGAATTTGATTGGTTTAAAAAACAAAAAAAAAAGGACACAATGTTGGGTGGATAGGAAAGGGGGATGCATCTGGGAGTTAGGGAGGGAGAGATTATGATCAAAATGCATTGTATGGAGCTGGAGAGATGACCTAGTGGTTAAGAGCGCCGACTGCTCTTACAGAGGACCTGGGTTCAATCCCCAGCACCCACATGGCGGCCGAGAGCCGTCTGAAACTCCAATTACAGGAGAACTCCAGTTCCAGGGGAATCTGACACCCTCTCTGACCTCTGTGACATGCACGACACGGGTGCACAGACCTACATGCAGACAGTACATTCATACACATACAGAAATAAATAAAATTTAAAAATGTTTAAAAAAAATGCATTGTATGAAAAAATTCCCAAAGAACTAATCATTGTCTAATAAGAATGCACAGCCAGGCGTGGTGGCACACGCCTTTCATCCTAGCACTTGGTAGGCCGAGGCAGGCGGATCTTTGTGAGTTCAAGGCCAGTCTGGTCTACAGAGTAAGTTTCAGGACAGCTGGGGCTACAGGGAGACCCTGTCTCAAAAAGACCAAAAATAAATAAATAAATAAATAAATAAATAAATAAATAAATAAATAAGAATGCAAAGAAAGCTAGCTGAGCATAAGCCAGTGGACAGGACTCTTTCATCATTTCTCGTTTCCTGCCTTGCATTCCTGCCCTGTCTCCCCGCCCACGATGATGAATCATGACCCCGAAGTCTGAGATGAAATAAATTCTAGGTTGTTTTTGATCAGAGTATTTTTATCACAGCAAGAGCAATAAAATGCATGGCGTATAAGCATGACTCTGCAAGTGGCCAACATTGGGAAGGAAGAAATGTTTCCTATGGGAACAATTATAATCAAAGAATAAAGACAAACAGGAATACTTTTGTCTTGATGCAAAAATCTAAGAAGTTCAGATTTGAAAAGGACTACTGGGGGGGGCTGGAGAGATAGCCTAGCGGTTAAGAGCGCCGACCGCTCTTACAGAGGACCCGGGTTCGATCCCCAGCACCCACATGGCGGCCGAGAACCGTCTGAAGCTCCAACTCCAGGAGAACTCCAGTTCCAGGGGAATCCGACGCCCTCTTCTGATCTCCGCGGCATTTCACGACACGGGTGCACAGACCTGCACACAGACAGTACATTGATACACATACAGAAATAAATAAAATTTAAAAAAAAATTAAAAAAAAAAAAAAGAAAAGGACTACTGGGGGCTGGAGAGACGGCTCAGCGGTTAAGAGCCCCGACTGCTCTTGCAGAGGACCTGGGTTCGATCCCCAGCACCCACATGGCGGCTGAGAACCGTCTTTAACTCCAGTTTCAGGTGAATCCGACCCCTCTTCTGACCTCCACAGCATTGCACAACACAGGTGCACCAACCTACATGCAGACAGTACACACATACACATTTAAAAATAAATAAATGAATAAATAAGTAAATTATAAATAAATTTTAAAAATTAAAAAAAGAGAAAAGGACTGCTGGGATATGCTTCTAATCACAAGATGCAACTGCATGGAGCTGCAGTACTGGACAGAAAAGGGGAAATCTTGAATTGTTCAACTAGATTAGCCTTCAAGCCTTAACATTCTCTGGTTTTTATCAATGTTGAAAGAGGAGAGAAGTGTGTGGCAGAACCTCTCATCTACATAGTTTTCTATCAGTTCTTTCTGTAGCCACCAGTGGCTGTGGGACCTGAAAAGATTACATAGCTCTGAAAGAAGGAACCAGGGAGCCCGTGTGGTTTCGTCTTTATTTCTATTTCTACCTCCACGCACAAGAGCTCTATTTTTATACTCATTCTCATTAAAGTCATGGATGAATATTTATCAAGCAATGAATAATAATAAAGTGGCCAGAAAACAGTAATTCAGGGCAACATAAGCAGGAGAGCATTATCACCCTAGCATGCCTTCTTAGGAAAGCAGTGTCTCTTGGGAAACTAGGGGAGCACCGGCATCCCAGGAGATAACTAACTCCCCAGTAAGCATTCTTGCATAAACTTTCTCATGAGACAAGGCCATCTGGGCATACTTCCCCTAAGTTATGGCTTAATTTACCAAGCATATTTTTAAAGTCATAGGAACATTATTTCACAGTCCCTACACCCTTCCACTCAGAACAGAAACAGAGTCAGTTACATAGTAACTGGAAGGCAGGAAGTTGGCCCCTCTAGGAACAGACAGATTAGCCACGTGAAGGTGGGAACAACGCAGATGATTACACTGCTCTGTGATCAGTGCTCAATTAAGGAAGGAGCAACTAACCAGCATTGTAGGCCGAAGTCTGGACTCTTCGTCAGATGCAGAGATGCCGTATATTGTATTGCATAGCTAATTTATTCTTTTTTTTAATTTTATTTATTTTTGTATGTGTATGAATGTACTGTCTGCATGTAGATTTGTGCACCCATGTCATGCAATGCCTCGGAGGTCAGAAGAGGGTCTCAGATTCCCCTGGAACTGGAGTTCTCCTGGAATTGGAGTTACAGACAGTTCTTAGCTGCCATGTGGGTGCTGGGGATTGAACCCGGGTCCTCTGCAAGAACAGTCAGTGCTCTTAACTGCTAGGCTATCTCTCCAGCCCCTAATTTATTCTTTATGTCCCGTTGTGACCATAGTCTTTGAAGCAGGTAGTTAATTGATACTGTGGGGTTAGAAATGCCACTCTACCAAAGAATCTCTTGAGAGGCCAAAAAACTGTGGAGGAAAAGCTTTAATAAAAGAACATTATATCAAGGAAAAAGTACAGACTACAACACAGAGATAGCGACAGAGACAGATCGACGTGTCGGGCTGAGCACATTCCCATGGGACTGGAGAGCAGCGGCCCTGAGGTCCAATCCTCTCCCACTTTTATTCCCAGTTAGGGGATTTCCACTGCGGTTACGGTGACCCTTTCTCTGACTGGTGGGGTCTTGGTGGTTGCAGACCAGGCAGTCTTTCATTGGATCAGTCCACCTGTTCTGTACCCCTTTGTTTGAAACAATGGCTGTGTTTAGCAGCTTGAAGTCCCTTGGAGAGTAATGGGCTCCTTAGGGGGTGAGAAGTACTCCTACAGGGCTGGGAAAGTTCATCCTGACCTCAGGTAGCTCTGGGAACTAATAAGTCAAGGTGGGGAGGGAGTAACTATGGGAACCAGACCTGCTTCAACTAGAGAGTTGGTCCTGCATGGTTAACTCTTTCCTTTTGATTAACTTCTTTCTGACCTGGTCCTAACAATACTGCTTGGATCATAAGTGTCTTAAGATGGAGGTTTTAAGAGATGGGGGCCTAAGTTAGAGGGGCATGTCCTTTCAAGGACACAGTGGCACCCCAGACGCCTCTTCCTCCTTCCTCCTCTCTTGGGCTTGCTGGTCATGAGCGAAGTGGTCTTTGCTCTGCTGTGCACTCCTCATTATGACATGCTGCCTTCCGTAGACTCAAACCAACATAGACCATGATGACAGTCCCTCATAGACTGAAACCTCAAAAACTGTGAGCCGAAATAAACCTCTTATCTTCATAAGTTATTTTATCTCAGGTATTTGCTACAGTAATGGAAAGCTGACTCATACAGTAACTGATACTGACATGAAAGGAAAGAAGGGCCTTCTATCACTCTCTAAGCAGCTCTGTGTCTCAGACCCTTAATTAACCTAATGTAAATATGGATCACACACATGAGTTTCCTGTGGTACATATATTAGAAATTAACCAGGGCTAGGGACTCTATAAGGTAGATGTGAGTCTTCTGTAATCTTGAAACATCCTTGCGGCATATATCACTTAGTAAGTTGCTGAACCATATGTCTGTTTCCTTACCTGGAGAATGGGATACCTGTATGTGTTATAATAATGCAGAATTTGTGTTATTATGAGGGTTAAATTGGGAAATGAGAATTTTAAGATACTAAGGGCATGTTTAGTATATGGATAAGAGTTCCTGGGCTAGGTGAAATATTTTTATTTATATGCTATTATATACTTCTCGATATAGAACTTAGAAAAGTTGGCCTGGGGAGATACCTGGGTAGTTGAATGCTTATCTAGCACATGTAAAGTCCCGGATTCATAAGACTATACTTTCAGGGATCATTTCTATAGTTTGTAAAGTCCCGGATTCAATCCCCAGCATTGCAAAGAAAAAGTAAATGTGTCACTATCTGGTCAGCAAATCACAAATAATTTTTCATTTCATTTTGTTTTCTAGTACCAATCTTCAAAATAATGATTATCCATATTATATACCTAAAAATACATCTCTCTGCCATTGCTAAAACTCAAATGCTTTTTTAATTTTTTTTTTTTTATTTTTTTTTTGGTATTTTTGAGCCAGGGTCTCCCTTTAGTCCCAGCTGGCCTGGAACTCACTCTGTAGACCAGGCTGGCCTTGAACTCACAGAGATCCACCTGCCTCTGCCTCTTGAGTGCTGGGATTAAAGGTGTGTGCCACCACACCTGGCTAAAACTCAAATGCTTTTAATCTAAATCTGATTGCTGTCTTTAACCTAAACAAAAATTGATATAAAATACTAAGATGGACCTGTTTTTCTTCGGCGTCCCTCGCTTCCATTTCCTTTGGCCTCCCATCGCCACTCCCTATTTCTAGGTATAATGGAACCCTTTATCAGCTTCCTCTTCCCATGTCCCTGTTAAAAATTCCCCTTGGATAAGCAATCTTTAGTTGAGTTCATGTATCCCATCACAAAAAGATTGTATAATGTTCTCCACAAGCAACTACCCTAGATGATGTAGCCTAAAAGCCTAGCCAAACTCAAAGGAGTCTAAGGGAAGTCAGGTGTACATGGGCAAGTAGAGAATGTGTCCATACCCTCCCCAACCTCTTCCCTGGCCAGCTCTGGAAAGTCACAACTCAAATCATTGACAGAGCTATCGTCAGCCATTCTACTGGATCAATGTGTGAACAATGCTGAAGTTGGACCTGGGTGTGAGTAGCTGTTTTTCCTGGTCATTAGTCACAAAATGTCAATGTTTATGTAACTGTGGTCAAAATCCAGAGGCACCAGCTTGACCAAAACTTTCCTTTCTCGGTCTCACAGTACAGTTTTGTACCCAACTTCCATGAATGTGTAACTGTGTGGCTACAGTACATCGGCTGGAAAATTATGTTTTCCTTGACAGCAATTACGGTTTTACCCGAAGATCTTCCAGCCTGAAACAACATTTAAAGGCATATTTTTAAAATTAAGAAAAAAATACTATTAATGAAGCAGTGAAACCACACACTGACTCTAAAAAATAAATAAATAACCTATGTTACATTTGAACTGAAATATCAATCTTACTGTTCTCTCCCGTTATATAAAAACATCATGTCTTCCAATCAACACACAATTAAATGTATGTTAAACCAATAGAGACTCTTTGCAAAATGTACAAAGCATAATTTTCTTCTATAAGAAAAAATATGGCAGTTCTTAAAACATCTGTCATAAAACAGGAATCCATTGGACTCATTAGCAAACATAACAGCAAACCTTGAAAATATTACCCATTCAGCACTTGGCGGCAGAGGCAGATGGATCTCGGTGAGTTCAAGGCCAGCCTGGTCTACAGAGCAAGTTCCAGGTCAGCTGGGGCTACAGGGAGACCCTGTCTCAAAACCACCAAAAAAATAAAATAAAATATTTACCCATTACCTCTACCACATATAGTTACAGGAAGATATACTTAAATGCTGACACAATTAGCTGTCTGAAGAATTTAAGAATCTGGATTGGGGCTAAGAGATGGCTTAGTGGTAAGGAGCACTGGATGCTCTTGCAGAGGACCCAGGTTCGATCCTCAGCACCCACATGGCGGCTGAGAGCCGTCTTTAACTCTAGTTCCAGGGGAATACGACACCCTCTTCTGACCTCCGCGGCATTGCATGACACGGGTGCACAGACCTACATGCAGACAGTACATTCATACACATACAAAAATAAATAAAAAATTTTAAAAAAAAGAGCACTGGCTGCTCTTGCAGAGGAATTCCCAGCACCCACATGGCAGCTAACAACTGTTCGTAAACTCCAGTTCCAAGGAAACTGACTTCTACAGACATTTCACGACACGGGTGCACCTACCTACATGTAGGTAAATACACTCATACATAAAGTAAAAATAATGAATTTTTTTTTTAATCTGGAGGGGCTGGAGAGATGGCTCAGTGGTTAAGAGCACACACTGTTCTTGCAGAGGA
Source organism: Rhizomys pruinosus (assembly GCA_009823505.1). Lineage (NCBI taxonomy): Eukaryota > Metazoa > Chordata > Mammalia > Rodentia > Spalacidae > Rhizomys > Rhizomys pruinosus. Next base: position 2,307,086 of record VZQC01014075.1, read on the forward strand.
CTCAGATTCCATTCCCAGCACCCACATATCAGCTGACCAAACATCTGTAATTCGAATTCCCGGGAATTGGACACCTTGTTCTGACATCTGAGCACATTTCACAACATGGGTGCACTTACATGCAAGCAAAACACTCCTACACATAAAATTTAAAAATAATAAATAAAATAATTTTTTTAAATCCAGAGACTATGGAAAGTGTGGAAAATGTGAGCCATGAGTCCAGGAGCTGTAGAGTCTGGCTCGGCTGAGTGTGCTTCTGCAGGCAGCTTTATCTTTTTTTAAATATAATTTTTATATTTATTATTTTATACTTAATATTTTATGGATTCTTTGAAAATGTACTCTGATCATATTCAGATTCCCTCCCCAGCTCATCTCAGACCCAGCCCATCCCTGTATCACCTTCTCTTCATGTCCTCCATTATATTTTATGTCTATTTTATGTCCCCAAGTATTCTTTTTTTAACTTATACAGACATATTTTTTTTAACGTGTGTGAGTATACTGTCTGCATGTATGTAAGTGCAGCTGTGTTGTACAATGCCCATGGAGGTCATAAGACAGTGTTGTATTCCCTTGGAACTGGAGTTATGGACCATTGTTAGTCTCCATGTCTGTCCTCCTTGGGTCTAGGTCTCTAGAAAATTCTAAATGATGCACCCACACACACCTGACCTCTAAAACTTTGTTAAAATTAAGTTTTTACGCTCCCTGATGGCAGGTGATTCTTCATCTTCCTTCTCTACTATAATGAAGATAAAGCCAATCTAATCTTCCATCTCTCCTCAGAGGGCCTGGCCACCTTGGAAATCACATTTACTTGCCTGTCTTGGGACACTGGCTCCTTCACTTGATTCAAGTGAAGTTTTGATTTTGTAGATCATCTGGTCGTTTCCTTAGTTTTCAGGTGGGAATGGCATAGGTTTCTTTGTATCCTAAATGCTTTAATTTGGAGACAGTAAGCAAACTCTATTGGCAAAAGAAAAAAAAAAATGTCCATGGGAAGAACAACCATTTTCATACACGTGTGAGAGTGTAGGGTGTGGATTATGTCCAACTAAAGAATACATAACTCCCCAAAGTCATTCGAATCTTTTTTTAAAATTAATATTATGCAAGCGAAACCATAAACGTCTTTTGGATTGCCATGTGATCAGTAGCTAAGATGTCAGCAGATTTATATATGTTCGAACCTGGTTAATAAACTGCTTGATGTAGCCTCCAAGTGCCCTGCAGTCTGCAGTATTCTACTGTGGATTGCTGGTGTGTTGGTAGACTACTGGTAGGAATGGTTGGTGTAAGCAGGGATGGATCCCTCTCTGGGCTCCATCTTACCAAGATNATAGCTTCATGTGTTTAAATTCTTGATTCTGGGGCTAAAGGGATAGCTCAGCAGTTAAGAGCACTGACTGGTCTTGCAACTTCGATTCCCAGCACCCTCTAGTTCCAGGGGATCCAATGCCCTCTTCTGACCTCCAAGGGCATTACACAACATGGGTGCACTTACGTACATGCAGGGAATATGCTCAGACACATAAAAAATTATTTTTAATTTTTTTTTTACTTCTTGGTCCTTAGCCATGGCACTGTTTGGGAAAGTTGTGGAATCTTTAGGTGATGGAGCCCCACTAAAGAAAATGAGTTACAGGGGCTGGAGGGATGACCTATCGGTTAAGAGTGCCAACTGCTGATGGGGCTTGAGAGATGGCCTAGTGGTTGAGAGCACCGACTGCTCTTGTAGAGGGCCCGGGTTCGATCCCCAGCACCCACATGGCGGCTGAGAACCGTCTGTAACTCCAATTCCAGGAGAACTCCAGTTCCAGGGGAATCTGACGCCCTCTTCTGACCTTCGAAGCATTGCACAACATGGGTACACAAACCTACATGCAGACAGTACATTTATACACATAGAAAATAAATTTTAAAAAATTAAAAAAAAAAAAAGAAAGAAAATGAGTTACTTGGGGCTAGCCTTGGGGTTTCATAGCCTGGCCCCACTTCCTGTCTGCTCTTTGCTTTCCGGCTCCAGTACCTACATGACAGGCCTCTTAAACTCCTGCCTCAGTCCTCTTCTCTCCATGAACTATACCATTTCTTCTCTGCGTGTTTATGTCTGGATTTGTTAACATAACTTTATAAGAAAATAACATGATTATCATTGAGAAACTTTGTATAATGTGATGGTTAATCCTGGGTGTCAACTTGACTGAACGGAGGAACAAATAAGAGAAAAAGGATCTTTGGATTGGACCACCTCAACCAGGATGGCCCACCCCAAATGTGGGTGTTACCTTCTGCCGGCAGGCAGTATTAAAGGCCATGGCAAAGGGAGATGGTCCCTTTTTTCCTGCGGCTTGCCTCTCAGTGGTGAGTTTGTCTTGCTGCTGTGATTAACCCTACGGATCCCAGCGTGTACTGAGACCCGCAGATCTCCTGGAATCCATCGGGCCTTCAGCACCAGATTGGGACTACTGAGACATCCAGTCTTGCGGACTGAGCAGTTTTCCTGGATTCTCAGCCTCTCCAGTGCGGCTTGTCTACTGTTGGACTCCTTGAACTCTGTCACGTGAGCAAATTAATAAATTGTATATAGCTGTATATTCGTCCTGTTACTTCTATTTCTTTAGAGAACCCTGACTAATACATATAGGTTAGAGAATTTTGGGATTTGGAAGGGGAAGAATGAAGGGCGAACTCACATTAGCAGCAATAGTGAGAACGTTCACAGTATTGTTGAAGCTTGGTTATAGCTTTGTTAGTAAAATAAACTCAAAATTGTAGTAGACCTATAGAATTGGGAAGTTCCATTCTAATATGCAATTACATATTTTTAGTTTAAGAGATGTTTAAGAGATAACGGTTTAATTATTCTTTTTTTTTTTAATTGGTCTTTTTGAAACAAGGTCTCCCTGTAGTTCTGGCTATCCTGGAACTCATTCTGTAGACCAGGCTGGCCTTGAACTCACATAGATCCACCTGCCTCTGCCTCCCAAATGCTAGGATTAAAGGCATGCACCACCACACCCGACTTAATTATTAAAGTACTTTTTAACTTTTTTAAGTGCCCAGACTGATTTTTAACATTTTACAAATTGGTTTTATTTTATGTGTATGAGTGAATTGCCTGCAGGAAAGTGTATCTATGTTGTGCAATGCCCTCGGAGGTCAGAAGAGAGTGTTGGAGCTCGTGGAACTGGAGTTATAGGTGGTTGATAGCCACCACGTGAGTGCTGTGAATTGAACCTGAGTCCTCTGCAAGAGCAGCCAGTGCTCTTAACCACCGAGCCATCTCTCCAGCACCCCCCTCTCCAGACTGATTTTTATCTCTAGAAGTTCAATTAGGTGATTTACATTTTCGGTTGGGCACAGGTGAACACACACATGATGGAAAACCCCTTGGTGTCTGGGACTGGGAATGTTCCAGCATCAAGGCCTAGGTGCCCAGGACCACGTGTGGAGTCAAGACCACAGCTGGCCATCAAGGAAATCCATTCTTGAGAATCAGTCCTCCCAAGACCAGAATCTACAAATGACAGAAACCTCACCCGTCCCCCAGGAAAAGCCCAACCCAGAGGCAAAGCCACTGCCTTGGGACCTCAGGGGAAGGGGCTGTGGTGAACGCAGGTACTTAGAGAAGGCCAAGACTGCTAACAGACACGGTGAAACCCCCATCCCCCAGTCTGCTCCACAATCAACCACCACCACAGGAATGTGGAGCTGTGGCTGCTGCAGACCACAGCTCCAGGTTCACAGGAGTGGACCACAGCTCCAGCTGAGAGTGCCATCTTGAACCAGGTTCACAGGAGTGGACCACAGCTCCAGCTGACAATGCCATCTTGAACCAGGAGCCAAAACAAGCCCTCCCATTTTTAGTTGTTGATCTCAGGTGTTTTCTCACTGGAACATAACTAAGTGAACCTCTGTCATTTTCTTTTCTTTTTTGTTTTTTCTTTTTTTCTGTCTTTTCTAGACAGGGTCTCCCTGTAGCCCCAGCTGTCCTGGAACTCGCTCTGTAGACCAGGCTGGCCTTGAACTCACAAAGATCTGCCTGCCTCTGCCTCCCAAGTGCTAGGATTAAAGGCGTGCACCACCATGCCCGGCTGCAATGTGTCATTTTCAACCTTACAGGACATCTCCATTGCTTTACCCTCCCATTACCACATCCAGAATCTAAACTTAGTATTGGGCTTTAAAATAATTTAATAAATGTTTTGAATAAAGATACAAAAAATAGTATTCCAGTTTTTTTATGATAGTAGGCAGAGTTATAGCTAAAATACTGCATATTTGGATTCATGAAGTCTTTGACATGCTAAAATAAAAAGACATAATATGCATACATGTTGGGTTCTGGAGGAGCCAGAGAGATAGCTCAGTGGTTAAGAACACTCCTTGCTCTTCCAGAAGACCTGAGTTTGGTTCTCAGCACCTGCTCACAACTGCCTGTGACTCCAGCTCCTAGGTTCCCATGCCTTTTCCAGCCCTTGGCCACCACCTGCGCACATGTGGCAGACACACATATACACGTGAATAAAAGTTAATAATAAATATTTTAAAATAGAAAATAAAGTAAAATCGGGCTTGATAAATTACACCTCAGGTTACAGGAGTGTGGGATTGGTGAGACCTGATTTAACAGCACAAGTTCATCTGAGAACAGCTTAGGATTTCCAATAGGTAAAAATTCAATGAGTCAAGGGATGATGTAATGGTCCAAAATAGCTGCTTCACCTTAGATTACCCTGGTGAAAGCAAGGTGTCAGACCAAAGCAAGTCTCTGTCCTGCAGGTTGGACCCATGCACTGAGTCCTGGACCATGTTTCACAGGGGTCACCAGTTAACTGGAATTTGGAAAAAGGAATATGGCGTCTGGAAACCTGGTCCTCTGGGGAGCAGGCAAATCAGAGGGGGTTTTATTTTTTGTTTTTTGTTTTGTTTTGTTTTTCTTTTGGCCTTTTTGAGACAGGGTCTCCCTGTGGCCCCAGCTGTCCTGGAACTCACTTTGTAGATCGGGCTGGCCTTGAACTCACAAAGATCCACCTGCTTCTGCCTCTCAAGTGCTAGGACTAAAGGCATGCGCCACCACACCTGGCTCATTGTTTTTTGTTTTTTTTTTTCCAATTTGGTTTAGTCTTCTAAAAATGTGGACTTTTTCTTTATCATTAAGTAAATTTGTCCCTTGAGGCTGGAAAGATAGGTCGGCCCCGCAGTTAAGAACACTTTCTGCTCTTCCAGAGGACCTGAGTTTGGTTCCAAGTACCCACATGGAAGCTAACAATAACCCCTAACTCCAGTTCTAGGGGATCTGACGCCCTCTTCTGGTCTCTTTGGGCATTGCACACATGTGGTGCACTTGTATACTAACAGGCAAAAACACTCACACCCATAAAAATAAATAAAATATTTTAAAGTAAATTTGGTCTCTGCTCCTTCCTGTTCCAGAGTCAACCGCATCCTCCCACGCAGTGGCAAGCTCATCCCTGAGACACGATGGTGAAGGTCAGAGTGAGTGGATTTGGCCATACTGGGCAACCAGTCACTAGGGCTGCTTTCATCGCTGGCAAAATGGATATTTTTGCCATCAATGACCATTTTGTTGACCTTGACTATGTGGTCTACATGTTCCAGTATGATTCCACGACCGGCAAATTCCACGGTCCAGTCAAGGCTGAGAACAGGAAACTTGGCATCACTGGAAAGGCCATCTCCGTCTTCCAGGAGCAAGATCCCACCATCGTCAAATGCTGCCATGCTGGTGCCAAGTACATTGTGGAGTCTACTGGTGTCTTCACTACCATGGACAAAGCCGGGGGCCCGCTTGAAGGGCTGAGTCAAAGGGTCATCATTTCTGCCCCTTCTGCTGATGCCCCCATGTTCGTGATGGGCATGAACTATGAGAAAGCTGACAACTCCCTTGATCAAGATTGTCAGCAATGCCTCCTGCACCAACTGCTCAGCCCCCCGGCCAAGGTCACCCATGACAACTTCAGCATTGTTGAGGGACTCATGATCACAGCCCAGGCCATGGCTACCCAGAAGACTATAGAAGCCCCTCCGGAAAGCTGTGACACGGTGGTCACCCGGCTGCAGAGAGCATCATCCCTGCATTCATAGCCAGTGCCACAGCTGCGGGCAAGGTGAACCCAGAGCCAGCTGAACAGAAAACTCCGCACGCTCTTTAGTGTTCCTACCTCCAGTGTGTCTGTGGTGGAGACACTTCCAACCTGCTGCCTGGAGAAAGCTTCTAAATGCAATGACATCAAGAAGGTGGTGACAGAGGCACCAGAGCAATCCTAAAAGACACCGTGAGCAGGCTGGAGAGACGGCCTAGCGGTTAAGAGCACCGACTGCTCTTGCAGAGGACCCGGGTTCGATCCCCACACCCACATGGTGGCTGAGAACTGTCTGTAACTCCAGTTCCAAGAGAACTCCAGTTCCAGGGGAATCCGACATCCTCTTCTGGCCTCCGTGGCATTGCACAACACAGGTGCACAGACCTTCATGCAGACAGTACATTCGTACACATACAAAAATAAATAAAAAATTTTTAAAAGACCAATAGCGTGTTTCTATGGGAGCACTGTTTATTCTATAACTAGGTAACAATTTCTAGAAGAAAATCAATTTTTGCATATGTGTGTACTTGTGTATGTGTGTCTGTGTGCACATGTGTGTGAGGGTGCATGTGCACATGTGCGCACATGCATGTGGAGAGCAGAAGTGATGTTGAACACCTTGCTCAATCATTATCTTATTACATCCATATGTGTGTGTGTGTGTATATATATATATGATTTTTGTGTGTATGAGTGTTTTGCCTGCATGTATGTAAGTGTACACATGATGTCCTATGCCCAGAGGCCAGAAAAGGGCATTTGGGTCCCTGGACCTGGAGTTATGGACAGTTGTCAGCCACCACGTGGATGCTGGCAACTGAACCTGGGTCCTCTGCAGGAGGCACCAGCACTCTGAACCACTGAACCCTATCTCCAGCCCCTCCTTTTTTGAGACTAAGTCTCTTACTCAAGCTGGAGCTTGCTGACTAGCTGCACTGACTTGTCGCCGGCAAACACTGAGTCTCCTATTTGTGCTCCCCCAGTTCTGGGATTACAGGTACACACTACCACATCCAACCCTTTACATGAGTACTGGGGGGTCCAGACTCTAGTAATCATGCTTGCATGGCAAGCACTTGACAGACTTCTCAGACCCAACTCTTTAAACTGATGGAATGGATACAACTTTGGATATTCCAAGAACCTAAGAGGAAAGAAGCGGAACATGAGATAAGAAGCCTCATTACTGTCTATCACAATCCACCCAGGAAAAGGTGGCTTGCTCTTCTATCTCTCCCAGAAAGAGCAGCACACAATGAGCTCGTTCAGCCTCACCTTTCTCCTCAGAGCAGAAAAACCCACATGGAGAAGAAAAGATATCCATCTTCAGCCATGAGAAGGTGCTATACATTGTTCATGGCCCAGCCAGGACTAAAGATACTAGTAGCTGACTATGTCTCTGGGGGGTGGTTTTTAATCTCAGAGAAGTAGATGATAGATGAGCTCCATTATCTTTGATAGAAGTTAAAAGAAAGCTTCAACCAGGCATGGTGGTATATGCCTTTAATCCCAGCACTCGTGAGAACATTATGAAAGCTTCCTCATGATAAGATGAGGAAGAGAGATGAGTTAGCATCCTTACTCTCTCACGAGGAGAGTGTTATGATTCAGGAAGAAGGCTCTGTGCTTGTGGAGTCCCACCCTATAAAAGATTGTGCTAAATAAATCTTTTTTATTTTTATTTGTTTATTTTTCTGAGGGATTCTACAATATGAGAGCACAGATGTTTTCAGATCACATTGACGTTGCTCAGTTTGCCATACAATTAGGTAATTGGCACTAGCATCCACAGACGAGGGATACCATTCGTCGTTTGTTTTCCTGGGACTGTGTTACTTCACTCAGCATGATATCTTCCAGCTCCATCCAGCTAAATAAATCTCTATTCTTTACTTTTTTCAATATTTACCTCATGTTTGAGGTGTGTGTGCACACACAGGCACATCTGTTACCCTGTGCATGTCACAAGACAACTTCAAGGAATAAGTTCTCTGGCTCCGCCACGTGGCCCAGGAGATTAAACCAGGCCAACAGTCTTGATAGCAAGTGCTTTTCCCACTGAGACATCTCACCAGCCCCTAAATCTTTATTTCTGAGGCTTGGGATGTAGCTCAGTTGGTAAAACCCTTACCAAGAATGCTTGCCTAGCAGGGCTGGAGAGGCGGCTGAGTGGTTAAGAGCATTGGTTGTTCTTGCAGAGGACCTGAGTTCAATTACCAACACCCACATGGCCACTAACAACCATCTGTAACTCTAGTTCCAGGGAATCTGACCCTCTCTTCTGACATCCATGGGCATTGCACAACACAGGTGCACTGACATTCACGCAGGTTATACACTCATACACATAAAATTAAAATAACAAATAAAATAATAAAAAGAAGAATCCTTGCCTTGCAGACATAAATCCCTGGGTTCAATGCCTAGCACTGGAATGAAACTCCACATGCTGCATATGTCTCAGCTACATAGTGAGTTAGAAGCCAACATGGGCTACATAAGACCCTGCCTCATAAAATATCTTATTCTTTATAAATTATCCAGACAATAGGACTCAGTTATAGCAACAGAAAACAGACCTGGACAGATGACTACTCCCCACTCACTTAGCTGGCACTCTCAGTGACTCTTCTGCCCATGTGATAAAATGGCCCTACAGTTCTGTTGTCTCTTCTGCTGTTTGTTGTGTTCTCAGAATTTGGACAGACTTAGCCACTAATGGTGGACATGTGCCTGCCTGTGAATCCAGGCCTTAGAACTTCTTGTGTGCCATTAAGAGCTCCATCTAGTGACATGGCAAAATATGTCTGTGGGTGCAATCATGGCACAAATGTTGTGGTGCAACCAACCGCTTTCTGATTAGATTTAAGGCCTGCTTCACAGGAGGAACCACATGCCTGGTACTATAAATCTGACCAAGAACCCATAGCTGGGGAGCTCATAGGCCCCAGGGGTGAACCTACTACTATTACTAGGCTAAATGGACATAGCATCAAACTGCCCTCAGATTAGTGAAGGACTCAGTTCTCATGAGAGGTATCTTTGTACAACAGATGGTGGTTAACACAGAAACTCTCAACTGATCAAAGTGTAGAGAGTGTCAATGGAGTACTCATCCACAAATATATGTCACTCATCTATGTTACACACAGACACATTGAAACACACACACGCACATACACACACGCACACACACGCATGCATGCATGCACACCAGTGACTGTTACAGAAGCTAAGAGAAGGTGGGGGCCAGGCATGATGGCACACGCCTTTAATCCTAGCATTTGGGAGGCAGAGGTAGGTGGATCTCTGTGAGTTCAAGGCCAGCCTGGTCCACAGAGTGAGTTCCAGGACAGCTGGGGTTACAGGGAGACCCTGTCTCAAAAAGATCAGAGAGAGAGAGAGAGAGAGAGAGAGAGGAGAGAGAGAGAGGAGAGAGAAAGAGAGAAGGTAGGAGCTGGAGGAGGAAAGATTCTAGAGGGGCCTAGGGAGAGGAACTGGGTTGAATATCATCAAAATATATTATATGAAATTCTCACACAATTAATAAAAAATGTTTAAAGGAAAAAAATCTGTCCAGAATAAATGGTTTCCTGGAGTGACAAACAATGTCTCGTTACTGGAACTTGAGCATTCATTCACATACTCATTCATTCAACAGTCATTAAATACCAACTGTCTCCTCTCTCTCTCTCTCTCTCTCTCTCTCTCTCTCTCTCTCTCTCTTTCTCTCTCTCTCTCTCTCCTGTATCATCACTTTACATGGCGCCCTCTCTCTGTGTCTTTACCATCTCCTGAATTTTCTTTTCCCGTTTTTTGCTTTTTTTTGGGGGGGGTCTTTTCGAGACAGGGTCTCCCTGTAGCCCCAGCTGTCCTGGAACTCGCTCTGTAGACCAGGCTGGCCTTGAACTCACAAAGATCCGCCTGCCTCTGCCTCCCAAGTGCTAGGATTAAAGGTGTGCGCCACCACGCCCGGCCCCCCTTTTTGCTTTTTACGCAAATGAGTCACATTACATTAAAATTAAAACATTATCAAAGTTCCTGCTGCCCTCTAGTGGTCGTACTCTAGAAATGGCACTCCCAGAAGGAACGTTAATGAAACTATTGATAATAATCATAAAAAGGGCAGTGAAGACAATGGACTAGAGGGAAGAGAAAGGTAACTAAGTTGTGCAACTCCCTGAAGCCTCAGTAGCCACATCCACAGATTGAAAACTAAAAACCTCTCCTCCTGATTGAGAGAATACACAAAGCCATTCTAAGCACAGCTCCCTCCCAATAAAGGAACATCATGATTTGCTTATTTAACCTTCACAGTTCTATAGGAAACTGAGCCCCAGCACATGTTGAACATTTTTTAAAGTATTTTATTATCTTGATTTTATGTCTATAAGTATTTTGCCTGCATGCTATGTAAGTGTACCCATGTCATGCAGTGCCCACAGCGGTCAGAAGAGGGCGTCAGATCCCCTGGAACGAGAGTTATGGATAGTTGTTAGTCACCATGTGAGTACTGGGAACCAAAATTGGGTCCTCTACAAGACAGCCAGTGCTCTTAACCAGTGAGCCATCTCTCCAGCCCATATAATAAGGAATCTTGAGATTTTTTTTCATTCTTTTTGAGACAAGGTCTTCCTGTAGTCACAGCTGGCCTGGTACTCACTAGGTAGACCCAGCCGGCCTCCATCTCACAGAGATCCACTTGCTTCTGCCTTCCAAGTGCTGGAATTAAAGGCATGTGCTACCATGCCTAGCTTAAGAATGTTTAAAGTCTCTTCTGCATCAAAAATTTTAAAAGAGACAGAAAAAGATGAAAAACATGTATGGCAGAATGCATGAGCTCTGGTAGGGTGGGGGGTAAGGAAGGGGGAGTGGTCTAGATTTGATTGGGAAATATATGAAATGCACAAAGCTTCAATAAAAACTTGGCTTTGAAAAAATAAACAAATAAAAATAAAAGTTAAAAAAAAGAATGTTTAAAGTCTTAGGCTATTTTCAAACATTGACTAGATGCTTACTGAGTAAAGTCCAGTGCCTGTAACAACACTTGCTTCCATTGATCAAATAATCTCTAAGTGCCTGACACTGTTCTAAAAGTTATGTGTCTATTGACACTCCACTATGGCCACTGATGAACTACTTTATTACCCCTATTTAACACCCCCCGAGAACCTGAGAAACAGAGGTGTTAGGGAGCTCACCCAAATTCTGATGTTTGGGAAGTAGAGCAGGTCAGAATTGGACAGGAGCACCTTTCTCAACAGCCTGTATTCTGGAAGACAGGGCAGTCCACAGGTAACATCTAAATGAAGGAGCACTGCACAGCCATAAAATACATGCCCCCCACGCAGACCTCAAGGGCATTTGGATAAGTGGAAAATTCTGATCTCGAAAGGTGATATATAGATGCGAGGTATGACCTACTTATATAACATCTCTGTTCTGTTGTGATAAAATCGCAGTGAGAGAGATTATGGTTTCCTGGGATTAGGGATGGTTGGAGGGGATGGAGGCACGACTAATACAGGCTCACGGAGGATCTTCATAGTGATGCATGGATTTACATCTTGATGTAAATCAAGGCCAGGGTTCCTCAAGGCTACATGAATGGCAAAATGTCATCAAACTGAACACAATGTTCCAACTCCTGGCTTTAACAGCATGTTACAATCATGAGAAATGTAACCACTGGAAGGAACTGGGGTGGGGAATACCTACACTTCACTGTAGTATTTTGAAATTTTCCATCAATCCAAATGTATTTTATGAAAAAATTGGCAATTTTAAAATTATATATATATATATACCTTTTTTTTAAAGTGGTAAACTGGGTACGTTAGCAGACTGAGGCCAGCCTGGTCTACACAGAAAGTTTCAAACCAGCTGGGGCTACGGGAAGACACTGTCTCAAAAAGACTAAAAAAAAAAAAAAGGAAAAATAGAATAAATTCGGGTCTCGAGAGATGGCTCAGCAATTAAGAGCACTGGCTATTCTTGCAGAGTACCTGGGTTCAGTTCCCAGTACCCACATGGTGGCTAACAATTGTCCCTGATTCCAGTTCCAGGGGATCTGACATCTTCCACAGACGTTGCATAACGTGGGTGCACTTACTCCCTCTTCCGGCCTCCATAAACACTGCATAACATGGTTGTTCTTACATACAGGCAAAACACTCATAAAGATAAAATGAAAATAAATAAATTTTGTTTTAAATTGAATAAGTTCATCTGTTACTGGATTTTTTTCTTTAGTCTTCCTTCTATTGTCTCTGCTTCTAATGTTTGTATCTATGTGTTCTAACTGTGAGCCAACACAATAGTTTTGTGAAGTGTGGAATGGTCTGAAAACAACAAACATGACTTCGTGCACATCAGAAATCCCAACACTCCTGAGAGAGGAAGGGTGCCTAGAAAGAAGTTCAAGGCCAGCCTGAGGCTGTATACAAAAATCTGTGTGTGTGTGTGTGTGTGTGTGTGTGTGTGCGCGCGCGCGCGCGTGCGCGCAGACTTTTGCATACATGTGCTCATGTTTCAATGAGTGTTAAATTCCGTGGGGATGGCAGGCATGGTGGCATATGCCTTTAATACTAGCAGCTGGGAGGCAGAGGCAGGCAGATCTCTGTGATTCAAGGCCAGCCTGGTCTACACAGTGAGTTCCAGGCCAGCTGGGATTACAGAGAGACCCTGTCTCAAAAAGACCAAAAAAAAAAAAAAATGTTGTGGGGACATGCTTAGGTTAAAATGTCAAGGGAAGGACTGGGAGGTCCCTAGTTTGGCAGAGTGCTTTCCTATCATGCGTGAAAGCTTGGGTGTGGAACCCAGCACTACAAAAACCAGCGAGAGGATCAGAAGTGGAGGGTCATCATCCTCTGCTCCATAATGAGTTCAAAACCAGCCTGGGTTCCATGAGACTCTGTCCAACCCGACCACCCCCCCAAAAAAAACCCACTCTTTAAAAATAAATAAACAGCACTAGGGAGACGCCTGGGTTGGTAAAGTGCTTGCTGTGCAAGCATGAGAGCCTTTGATCCTCTCAGAACTCAGGGAAAATAGCAACAAAACAAAAACAAAAGAAAACAAACAAAAATAGAACATGCTGGCATGTTTGTGAGTTGAATGTTGGGGGGGTCAGGGTCAGAGACCCGAGGGTTTCTGAGGTAGGCAGGCCACCCTGCCTAGCCAAATCGTCAGCTCCAGGTTCAGTGAGACCCTGTCTCAAAAACCAAGCTGGAGAACAATGGCGGAAGCTGTGCAGTGTTAACCTTAGTCACACATATGTACACATGCACGCACATGTCCCATACATGCACAAGAACATGTACACAAGACATACAAATAAATTAATAAAATCTTTACATGTTAAAAGAAAAATCAGTATGCAAAACTCATTTCTTTCTCTCTCTTTCTCTCTCTCTATATAAAGCCAAAATTTAAACCAAAATAGTGATGGTTTTGGATAATTTTGCCTCCTATTTTTTTAAGCTTCCAGGTATCTGAGCTCTTGTTAATAAGGACTGCTATGATCTTCAGAAAACTCAGACTGGCAAATATTTAAGATTGTAAAGTAAAACCAGTACCAGCATTTGCAAGAACATGAATTCGTTTCTCTTTTCAGTTAGATAATGAGACAGGAAACATAAATGGAAAATATTTTCAAGGCAGTAAAATCTCTAGTTTGGGAAGAGAGGAAGGATATTCAGAGCACAAACGGAAGCACCTAGCAGTGAGTGTGCTGGGTCAATTTCTGCATGGCAAAACCTACTTTGACTTCTGTTTAATGACTCAGGCAATTTTCTCACCACCAGGATTTGTCATGGACCGAAGGGAACAGAGGACCTGTCTTTCTCAGAAGAGAAAATGCTCAAAACTCTGAACCCAACAGTCACCATGTCTAGATGGGAGAGTTTCAAATGCACTGTGGAAAGAAAAAAAAAGAAAAAAGAAAAAAAGAAAGAATTACAAATGTAAGCGTACTGCTTTGCGGCAGGTCTATCAGCAGCACCAGCTGTGCCTGACAGAGGCCCACCTTACCGTGCATCTTCTCCAAGCCTGTACGTGCCTAGAGTATTACTCACAACGCAAGCCTGGGGCTTCAGATAATGGGACTTGGCCTCAAGCTAGGGAGCATGCTTTTTCCTGCCTTTCTGGGAAACTTAAGTCTGAACTGCAGAGCCTGACCCTGAACAGGCCCTTGGCATTCCCCTGAAGATAGGGAGGGATATTTTTCATTTTTTTTTTTTTATTCGAAACTGACTCGGGTTCACTTCCGAAGCTTCTCTGTGGCTAGACATCTGGCTGTTTCAAGGAGCTTTCAACTTTGTAAAGAAGCTGGAGTTGATTTCCACCTGGGTGAAAGCTCTTGGTTGTTGGTGCTGAAAACCAGGAGGAAAGTTCTCGTCAAGCCGCAGACACAGCCACGCAGGAAAAACGACAAAGGACGACTCCAGAATGCGTTTCAAGATGAAGCTAAGAAGTGCTTCTAACACAAACAGCCTCGGCCCACTGACCAGCAGTCGCAAGAGGACTCTCGTAGCTAGCACTGCACATCCTGCGGTGAAACTCCGGCCTCCCCCAGCACGGCTGACCTTACTGCTTCTGCTGTGTGCACTACAGACACCCCCCGGGAGCACTGAGGTAGGGGCAACTGTGAAGTTTGTCTCTCCATGATCAATGCACCAATAGGACAGTCACATGGTGACCACCTAAACCACCCATGGGTTCTTGGGATCTAATTGCATTCTGATTCCTTAGCAACTAGTGAAGAGTGTTGGGAATTGTTACTAATATAGAAATTTAGGAGATGAGCTCCAGTAGATGGTTCTAAACCCATGCTCATATAGTCAGGGGATTTAATTTTCAGAGGGCACATGAAGTTGGGAAGTG
Organism: Rhizomys pruinosus; assembly: GCA_009823505.1. Lineage (NCBI taxonomy): Eukaryota > Metazoa > Chordata > Mammalia > Rodentia > Spalacidae > Rhizomys > Rhizomys pruinosus. The sequence goes on from VZQC01014075.1 coordinate 2,322,088, forward strand.
GAAGTGGTGGGTAGGATTAGTGGAGGAATTTTAAGGGCCAATTGGCAGGGTGGATTGATCTAAACACATTATATGCGTATATAACCAAAACATTATATTCTCAAACAGTAAAAAGGAAGAAAAGTAAAATGAAAATGAAATATAAAATTCTTTATAGTTCATAATTTGGCACTGTGGAAGTGAGTGGTATAGAGTTATTGGCCTGATTCTCCATAATAATTAAAATACTGTTGCCACCAGACAAATAATAGAAAATAAACTCATGGGACTTTAAATTGCTTCATAATGACAACTTAAGTTATAAGTACTCTAATCTAAACATCTTTGTTATAAGTACTCTAATCTAAACATCTTTGTGTTTAAACTAACCTGATAGTAAGTGATGGAAGATATCTGAGATCTAGTGACAGGTTAAAAATGCGGTAGAGTCCATCATGAGATTTGACAGAATATGGTATTTTGTTTGGTTTGGCTTAGATTTTGTAAACTTGTTTTAGAACCTGCTATACTTGTTAAGATCACTCAATCAGCTTTAAAAATTGGACCTAGATCATATGAAAGTAGATGTCATCATGTCATAAATTATACAGTGCATGGTGGTGCATGCCTTTAATCCTAGCACTTGGGAGGCAAAGGCAGGTGGATCTCTGTGAGTTCAAGGCCAGCCTAGTCTACAGAGCGAGTTCCAGGACAGCTGGGGCTACAGGGAGACCCTGTCTGGAAAAGACCAAAAAAAAAAAAAATTACACAGTGCAAGTGCCAAACCGTGTGCCTTCTCGTTCCACTCCCTACCTCTTTGACATTGAATGGAATCTTGTCTTTTAATGACTACAGTTTACGAGAAAAGCATAATTTTTTTTTGCCAAGAAATAAGCATCTATTTGAATTTAGGTAATTCAACTAAGGTTCTAAATAATGGGGCTGGTGAAACTCAGTGAACCTCAAATCTCTAGCACCATTTCAGCACACTCTAGGTATCAGTCAGGAAAATTTATCTGCCTTTCCTAGGTACTGTCCCAACTGCCTCTAGCCCCTCATCCACTCAGCTCCCTGGAAGCAGACAAGCTGCTTTGTGGGTAACTTGGAATCGCTGGGTGTGTGGAGCTGGGCTATTCTCCATCCTCCTGGGACTTGGTTAGGAACTCTGTTCCTCCGTGACAAGCTCTTACCTGAGAGGCTTTAAGTCAAGCACTGCTTGCAACTGAGTGGACAAATCTGACTGATTCTAAAATTTCCACTTAAGGAGCCAACCTGTCACCAGACCTAAAGAGGTACGCTCCAACGTGGCCTTATTCAGGAAGGAGAAGAATTCAGCCTTCATAATTGCTTAATTTTTTTTCTTCATTTTTTTTCAGAATTTAGGTAAGCAAGATAGATTATTGTTTGCTAGAGTCCCCCTTAAGAGAACCTAACACTTCTCACCACTCAAAGTTGTTCTACAATGAAGTTAGACAGAATCTGCCTTCTTCTGCCTCCTGAGATTAAAGGCATGTATCACCATGCTAGGCAAGTTGGTTTTCTTTAAGGGAGTGATACTAAACAGGTTGACTAGGCTGCAGTGAGTGGACTCATACCAAGGGACATTTGGGGACACAAACATGGCTCAATAAGTATTAGCATATATGACAGAATCCATGAAGTCCAGTATGGGAGCTATGTGGATGGTGCAGATCGAGAAGGGGGGGTGGCGGGTCCTAGATATATACGATCAAGATATTTTGCATGAAATTCTCAAAAATTCAATTAAAAAAAAGAAGTGAAATAACCTTATAGTTTAATTATACTTTCTGCTTCTTGTAGTTTTCTCGGCCGCATATTCTCTCATGGATGTTGTAAAGAATATCTTTTATGAATATTTAAAATTTACGTCAAGAGAAGGTCCTATGCTTGAAATCCCAGGATTTGGGAGGCCAAGGCAGGAGGATTTCTGTGTTTGAGGCCTGCTTGGCTATGTATTGTTTGTTGTCAGTATGGGCTACAGTGTGAGACCCCATTTCAACAAAACCCAGTCCAACCCAATCAAAACAAAATCCTATACTAATGTTTTATTAAATTTACATTGTGTGCGTGTGTGTGTGTGTGTGTGTGTGTGTGTGTGTGTGTGTGTAGGCCAGAGGTTAATCTCAGGTGTCTTCCTCTACCACACTCTACCTTATTTTTTGAGACATGGTTTCTTACTACACCTGGAGCTCACTGACTCAGCTAGATTTTCTGACAAGAGATCTCTAGAGCTTCAGGGATGCTCTGGTTGGGGGGAGGGGGTCCTGTCTATCTCCACTGCCAATTCTGGGACTTCGGATGTACATGTTGTCGCACCTGGTTTCTAAGTACGTTCTGGGGATCCACAGTCAAGTCCTCATGCTTGTGTCACCAGCACTACCCACTGAGCTATCTCTCCTATCCCTTTATAGTAATTCTTTTAACTCCATTGTAGAACAACTTTGAGTGGTGAGTAGTGTTATGTTCTCTTAAGGGGGACTCTAGCAAACAATAATCTATCTTGCTTACCTAAATTCTGAAAAAAAAATTAAGCAATTATGAAGGCGAATTCTTCCCCTTCCTGAATAAGGCCATGTTGGAGCGTACCTCTTTAGGTGTGGTGACAGCCTCATTAAGAAAAAATTTCAGACTGAGGTCAGCCTGGTTATATAGTGAGTTCCAGGCCATCTGGAGCTACAGAAGACCCTGTCAAAGAAAGAAAGGAAGAAAGGAAGGAAGGAAGGAAGGAAGGAAGGAAGGAAGGAAGGAAGGAAGGAAGGAAGGAAGGAAAGAAGGAAGGAAGGAAGGAAACTCTCCATCAGTTGTCTATAGTTCTTGAATATTTTGCTGTTTTTTTTTATATACTCAGTACACAAAAATAAAAAGTACTATTATTTCAATGATACAAAGCATGCTTTTAGAGAGATGGATTTTTCCTGTTTTGGGTAATAGTTATGAATGAAACTGAGTCTCTAGTCCAGGAGGAAATAAATGTGAGAGTCTTTGTCCCAGACTCAGAATGACCGTTCTACCTCACGTAACTTCAACTAACACTGGTTTGGAGAAAGCTTGGATCTATAAAGCACAGAGAATCTGCTACCACGTTTCCATCTGATTTGAATAACTCATATCAAGATTTCTTTTTCTTATAGGTTTCACTTACGATTGACTTGGACTTGACACCAGACTCCTTTGATGACCAGTACCGGAGCTGCAGCAAACAGGTCATGGAGGAACTCAGTCAAGGAGACTATTTCACGAAGGAAATAGATGCCCATAAGAATTATTCCAGGGTATGGCAAAAAAACCACCTAACCTGGCTGGGCCTAGAGAAAGCCCTCCCCAAAGACATGACCACTACACACGCTGTGGCTGTCTTGGTCTACACCTCCAATCACAATGTGCGCTCTGATTTTTCTAGGGCAATGGCCAGAATTGCAGGGTCGCCCAAGCAGTACAAGCAGTCGTTCCACTTCAAGTACTTACACTACTATCTCACTTCAGCAATCCAGCTGCTACGGAACGCTGCCAAGAACGGCACTGTGTGCTACGAGGTGCACCATGGGATGCAGGGTGCCCACTTTAAAGCCAACATGGGCACCAGCATTCGATTCGGCCAATTCCTCTTCACCTCCCAGCTAGGAGAAGAGATGCAGAAGTCTGGAAACCAAACGCTATTTACCATATACACTTGCCTGGGTGCCCCTGTGCAAGACTTCTCCCTCGAGAAGAAAGTTTTGATCCCTCCCTATGAGTTATTTGAAGTCGTAAATAAGAGCTACACCCCAAAAGGAGATTGGTTCTACCTTCGGTCAATTGGGAACCTGAGTACATATGACTGCCAGATGCTAAAAGGTAAGCTGATATAAATCAGATCCATTTTAATTACTCCAGCTTTCCAGAACATTCATTTTATTTTATTTTATTATTTTAGTTATAGTAGGTCTCATGTAACCCAGGCTGGTCTTAAAGTTGCTATGAAGCCAAGGCTCCTCCTCCACCTTCTAAGTGCCATGGCTACCTGTGTGTGTCTCCACATCCAGATTGGTGCTGAAGCTTTCTCATCCCAGCTCCTTCACTGAGAAAGAGTAAAGTCAGGAATTCTTCTTAGACCTTATTTTTCTGGAGAATGCTACAGTCCACTTCTCTCTCGAATCTCAGTCCAGGAAATTCACAGATGGAGCTCAGGAACACTAATATCTAACTCTTCAGGAAGCGCAAATCCCTTGAGATTATTTCACATTCTTTTACTTTTGGTTTTTTTTTTTGGGGGGGGGGTTGTTGTTTTCATTTTTTTCCACTAGCAGAAGGCATACACTACTGCCTATCCCCCCAAACTCCCTATGAACCTGGTGGTTTATGTTAACTCACCTCTTCGTCCTTAATCCAAAAGTCATAATCTTTAAAACATAACATGCAGCCAGACATGGGGGTACATGCCTGTAATCCCGGTTCTTAGGAAGCAGTAGCAGAGGACCAAGGTCATTCTCAGCTATTTCGGGAGTTGGATGCCTGCCTGGACTTCAAGAAACAAACAATAATAACAAAAAAAAACACAACATGCAAACCTTCAAAGTCAACCAGTCAGTGAAGAAACAGTACCTTTTTTTATTTTTTTTTTAATTTTATTTATTTCTGTATGTGTATAAATGTACTGTCTGCATGCAGTTCTGTGCACCCATGTCGTGCAATGCTGCGGAGGTCAGAAGAGGGTGTCGGATTCCCCTGGAACTGGAGTTCTCCTGGAATAGGAGTTTCAGATGGTTCTCAGCCGCCTGTGGGTGCTGGGGATCGAACCCGGGTCCTCTGTAAGAGCGGTCAGCGCTCTTAACCACTAGGCCATCTCTCCAGCCCAGTACCTTTTTTTAATAGTTGACTTATTTTTAATTTATAAAACAATGCCAACAACATAATAAATACTCAGTGTTATTATTGTTATTGTTATCAACGATATTTCTTTAAAATTTAGCAGGAGAGGATTAAAGCCAGATTTTTACAACATTAGCAAGAGACTGCTATACATGATTCTCGAAATTACATAGTCAGGTACATTTTATAACAACAAACTATTATAATTAAGTTTCCAACAGGCTTCCCAACAGACACATATAAGTTCATTAAGGTTTGGAAAACTTCTGCTGTGAAGAGCCAAAAAGTAAATACTTCAGGCCAAGGGACAATGTCTCCAACAATTCGAGACACTATTATTGCTGAAAGGCAAATCATCTTTTTTATATTTCACATTTAAAAATGTAAACAGTAATCTAAATGTGTAGGCCACACAAAAACAAGCAACTGCTGGATATGAAAAAGAGGACAGCCGGGTGTGGTGGCGCATGCCTTTAATCCTAGCACTGTGGAGGCAGAAGCAGGTGGATCTTTGTGAGTTCAAGGCCAGCGTGGTCTACAGAGTGAGTTCCAGGACAGCTGGGGCTACAAGGAGACCCTGTCTCAAAAAGATAAAAAAAAAAAAAAAAAACAGGACATAACTTACCAACTCTAATGCTGTGGAGTCACAAATTTATCTTTCTGAGAAACAGTATCTTAAGAACATGGTCCTGCAAGTTGGCCAGAATTAGTCCTTGTAAACTTGCAAGTTCAAAATGTCCAAGGATGCAGCCCATCCACAAGAGTCAAGAGGTCAAATTGGGAGCAAAACAGATTCAAGGGAATAAATTTGAAAAAAAAAAATTAATTTCTCCTCTAATTCCTCTACCACCCCTCAGGTGGCCTATACTTGTTACCACAGTAACACGTTTTCATGGCTTATAAGAAGACTCAAAATATGGCCAGAGAATTTTAATTGGTTTTTCTCCCATCACTTTTGCTTCTGTCAGCAGAGCGATCTGTGCCCAAAACCCACACACGCACATACACATTCTGTTCTTTATCACCGGATTCACAAAGAAAGATTTATGTTAAAATGTCTCCCATCAACATTCTTACCGTGCTTCTAGAACAGCACAGCCAAATGTTTGTAGTAGCTTAGTTTTACATGTAAGCTTCGCCAGCCACCAGTAATGAAAACACAGGAAAGTGGTAATCTCCCTGTGCCTAGAATTTATTTACAGATAAAAAGGAACCTTTTTATTTTATTTTATTTTATTTTTTTTTTTTTTGGTCTTTTTCAAGACAGGGTCTCTCTGTAGCCCCAGCTGTCCTGGAACTCACTCTGTAGACCAGGCTGGCCTTGAACTCACAAAGATCCACCTGCCTCTGCCTCCCGAGTGCTAGGATTAAAGGCGTGCGCCACCACGCCTGGCAAAAAAAGGAACCTTTTTAAAGACTGACCCTGTAAGATTCTGATGATTAGAAAATTATGTATGTGACTTTCAGAAGGGTGTCTGACACACAAAAGAGCTCAAAGGCTGTTAACTACTGTTATACTTGTTCCTTTTTCCTTTCAATCTGGACTTCGGTTGTCTAAAAAAATATTTCCCTTATCTGTGCCAACACACACACACACANAGGCCAGCCTGGTCTACAGAGCGAGTTCCAGGACAGCCAGGGCTACCTGTCTCGAAAAGACCAAAAAAAAAAAAAAGTTAGGGACTTTATCTTTCCCTGTTAAACCATTGGCCTCTGACACTTTCTGAGAAAAGGGCTCATTGTTTTCTTTCTGTACTCACTGCTGAGTCTGCATGGTTCCAATGGATATATTTCCCAACATATCTGTTGTCACACAGATAGCCCTGGAAAAACTCACTGGGTCAAAAAACAAAACAAAAAGATGCCAGTGTGGTGGTGCATGCCTTTAATTCCAGCATTTGGGAGTCAAAGGCAGGCAGATCTCTGTGAGTTCAAAGCCAGCCTGCTCTACATAGTGAATTCCAGGCCAGCTGGGGATATAGGGAGTCCATGTTTCAAAAAGACCCCCCAAAAAACAAGACATGAATTTGGGAAAGGGATTTGTAAGGAAGCAAGGTGTCACAGGCATAGGGAAGAGAAAAGACAGAGTGTAGTGAGGGTTAGCAGAGTGTACGACTATATACACCAGGCTGGCCTCAAACTCACAGAGATCAGCCTGGGGCTTCCTCCTGAGTGCTGAGATTAAGGGTGTGTGCTACTATGTCCAGTATCAGAACAAATTTTAATTGATAAAAAAATTTTTTTTTGTCTTTCCCTGTAGCCCCAGCTGTTCTGGAACTCTCTCTGTAGACCAGGCTGGCCTTGAACTCACAAAGATCTGTCTGCCTCTGCCTCCCAAGTGCTAGGATTAAAGGCGTGTGCCACCATGCCCGGATTTTTTTTTAGAAAACTGGGATTTGAATCCCAGCATCCACGTGAAATCTAACAACTGTTCATAACTCCAGTTCCAGGGGACCTAATGTCCCCTTCTGTCCTCTGAGGGCACTTGCACACATGCACACAATACATGCATACACGTAAAATAAAGACAAAAAGGGGAACTTTTACCATCTAATTATTATGAAGAAGGCTGAAGAGCTAAATTTTTTTATGTGTATGAGTGTTTTGCATGGATGTAAAGGGACCTGTGTGATGCAATACCCACTGAGGTGAGAATAAGGCGTGGGGTTTCCTGGAACTGAGGTTATGAACAGCTGTTAGCTACCATATGAGTGCTGGTAACTGAACCCAGGTCCTCTGCAAGTGCTTTTAACCACTGGACATCTCTCCAGCCCCAGGAACTGAATTTTGAAGAATGGATATGATATATGGGCTAGTATGTCTACTTTGGGGTCTAACATAGCATCATTCTAAATAGCTATAATTGGGCTGGAGAAATAGCTTGGCTCTTAAGAGCACTGGCTGCTCTTGCAGAGGACCTGGGTTCAATTCCCAACACCCACATGTTGGCCAAACCATCTGTAATTCCAGTTTCAGGGGATCCAAGGTCCTCTTCTGGCCTCTGCAGAACATGGGTGCACTTACACATATGCAGGCCATACACTTATACACATAAAATACAAATAATAATAAATAAAAAATAGCTATAATGTATGTGCTCCATAAATCTTTAGTGAGCATTTCCAGTGTGCTAAGTACTCTCCGAGGTCTAGGGGACAGGTTAGGTAAACATCCTTGCCCTCAGGGAATCTCCATTCCAGTGTGAGAAGGCAGATGACCAAATAAATAAGCAAAGGGTAGAGCGGGTTAGTGGGTGACAGGTTCCGTGGGAAAACTGAGCGGAACCAAGGGCAAAGGAATGCTGTGGGAGGAGTCACAGCGGTACAGAGAAGGCGGCCAACATGGAGGAGAAGTGGGAGAGTTTGTCACGTGAGTAGCGGAAGGAAAGGCCCGCACTAGAAGGCAAGCAGCACAGGTCCGGGCTGAGGCTCTTCCCTGCACTAGATATGCAATCTTTGGCAAGTTTATTCACATCCCTCTGCCATAATGTTATCAACTAAAAAATGAAAATAATGAAAATAAACCCCTCATAGTTTCGTTGTGAGGACTGAATAAGTTCGGATATGTCCAGAAGAGGCTGAGGAGATAGTTCAGTCAGGACAGGGCATGCTCCACAAGCATGGAGACCTGAACTCGGGTCTCCAGCACCCACACACAAAAATTGAGTGTGACTGTACCCATCTGTAAACCTACCTCTGGAGAGGAGGGAAGTGGGCGACAGGGAGTAGAGACAGCTGGGTCTCCATAGCCGGATGGCCTTCCAATCTAGCTAATCTATGAGCTCCAGGTTGAGTGCGAGACGCTGTCTCAAAAAATAAGGTGGTCGGGCATGGTAAATGCCTTTAATCCCAGCACTCAGGAGGCAGAGGCAGGCAGAGATTTGTGAGTTTGAGGCCAGTCAGGGCTACATAGTAAGATCATGTCTCAAAAAGAAAAATTAAGAATAAGTACAGAGCAATAGAGAAAAGACACCCAACTTCCATCTCAAGTCTCCACACACACAAGTACATACATGTATATCCAAATGCTCACATACAAGCATGCATATATATATAATAATTTTGAGGGGGTCTTTTTGAGACTGGGTCTCCCTTTAGTACCAGATAGCCTGGAGCTCACTATGTAGACCAGGCTGGCCTTGAACTCATGGAGATCCACCTGGCTCCGCCACCCTAGTGCTGGAATTAAAAGCATGTACCACCACACCCAGCATACATAATAAATTTTTAAAAGTTATGTTCAGTGCTCAAAACAGATCCTAGTACAGAATAAGCATTGCGAATTAGTTTTTGTTCTAATTTGCTTATCTGTTATTATGATAAACACCATTACCAAAAGCAATATAGGGAAAAAAGGGTCTCTTTGGCTTACAGTGCCGTCTGTCGCTGAGGGAAACCAAGGCAGGAACCTTGAGTCAGGAACTGAAGCAGAGAGCACAGAGGTGTTGCTTACTGGCTGGCTTGCCTGGGTTTGCTCAGCAACTTTCCTCATAAAGCTCAGGCCCACCCGCCTAGGGGTGGCACTGACCACAGTGGGTGGATCCTCCTGCATCAGTTAGCCATCAAGGAAGTGAACCAACCGCAAAGGCTAGAGAAACGGCTCAGCAGCTAAGAGCACTGACTGCTCTTCCTGAGGACCAGCATTCATGTGGTAGCTAACAATCACCTCTAATTCCAGGGAATCTCCTGCCCTTCGTGCAACCTCTGTGGGCATTGTACACATGGGTAGACTTGCATACATGCAGGCAAAACATTCACGCACATAAAATAATTTTTTTGTTGTATTTTGAGACAGGGTCTCTCTGTAGCCCCAGCTGGCCTGGAACTCACTCTGTAGACCAGGCTGGCCTTGAACTCACAGAGCTCCACCTGCCTCTGCCTCCAAAGTGCTAGGATTAAAGGAGTGTGCCACCATGCCTGGCCTAAAATAAATTTATAAAGAAAAAGAAATGTCCCACAGATAGCCACAGATAGACCCACAGACAGACCCACAGATAGACCCACAGACAGACCCACCGATAGACCCACAGACAGACCCACTGACAGACCCACCGATAGACCCACAGACAGACCCACTGACAGACCCACAGATAGACCCACAGACAGATCCACAGACAGATCCACAGACAGGCCCACAGATAGACCCACAGACAGACCCACAGATAGACAGACCCACAGACAGACCCACAGATAGGCCCACAGACAGACCCACAGACAGGCCCACAGACAGACCCACAGATAGACCCACAGACAGGCCCACAGATAGACCCACAGGCCCACAGACAGGCCCACAGACAGGCCCACAGATAGACCCACAGATAGACCCACAGACAGACCCATAGGCCCACAGACAGGCCCACAGACAGACCCATAGACAGGCCCACAGACAGACCCACAGATAGACCCACAGACAGACCCATAGATAGGCCCACAGATAGGCCCACAGACAGACCCACAGACAGGCCCACAGACAGACACACAGACCCACAGACAGACCCACAGACAGGCCCACAGACAGACCCACAGACAGACCCACAGATAGACCCACAGACAGACCCATAGATAGGCCCACAGATAGGCCCACAGACAGACCCACAAACAGGCCCACAGACAGACACACAGACAGACCCACAGATAGACCCACAGACAGGCCCACAGACAGACCCACAGACAGACTCACAGAAAGGCCCACAGACTGACCCACAGACAGACCCACAGATAGACCCACAGACAGACCCATAGATAGGCCCACAGACAGGCCCACAGAAAGACCCACAGACAGACCCACAGACAGACCCACATTCAGACCCACAGACAGGCCACAGACAGGCTGACAGACAGGCCACAGACAGGCCCACAGACAGACCCACAGATAGACCCACAGATAGCCCCACAGATGGACCCACAGACAGACCCACACACAGGCCCACACACAGGCCCACACACATACCCATAGATAGACCCACAGACCCACAGACAGGCCCACAGACAGACCCACAGACAGACCCACAGACCCACAGACAGACCCACAGACAGACCCACAGACAGACCCACATTCAGACCCACAGACAGGCCACAGACAGGCTGACAGACAGGCCACAGACAGGCCCACAGACAGACCCACAGATAGACCCACAGATAGCCCCACAGATGGACCCACAGACAGACCCACACACAGGCCCACACACAGGCCCACACACATACCCATAGATAGACCCACAGACCCACAGACAGGCCCACAGACAGACCCACAGACAGACCCACAGACCCACAGACAGACCCACAGACAGACCCACAGACAGACCCACAGACAGGCCCACAGACAGGCCACAGACAGACTCACAGATAGACCCACAGATAGACCCACAGATAGCTCCACAGACGGACCCACAGACAGACCCACAGATAGACCCACAGACAGACCCCCAGACAGGCCCACACACAGACCCACAGATAGACCCACAGACCCACAGACAGGCCCACAGACAGGCCCATAGACAGACCCACAGACAGACCCACAGAAAGGCCCACAGACAGACCCACAGAAAGGCCCACAGACAGACCCACAGATAGACTCACAGAAAGGCCCACAGACTGACCCACAGACAGACCCACAGGCCAACATGATGGAGATAATTCCTGTTTCAGTTCCCTCTTCTCTGGTATGTCCAAGTGTGTGAAGTTGACAAAAAGTAACCAGCACAGCTTTCTTTTTTTTTTTTTTTTTTAATTTATCTTTGTATGTGTATGAATGTATTGTCTGCATGCAGGTCTGTGCACCCGTGTCATGCAATGCCGTGGAGGTCAGAAGAGGGTCTCGGATTCCCCTGGAACTGGAGTTCTCCTGGAATTGGAGTTACAGACGGTTCTCAGCCGCCATGTGGGTGCTGGGGATTGAACCCAGGTCCTCTGCAAGAGCGTCAGTGCTCTTAACCGCTAGGCCGATGATAACTAAGGTGGGGAGGGTGGGAATGAGGTAACAATCATGGTAGGGTAACTGAATAAGTTTCTCAACTTTTGTTTTGATGTTTTTGAGACAGGGTCTCTCTGTAGCCCCAGTTTTCCCGGAACTCACTATGTAGACCAGGCTGGCCTTGAGCTCACAGAGATCCTCCTGCCTCTGCCTCCCAAGTGCTGGGATTAATGGCATGCACCACCACGCCCACCCACTCAACTTCTTTCTGTGTCTTTCTCTGTACTTGTCTCCTTTGTGAAATAAATTCTAGGAGTTTTGGGGTTTTTTGTTTTTTGTTTTTTGTTTTTTTGTCTTTTCAAGACAAGGTCTCCCTGTAGCCCCAGCTGTCCTGGAACTCTCTCTGTAGACCAGGCTGGCCTTGAACTCACAAAGATCCTCCTGCCTCTGCCTCCCAAGTGCTGGGATTAAAGGCGTGTGCCACCAAGCCCGGCTCAAATTCTATGAGTTTTTAAAATCTAAGCGGGCACTATATTGGTAACTTTTCTTGTTCCTATGACAAAATACCCTACAGTTTGAGGAGGTACAATTCATCACAGTGACGAAGGCACTGTGGTAGGAGCATATGGCAGCTTCTTACAATGTGTCCCCAGTTAGGACTCTGAAAGCAACAGGAAGTGAAGTCAAGCTATAGAACTTCAAGACTGGTCCCCCAATGACACAGTTCTTCCAGCAAAGCTTCACCATGTCTTGCAAAACAACACTAGCAGCAAACATATGAACCTATGGAAGAGATTTCACTTTCCAAATCACAATACATTGTATTGTCGTTGTTGTTGAGTAACTGACTTTAAATGCATCCATTAGGAATTTATTATGTTAAACAAATGTATCAAAGTAGAAATGAGCCAGTTAGGTTTTTGTGTTTTTTCTTTCATCTCTGCTACTGGGGCTGAAGAGGTGGCTCAGGGATCAAGTGGGTTTGCTATTCCTTCAGAACACAGTTCAGTTACCAGCACCTATCTCAGAAGGCTTAGAAACACCGTTATCTTCAGCTCCAGAAGATCCAACACCCTTTTCAGGTCTCTGTGAGCATCTTCACTCATGTGAACTTATACACACAGACAGACACACATATATAAATAATTAAAGATAAAAAAAAATAAGGCTGTTGAGATGACTCAGGTAGGTAAAGGCACTTGCTGCCAGGCCTGATGACCTGATCAACCTCTGGGACCCACAGGGTAGAAGAAAAGAACCAACTCCTGCAAGTTGTCCTCTGACTATCACCATGCCATCTCTCTGTTTCTCTGTGTGTGTACCTCTCTGCCTCTCATCTCTCTCTGTTTCTCCCTCCCATACACATACATGAATAAAGTAATTTTTTTTTTTTTTTTTTTTTTTTCGAGACAGGGTCTCCCTGTAGCCCCAGCTTTCCTGGAACTCTCTCTGTGAACCAGGCTGCCCTTGAACTCACAAAGATCCGCCTGCCTCTGCTAGGATTAAAGGCGTGTGCCACCACGCCCGGCATGAATAAAGTAATTTTAAAAATAAAAATAATTTTTTAAATCTCTGCCTCTTAGAACATTCTAATTCGTTTTCTTTTTTCTTTTTTCTTTTTTTTTTTTTTTTTTTTTCAGCTTCGAGCAAAAACTGCATCTCTTCTCCTTTGCTTATTGCTTCTCTTTCCATTTTGGTCAGTGTTATTATCTCTTCCAAACACAGAGTGCAATGGAATCCAGTGGCTCTTTTTTAAAGAAATTATTGAAACTGTTTGCTGGTCTTTTTGTTAGCTTCCATCAGGCCACAGGAGACATGGGAGACAGAAGTTGGCGGAAGGAACTTCTGGGTTTATTCAAATCCAGCCCTAAACAAAGCAGGAGATAGTCTCAAATCCATATCTAAAGACATCTGTATGTCACCTTCCTTGCTGCTGTCACACACACACACACACAAAGACAGGGCCTGGAGAGATGGCCCAGAGGTTAAGAGCATTCATGGGCTGTTCTTGCAGAGGACCCAGGTTTGCTTCCCAGCACCCACACGGCAGATAACAACCATCGGTGACCCCAGTTCCGGGAGATCAGATGCCCTCTTCTGTCCTCTACAGGCATTGCATGACTCAGGTGTACTTACATACATGCAGGCAATACACTCATACACATAAAATAGAAATGTATTAAAAAAAAAAAAAAAACAAGACAAGAAGCAAACAATGGCTGAAGGATTTATTCTGACTTACAGTTTGAGGGTACATTACAGGGCAAAGCAGGCGTGGAGGCAGGAGCATGAGCCAGCTGGTCACATTGCATATGCAATAAGGAAACAGCGTGGACAGGAAATAGGACCTGGGCATCAAACCTCAAGGCCCACGCCCAGTGACTCACTTTCGCCAACAAGGCTTCACCTCCTAAAGATTCTGAAACCTTAGAAAAAAATATCACTGCCAGCAGAAAGCCAAGCACTCAAAGGCACGAGCCTGTGAGGAACGTCGCACATTCAAACCACATCATGGTCTGAATATGCAAAGATCTCTTACAGAAGAAAATAAAGAGACCTACAGAGAGACACTATGGGCAGATAATTCCTGCCCTGTGCAGGCTTTGTGCTTTGGAGAGCTGTCCTCCTCACAAAGGACTTGCTGTCTTTCAGGAGGTTAACCTGCAACTGAAGAAGGCCAGTATCATCCAGATCCTACATCTACTGAAAGCTGTTTGTGGGTTCCTCTCTGTTAGTCCTGTTTGACCTCCTGTAAGCCGTGGTCTTATCCAGGCAGAATACTTTTTTTTTAATTATTTATTTATTTATCTGTATGAATGTACTGTCTGCATGTAGGTCTGTGCACCTGTGTCTTGCAATGCCGCAGAGGTCAGAAGAGGGTGTCGGATTCCCCTGCAACTGGAGTTCTCCTGGAATTGGAGTTACAGACGGTTCTCAGCCGCCATGTGGGTACTGGGGATCGAACCCAGGTCCTCTGCAAGAGCAGTAGGTGCTCTTAACCACTAGGCCATCTCTCCAGCCCCCAGCAGAGTACTTTTTATACCCTTGGGGAACTACTTTGCATGCAAATCTGGCTCAGGCCACTCACCAATGAGTGCTCCTGAGCCACTCAGTGATTTCTTCTCCATAGCCACAGAGATTCTTGTTGAAATAGAAAACAATCCAGTTATGGCCTGTGAGATATAATCAGGGTGGCATTTCAAAATTAGCATGAGAACCTCTTTTCTGAGTGGAGATTGATAAACTTGTGGGCACAGAGAGTCGCTTGCAGCCATCTCACCTCCAAGAGCGAGAAGAATTTGCCTCCCTGAGCCACTAACTCAATGAAGGCAAAGCTGAGAAACTGGGACCTGATGCAAGTGTACAAATGAACCTCTAGAGCCAACCGTGCCTGATGCTGCATGCATTAAACCTGATCACTGTGCGATTCAATAAAATAAACTATGTCTTTGCTAAATAATTGGAGTTATGTTTTCTGTCTCAAATTAATGAAGGGGTGCCAATGACTACAAACCCTCACTAATTTTACTTCTAATTTATTGATCCTAGGTAGTAACAAATCCAAGAAGAATGAGTTAGAAAGAAAAATGACAAATCCTTCATTAAAAGCTTTGAACTGTAGAGACCTAACCTAATAGTCAAGGTGTGATATCTCTTCAGAGATTTTCTTTAAATCAGCATCCAAGATAAATTGATGTATTCTCAAATGGGAAGACACATGGAAACCTGAGAAAGAAAAATTAATGAAGGTGGTTGCAATCTTAGTCACAACCTGTAACAGGCTCCTACGTGCACATAGTATGAAGATGTAAAGGAGACAATATGAAAAAACTGATTTGCATATCATCAGAAACATTTTAGCTCCATGATGCATTGTTCTAACTTGCTTTCTGTTTCTGTGATAAAACAGTGACCAAAACCAACTTGGAGGGAAAGGTTTATTTGGCTTACAGATGACAGTCCACCACTAAGAGAAGACCAGGCAGGAGCCTGAAGCCGAGACATGGAAGAAGGCTGCTTACCGGCTTGTCCCAGTCATGTGCTCAGTGGCTACCTTTTCTTATATAGCCCTGGCCCACCAGCCCAGGGATGAACTACCTACTAGAGGCTGGATCCTCCTACATCAGTTAATTAGAAATCAAGAAAACACCCCACAGACATGCCCATAGGCCAGTTGGATGGAGGAAACTGAGATTCCCTCTCCCCAGGTGTGTCAAGCTGACAATGGAAGCCAACTATGTCATGCACTAGCTAAGAGATACAGAATATAAATTAACAAGTTTGGGGGCTGGAGAGATGGCTCAGCGGTTAAGAGTGCCGACTGCCCTTGCAGAGGACCCGGGTTCGATTCCCAGCACCTACATGGCGGCTAAGAATCATTTTTAACTCCAGTTCCAGGGGAATCCGATGCCCTCTTCTGACCTCCTCGGCATTGCATGACACAGGTGCACCAACCTACATGCAGACAGTACACTCATACACATAAAAAATAATAAATAAATTTAAAAAAAAATAAATTAACAAGTTTCAGAACTGGAAATGGTCTCCAACCTTCCCCCATGTAATCCACAAGTTAAGTGAGGACATGAGGAGTTGTTTCACCTCATCTCCAAAGACTCTGCTACTGAGGTACATGGAGCAAGGGTGAAGGCTAGAACCTTGACTTTACATTATGACTGCATATGTGAAGTTCTCAGCCCCTTGGAGAGGATTTGAATAAAATGAAATGATTTACTGCTGGATGAGGGAGAGTTGATCTTCTTTAACCGGCTGACTCTAGACAGGCTGACTAGACTCCAGGAGATTAACTTGCACTGAGGGACCTCTGGACACAAAAGCTTAGCTTGATTGGCCTTATCACATATGACAGACTGCATGAAATTCAGTGTTGGGGGGGCTATGGTAGTGAAGGTGGGGGGAGGGTCTAAATGCGTTTAAGATGTATTGTATGAAGCACACAAAAATTCAGTAAAAATGTACCTTAAAAAAATATCATCAGGGGCTGGAGAGATGGCTCAGCAGTTAAGAGCTCTGACTGCTCTTGCAGAGGACCAGGTTCAATTCCCAGCACCCACATGGTGGCTAAGAACCATCTTTAAGCTGGCCATGGTGGTATACGCCTTTAATCCTAGCACTCAGGAGGCAGAGGCAGGCGGATATCTGTGAGTTCAAGGCCAGCCTGATCTACAGAGTGAGTTGCAGGACAACTGGATCTATAGGGAGACCCTGTCTCAAAAAGAATAAAAAAAAAAATCATCATAATCTCAACTCTGCATCATACCAGCTAGTCCTAAAAAGAAGTTTTTCTGCATCAAAGCCATGAATCCTAGTTTGGCCTGAGATGAGATTCCTAAAAGATTAGGGAGACTCTGCAGGCTACTATGTAACATAGTGAAAAGCTATGCCTCCTTCCCTGTCCCCCTTGACAAGAGTACCTCCATTTTAAAATGTTTAATATCTCCTTATCCTAAGACCTCATCAGAAGAACTATGTGTGCTGGATAGTTTGACACACTTGGGTTAAGGGGCCCTCAATTAGGGAATTTCCTCCACTGGACT
Source organism: Rhizomys pruinosus (assembly GCA_009823505.1). Lineage (NCBI taxonomy): Eukaryota > Metazoa > Chordata > Mammalia > Rodentia > Spalacidae > Rhizomys > Rhizomys pruinosus. The sequence continues at coordinate 2,339,406 of VZQC01014075.1, forward strand.
GGCCATGTTTGTGAGGAATTTTATTGATTGTTGAGTGATATATAGGAGGGTCCAGCCAACTGTGGGTGGTGCCTTCTGGACAGGTTGTTCTGTATTGTATAGTAAGGCAGGTTAAGCATAAACCAGGGTACCAAGCCAGTAAGCGGCATTCTTCCATGATCTGTGCTTCCTGCCCTGAGTTCCTAGCTTGGGCCCCCTCAGTGATGGGCTGTGATCCAGGAGATGTGAGCCAAATAAGCCCTTTCCTCCCCAAATTGGTATTAGTCAGAGTGTTTTGTCACAGAAATTGAAAGCAAAGTAAGACAGAAATTGGTAGCAGGATTGTGGAAAGTGTTGGAGCTTTGGACTAGAAAAGCCATTGAGTATTTAGAGTTTAGTGTGTTGTTGATGTGGAGCTTGGAACAGCTGGAGAGAAACATTTTTAAAAATTAAAAAAAAAAAAGAAGCTGTCTCTACTTCTGATACAATATACATCTTCCTCAATCCGATTTTTTGTTCCCAGGACATAAGAACCTAGACATTCCAGTGGATCCCCACCAGATCCCAATATCTGCCATTATCAGTATAAATGAGAAAGTGTAGGTTATTTTTCCCAGACAGGAACAGTCATATTTACTAGATTATCTACTGGATAATATTTGTATGCCCAGACTTTACACTGTAGCAATTCTAAACAGACTTTTTTTTTTTTTTGCATTTTTTTTTTTTTTTTCATTTTTTTTTTTTTGGAATTCTCTCTGTAGACCAGGCTGGCTTGGAACTCACAAAGATCTGCCTGCCTCTGCCTCCCAAGTGCTAGGACTAAAGGTGTGTGCCACCACGCCCGGCTTGTAAATAGACTTTCTAAAAGCAGAAACTAGTTGTTTTGATTATGCTTTGAAATAAAACAATGTATTTAGAAATATCCTGAATTGGAATAATGCCTTGATTTTTGCAGCAATATATGTTTAGTTACTGTCATTTCAAGTAGGTTTTCTCTGGTTGTTCCTTTTCTTTTTTTTTAATTTCTTGAACTTTATTCTAAAAATTGTTGATTATGCAGAAAGGATCCTTCTACAGTCTGATACATAGAGAAGGAAACCGTTTGTTTACAGCTCCAATAACTTCAATGCAATTAGAATCAGCTGTTGGCATACTCTCTCTGAGGTGAGAACTCAAAAAGTTGCACCGATATCAAGAACAAATCTAGTTATCGGCCTTCTGGTTTGATTGTGGGTTCTGGAATGGAATCAAGATTGTTTGATGTATCAGTTCACGTAGACTTATATCACTGGATTGGAAAAAGGAGGGCATCCAGGGTGTATATCTTCTCCTTTAAAGACAAGTGAGTTACTCTTCACAGTGATTACATGCACACACTAGTGCACATATACACACATACAGTGCCCCGCAGGCCAACCACCAGCAACCACTTCCTTGAGCAAGGTTCCACCTCGTAGGGTTCACAGCCTTCTGAAACAGCAGCATGTGCTGAGGACCAAGTATTCAAGCATGTGAGACTATGGGTGACATTTTACATTTAAATCAGAAACTTGGAAGAAAATGCACTCAGTTCTGGGGCTGAGCCGAGAAAGCCCACAGAACATACAGTCCCCACTTTCCTGTGCAGTGGGGTCCCCTGGACATCTTAAGATTCTGGTGCAGAGCTGAGACTGTAGAATGAGCCTGGCCTGAGGCCGGTGGTGTTAAGAATACACAGCTGCAAGGACTCGGACCTTATATCCCTGCTGTTGCATCAGCTTCACTTATAGCTTGTACATAAGTCATTCCTGGAGCTTGGTGTTGGGCTCACACTTGTAACACCAGCACTCGGTAGACAGAGGCAGGGGGATTTCTGGGAGTACGAGGTCTACCTGGGCTATTGTATTAGTCACTGGAGCTTGGTGTTGGGCTCACGCTTGTAACACCAGCACTCAGTAGACAGAGGCAGGGGGATTTCTGGGAGTAGGAGGTCTACCCAGGCTATTGTATTAGTCACTGGAGCATGGTGTTGGGCTCACACTTGTAACACTAGCACTCAGTAGACAGAGGCAGGGGATTTCTGGGAGTACAAGGTCTACCCGGGCTATTGTATTAGTCACTGGAGCTTGGTGTTGGGCTCACACTCATAACACTAGCACTCAGTAGACAGAGGCAGGGGGATTTCTTGGAGTACACAAGGGGTCCGACCTGGGGCTATTGTATTAGTCACTGGAGCTTGGTGTTGGGCTCACACTTGTAATACTAGCACTCAGTAGACAGAGGCAGGGGATTTCGCTTTGGGAAGTACAAGATCTACCTGGCTTTGTATTCGTCACTTGCACTGAAAGAAAAGCAACATAGGAAAGGAGTGGATTTGGTCATGAGGGTAGAGGGGGCAGTCATCTTGCTGTCAGTTTATGGTGGAGGTCATATGGACAGCTGGAGCAATGTGGCTGGGACCTCCCTCACAATCTCCCACAGACCAGGAAGCAGAAGTGGAGAGCGCTGGCTCTAACCTGCCTTTCTCATGTCGTCCTCTTCTTTCATTTGTGGTCACCAAACCAGGGGATGGTGCCACCCATTTTCAGGGTAGGTCTTCTCTCCTCAGTTAACACCCTAACAGTCCCACCCAGCACCGCATTTCCTGGGAGATTCTAAATCCAGTTGCGATGACAATGAAGATGATCCAGCACAGCTACACAGTGAGTTCCAAGCCAGCCTGGGTTGTAGTATGAGACTCGGGAACTGCAGATGTCTCACGAATGTGAGGTTGTACACATGCATTCATACACATAAAATAAAAATTTATATAAGTGGGGGTGGAGAGATGGCTCAGCTGTAATACCACTGACTGCTCTTGCAGAGACCTAGGTTCAATTCCCAGCATCAACATGGTGGCTAAAAACCTCTGTAATTTTAGTTCTAGGGGATCTGACATGTTCTTTTGGCTTCTGTGGGCATGGCATGACACGGGTTGCACCAACCTACATGCAGAACGTACATTCATATACATAAAATAAATAAAAAATTAAAATTAAAAAAAAGAAAAGTTATAGAACTAAAGTTGATTTTCAGTCAGAAGCAAGCAAATCTTTTATTGTTCCTCTACTTGTCAGTGAATTTCTTAAGCATAGTAATATCAGTTTCCATAGTCTTTAAAGGCTTTTTGGAGGGCACGTAAGGTTGGTTCCATAGTCTTGATGAATTGTTCCAGTTGGTCTGCCGCTGCTTCTGTGGGCTTGCTGGCATCCTCCGCTCTCAGGGCACCTTGCAGCTTTTTCAAGGTGTCCATTGTGGCGCCTTCGGAGAGTTCTGGCTGCGTGCTTTTTTCAGATGTATTGGCATCTGCCTGCTCTTCCATGTCAGCTCTGCAGAAATCACTTAGTCGAAGATCCATGATGGGGAATTGCATCAGGAGTGAAAGAGAAGCTTCCAGACTCCCTAGGATCTGACAACCTTGCAGCATGGAGACACTGACTGGTATCTGGATATTTCTGACCATTTCCTTAGCTGAATGGCGTGCACCAGCGCTGGTACTTTTCTTGGCTGTGGAGCTCTTGGTAGTCGCAACCTTGGAACGTAAAGACTCCTTTGACATCTTGTTCTGCTTCATATCCATCGTCAGTTGCATCTCCTTAAACTTTTGGATCATTTGTTCAAAGAAATCCTTAATGCAGCTATCTTCCTTCATAAACATTGATGGAATCTGAGCCTTCCTAGTGAGGTTAAACAATTCAACAAATGTATTTATGAAGGAAACAAGATTTTGTACGTGAAGGAAGAATATTTTGCCAGCTTGAAGTAGTCTCTCTTTATCCTCTTCTGACTCTAAGGACACTTCTCCGATTTACAAATTTTAGCCCTGCAAAGACAAACAAAACTCACATGAAAACTGTTAAGCGGGATTAGCCACCATAAGAGCTTACCCTAAAAGGAGAGTTTAAGTATGTGGATGAGTCCCAGTAAGGGCTGGAAAGCCACACAGAATTAAAGCAGATGAGGTTCTGGGGCGTTAATAAGAAATAATAACAGAAATAGAAAGAGGATAGGAATGTGTCACTGAATCCATACCATACACATTATGGGCTGGAGGGATAGCTCAGCCGTTAAAGGCTCAGGCTAACAACCAAAAATATAAGAGTTCGTTCCAGCACCCATACCGTACACCTTAGGTAGCTTAGGGGAGGCACTAGCAGCTGGGGGGCCATTGCAAATGGAGTCATCCCATCATCAATCAGCTTTGGAACCCCCGTTCATTTCCCGGGTAACCGAATTCTTTTTTGTTTTTTTTTTTTGTTTTTTTTGGTCCTTTTTGAGACAGGTCTCCTTTAGTCCTCACTGGCCTGGAACTTGCATGTAAACAAGGCTGGCACGTTGACTCACAGAGATCCACCAGCCTTTTGCCTCCCAAGTGCTAGGATGTGAAAGGCATGTGCCACCAGGCCCAGCTAACACTAATTCTAAGAAAGGGAAAATATCACAATTGAACTCCTTATGTGAGGACCAAGCTAACTCCATTTTAGCTTGGTCAGCTCCATCTTGGCCTAGAGTTCACCCCAGGGCTTTGAAAAACGAAAGCATGGCATAGATAAATTGATTCTTTATTAGTAAAGCGATTTAACTTCTGCCAAAAAGGAGATGACTGAGATGACCCAGACCAACTCCCCTCTTACAGTTAAATGCTTTATGGACAAGAACAGAAAGTCCAAACCAGGTAAAACAATAGAACAAAGAGAGTCCAGAGCAGGTGGACACATCCAGTGAAAGGCTGCCTGGTCTGTAACCTCCAAGACCCCAACAATCAGATTAAAGGTTACCACTGCTTGCATTGTGTTTCTATAGCCTTGCAATTGTGTATGTATGATGTCACCAAATTCCTCTAGTTTGTGGCTTTGGCTTTAAAAGGTCTCTGTAACAGACGGCCAGGGTCTCGCTCATCCCTGCCTGGAATGGGTTGCGTCCCTGACACATCAACAATTGACTCCCTTGATGTGTCAGTTTTCTTAATTGGGTTCTGGTGCACCAGCAAATTAAATAAATTTCATATTAATCTGTGGCCCCTCACTGGTTAATTTTGTGAGTGTGGCAGTTTGAGTCCAACACTTAGAATTTGAAATACCATGTGAAAGGAAAGAAGCATCCTAATTGGCTCTCCGTAAGATTTAAAATACTGGGGTTGGAGAGATGGCTCATCAGTTAACAACACTGACTGCTCTCGTCAAGGACCCTGGTTCAATTCCCAGCACCCAGGTGGTGGCTAACAGCCATCCATAACTCCAGTTCCAGAGGATCTGATACCTTTTTCTGACCTCCTCAGGCACTGCATGACACAGGTGCACTGACATACCTGCAGGCAATACACTCATACACATAGAAATAAAAATAATAAATAATACATTTTTATTTAAAGAGATAAAACAAGGAAGATGCAGGAGGCAGAGCTGTGTTGAGAGGCCTATTAAGAGAAATCTATTACTTCCTGGTGGCACATGACTACTGTATACATTTATTTTTATTTTTCAGTTCTTTTAATTTACTTCATTACATGAATTTTGGTTAAAAGAATGGAATCTAAATTCTACCCCTGTCCCTGGGATGGAACATGACATTATAAATTGCTCAAGAGATTATAAGATTATAAATATTTACTGCCATCCCTTTCCTTAAGAGCTAATCCACCAGGGTGTGTCAGTCACCCAGACAGGAAACATGCCTCAAAGCTTTAACTTCAAGACACAAGATATACCTGAAAACCTACCCCAAAAGACTAGAGGAAGCTGGCAAGATGGCTTGGCCTGTAAAGCCTCTTGCTGTTTGTGAACCTGATGAAATCAATTTAACACCAGATCCTAAAGTGGAGAGAGAACTGACTCCTGAGAGTTGTCCTCTGACCTGCGCATGTGCACCTCTAGCAAGTAAACACCATCGCTCACACACAATGCAACACACAGACATAGATTAAAACAATAATAATCTCTTAAGATGGAAAAAGATGGGGGGACTAGCTGGCCTCTTAGCAAGATATGTACTTACAGGCTACAAAAGCTCTGCAGGTGCCTGTAGCCTGCAGAGCTTTTGTAGCCTGTAAGTAGTACATATCTGTGCATCTTCCATGTTGTAACAAGGAACCTGTAACTTTCCTTCTCTCTCTTTTTTTTTAATTTTATTTATTTTTGTATGTGTATGAATGTACTGTCTGCATTTGGACACTGGCCAAAATCCTAAGCCTGCTTGCTTTGCCTTGACAGGTCATTCATTCTGACTCTCTCTCTCTCTCTCTCTCTCTCTCTCTCTCTCTCTCTCTCTTTCTCTCTCTCTCTCTCCTCTCTAAATACACCTCTTCCCAGTCCTCCTCTCCATGTGGGGCAGTGGGATGCTACATTACCAATATGGAGATGTCTGCATAAAGACCGCCTGGCTCCTAGCATCCATTTCAACCAAGACTAGGACCCCAGATGTTCAGAGAATGTATTCCTTAAAATTTCTCCCAGAACTGTGATCCCAAACCAAGGTCTTTTGCTCTCTTTCTTGAAACTGTACATCCCATCGTTGTATGAATCTGGTGGTTATGGAGTTGTGTTTTAGGTAAAATTTTTTCCTGTTTTCTCCCTACCACCATGGTTTTCTGTTTTGTTTTGGTTTTAATAACGGCTTTTAGCTGATGTTCATGAAGAGACTGAATACTTAGAACTGTGCCACTAATAAAAGGAAATCCTGGGGCTGGAGAGATGGCTCAGTGGTTAAGAGCACCGACTGCTCTTGCAGAGGTCCCGGGTTCGATTCCCAGCACCCACATGGCTGCTGAGAGCCGTCTTTAACTCCAGTTCTGGGGGAATCCGATGCCCTCTTCTGGCCTCTGCGGCATTGCACAACACGGGTGCACAAACCTACATGCAGGCAGTGCATTCATATAAATAAATAAATAAATAAAATTAAAAAGAAATCCTAAGAGTGCATTCCTTTACAGAGCTGTGTCATACCATCCTTTGGGCCCTCTGCTAGAAAAGCAGAATCAAGTCTCAAATACTGCTTTTTAAATTGCATCCTTTAGTATTATAGATGTAGGGCAGTACTGTCTCATACCTTTGTGAATGTAAAATATCTTGTACCTGCTTTATGATGTGTAGTAGTGACCATGCTTTATCAGAGTTTGTTTTTTTGTTGTTGTTTGTTTGTTTGGGGTTTTGGGTTTTTTGGTGTTTTTTGGGGGTGGTGGTCTTTTTGAGATAGGGTCTCCCTTTAGTCTCAGCTGGCCTGAAGCCCAGTATATAAACCAGGCTGGCCTTGAACTCACAGAGATCCACCTGCCTCTGCCTCTGACTCTGCATCTGCCTCCCAAGTGCTGGGATTAAAGTTGTGCACCACCACGCTTGGCTCAGAGCTGGGTTTTTGGTTTTTGTTGTTTTTTGTTTTGTTTTGTTTTTTGAGACAGGGTCTCCCTGTAGCCCCAGCTGGCCCGGAACTCACTCTGTAGACCAGGCTGGCCTTGAACTCACAGAGATCCACCTGCTTCTGCCTCCTGAGTGCTAGGATTAAAGGCATGCGCCACCACTACCGGCTTAAAGATGGTTCTTAGCCGCCATGTGGGTGCTGGGAATCAAACCCGGATCCTCTGCAAGAGGAGTCAGCACTCTTAACTGCTAAGCCATCTCTCCAGCCCCAGAGCTGTTCTTAATGGTGTTACTCAGAAAGTTTTCTTTCTTTCCAGATGATGATTGAGAAGCTAATAAAAAAAAAATGGTGCCAGGTACCACAAGAGTAAGAGAGAGAGTGAGAGAGACAGACAGAGACAGAAACAGAGAGAGAAACAAACAAACTACATCCAGCATGAAATGAGAAGAGAAACTGTCTTAGCAAAGGATTATGTCATTTCTGGCCTCTAATGACCTAGAACAGCACATACAACCACAAATAGATCTTATGAATTTAATCTCACCTGCTGCTTGTAACATGAATTGGATTATCTTTAACACATACACACAAATGGGACTATTTGTGTGTATGTGTTAAAGATAATCCAATTCATGTTACACACACACGCACACACACACAAACTGGGCTACATGAGACACTGTCAAAAAAAGAAAGGAAGAATGGAGGGAAGTGAAGAGGGAGAGAAGAGGAGAAGAAAGGGAAGGAGGGAAGGAAGGAAGCCAGTAGGAACTCCTCCCAGCCAAAGTTACATGGAAGGACAGAGCATGTGTGGGAACAACCCATGATCTCCAAATGCAGGAGACACAGATGCCAAGTACATGATCCGTAATGACTCCTGGGGTTCTGGGCTCAGGGCTTTAGATCCTCTGACTTTTCCCTCCTCTCTACACACTTCCATCCTCAGGAACGCCTTTCTCTTTCTTAACAAACTGTCTTTTCTTTTTATTTCCACCATTGTCCATGTGTCCCTCCTACAGTTCTTTGTTCTGAGACATAGAACCTAGAAAGCTCAGCAGGTAGCCTCTAGACTCCAAGCCACACTCACGAAAATTGGCAAAATAACCAGGAGGTAAATTCTTATCTTTACTCTCCTGAGAATTTTAACTTGGGCTATCAAAGTAGCTCCTCTGGTAAAATGCTGGCCACATAACGTCTGTGGACTCGATGACGCTGCTCCACGTGACTGCTCTCAGTCTGCACTTCATCGGGCGCTGAGTCCTCCACCCGTGGTATCCGTACACATTCCTACACAGACAGCATGTTCTTATCCATCTTACTTTTCTTCCTTTCCCCAGTTCTTCCCTCCCTCCCTCCCTCCCTCCCTCCCTCCCTTCTTTCCTTCTTCCTTCCTTCCTTTCTCCTTCCCAAAGTCCCACTACAACAATGGCAATAGCGACCCCAGACCACGCGCTCCTGGGCACAGAAATTGCTACAAGGCAGCCCGTGGCTGTGCTTTCTTCACACCTAAGGTAAGTTCTCCAGAAATGAACTCCTGCCCTCGGGCTGTAGGGCATCCAAGCATTGAGAAGGTCAATTCTGTCACGTACAGGATCCTAGCACTGAATGCTTATCATACCTGCTCAACAGGGCCAACCACCTGTAGACATGGGGGTTTGGAGTATGCAGTCCAGAGTCGGAAGAGCAAGATGCAGTAGCAGACACGGCAGCCAGACACCAGGCTGGAGGCTGTCCAGAGGAGGCTGAATGTCTGAGAGCTGACTGGGAAAGAAGGCAGGCTGGAGCAACTGGTTCCCTCCTCTCTCTGGGTTAACTTTGCTCTGCATTTGTATTGATCTCCTTTGCTTTGTCACACCCTAAGGACCCTCAAAGCCTCAGGGACAGCTTCGACCTAGCAACCTAATAGCTCAGGCTGCCTCTTTATTTATTAAGAGCTTCTGAGGAGAGAGCTCTTATTACACTGAGGTTCAAGATAACATCAGAGATGTTTGTAGAAGGAACGGGCATTCTAAGCCGGGCGTGGTGGCCACGACTTTAAAAAATCCGAGCGCTCGGGAAGCAGAGGCAAGCGGGATCTTTGTGAATTCAAGGCCACAGCCTGGTCCAGACAGTGAGTTCCCAGGAAAGCTGGGGCTACAGGGAGACCCTGTCTCAAAAAGAACATAAAAAAAAAAAAAAAAAAAAAAAAAAAAAAAAAAGAAAAGAGAAGGAACGGGCATTCTAATATTAGGGGATGTAGTCTCAGAAGAGAGACAACATAAGCAGTTGGTTCAGTCCCCAGCCAGGGAAGAGGGCTGGAGATTCAACGCAGTGTCTTACATATACACACAAGCCAGCCAAGGTAGCAATAATGGAAAGGGTTACTATTTTACTGTATAACAAATTGGCACTCAATACAGGATGGCTGAGGGGAAAAAATTGCACCAAAGGAAATGGTTGAAAGCGCCTTGTAACCAAAACCAGGCAAAGATACAACCAAAAAGGAGAACTATAGACACATTTCATTAATGAACACAGAAAGATGCACAAATGTCTAACTCAAATACATGTGCAAATCTCAATACATAACCACAATCAATAAATAATCCATCATGAACCAACTTGGTATTCAGACCAGAGAATGCAGGGATGATTCATAATATGAAAATCAATAAATATCCTCAACCAGAATAACTGGCCGGAACAGCAAAAAACCATACAATCATCTCAAGTGATGAAGAAAAAGCCTTTGACAAAATCCAGCATCCTTTCATGTTTAAAGTCCTGGAGGGAATTGGCCTGGAGGGATCATTCCTCAATGTAATCAAAGCCATATACAGGAAACCCACAGCCAATATCATCCTAAATGGGGAAATGACAGAAGCATTCCCCTTGAAGGTAGGAACTCGGCAAGGCTGCCCCCTGTCACCACTCCTCTTCAATATAGTGCTGGAAACCCTTGCAAGGGCAATAAGGCAAGAAAAGGAAATTAAAGGAGTTCTAATTGGAAAAGAGGAAATCAAGCTATCCCTTTTTGCTGATGATATGATTGTCTACCTAAGGGATGCTAAGAACTCCACCAGAAAACTCCTAGAAATGATTAAGAGCTTTAGTAAAGTGGCAGGATACAAAATAAATCTAGAAAAATCAGTAGCCTTTCTTTACACCAACAACAAGCAACTGAAGAAGGAATTCAAGGAGACCTTCCCACTCACAATAGACTCAAAAACAATAAAATACCTAGAACAAACCTAACCAAAGACACCAAGGATCTCTACAACAAAAATTTTAAACCCCTGAAGAAGGAAACTGAAGAAGACATCAGAAGATGGAAAGACCTCCCATGCTCATAAAAATAAAATAAAAAAATAAACATAGTAAAAATGTCCATTCTACCCAAACTCTGTACAGATTTAATGCAATCCCAATTAAAATCCCCAAGAGTTTCTTCACAGGCTTGGAAAAAAAATCCTTAATTTCATTTGGAAAAACAAGAGACCCCAAATAGCCAAAGCAACCCTGAGCAAAAAGAGCACTACTGGGGGGTCTCTATACCAGACTTCAAACTATACTACAGGGCTATAGTCATAAAAACAGCTTGGTGCTGGCACAAAACAGACCTGTTGACCAATGGAACAAAACTGAAGATCCAAACCTGAGCACATACAATTTCAGCCACCTCATATTTGACAAGGGGGCCAAGAAGACACAATGGAGGGAAGACAGTATCTTCAGCAAGTGGTGTTGGCAAAACTGGATCACTACATGTAGAAGAATGAAATCAAACCCCTACCTCTCACCCTCTACAAATTGGTTTTACATAAAGGATGGTTATATTCATAACTTATTACTTATTGTTAAAAAATGAAATAAAAATTAAAATTTTTGACGCAGAAATAAATAAAATAAGAGCCAGCTTACATATTAAAAAAAAAAAAAGTGGCTTGTACTCAAGTCTTTATGGTCCTCTACCAGGAAAAAGGGATAAGCAAATGAAAGACAAAAGGACATCTCTGGTATCTTGGATGATACCCTGGGATTTCAGATGCCAAAAGCTGTGCTCCAAATGGAAAACAAGCGGCAACAGAACTCAGGCGAAGTCTTTTCTCCCTCCGTGGCACTCCGCCCACCTCCGTATTCACCCACTCATCTCAGTTTGGCAGAAGCAAGGAACCAGCCCTTCAGGCCACACAAGGAATGGAGCACCTGGTCACCTACCTATCCACTGCTGGATTCCAGCACTCCCCTAAAGGAAGTGCCTGGATTCTTGGGGACAGAGCTATGTCTCCTTTTTCAACCACGGACCTTCAATAATGTAAGGAAAATCTAGATAAAGTTTCTTTGAGAACCATCTCGATTTAACAGTGACTTTCAGATCTTAACTCCATCTTGCCATCTTCATAGAAAGACCCAAGTCCCCACCTGCTATGCCCATGGAGAAAGACAGAGGCACAGAGAGGAAGCTGCAAAGCACAGGATGAACCACGTGGTAGAAGTCCTTAGCCAGGCGTGTTGGTGCACGTCTTTAATCCTAGCACTTGGGAGGCAGAAGCAGGCAGATCTCCAAGAGTTCAAGGCCAGCCTGGTCTACAGAGTGAGTTCCAGGACAGCCAGAGCTACAGGGAGACCATGTCTCAAAAAGACCAAAAAAGAAAAAAAATATCCCTTTCCCTTAAGAAGACATAGGCTATACTGAGGCAGATAGTATATTTGTGCATGGTTTACTTCATGGTATAAGCACCGAGCATTGGTTAGTATTACAGCCCACCTTCATTCTCTCCCAGGCCAACACCACAGGTTGGCACCCACGGACCTCACAAGGGTCTTGTCTAGCATAGAGGTTTTGTATGTTTTACCCATCATCCTCTCCCCAGTCAGGAGATTATGCTTTTATGTTAAGAATGACTACCATTTTGTTTTTTGGGTTTTTTTTATTTTATTTATTTTTGTATGTGTATGAGTGTACTATCTGCATGTAGGTTTGTGCACCTGTGTTGTGCAATGCCGCGGAGGTCAGAAGAGGGTCTCAGATTCCCCTGGAACCCAAGTTCTCCTGGAATCGGAGTTACAGATGGTTGTTAGCCACCATGTGGGTGCTGGGGATCGAACCTGGGTCCTCTGCAAGAGCAGTCGGTGCTCTTAACTGCTAGGCTATCTCTCCAGCCCCAAGAATGGCTACCATTTTGGCTAGAAGCAAGCTCGGTGACAGTTTGCCTAGCATGTATAAGGCCCTAATTTCTTTTTTTNGTAGTTCTGTTCTTGTTTTTTATCTTCATTCATCCTCTCTCTATGTCTTTGTGTTGATATGCTTTTTTATGTTATTAGATATAGTACCGGACAGGGGTTTTGTTGCTCTTTCTGTTTGCGCGCCGTTGGTTTGGGTTGCGTATTACTCGTTTATTTTTGAATATGTTGTATGTGATAAAATAAGTCTGCATGTAGGGTTAAAAAGTGCACTCTGTGTTTGAATGCAATGCGCGGGCGTCAGAAGAGGGTCAGATTACCCTGAAACCACGAGTTTCCTGGATCGAGCTTACAGATGGTGTAAGCCTTGAGGGCGCCTGAATTCACAGGAGGGTTCGAGCTTGCTCGCTGGGGAGGTCGCACAGAGGTCCTGGCGTTATCGGATGCTAAGAGCAGTGGGGTTTGCTTCTTAGACTGCGAGCGGCCATCATCTCCAGCTCAAGAACTTGTCCGCTTTGTCAATCATTTTGAGCTTATAGATGCAAGCTTGGTTTTGACAGTTTTTGTTCTTCTATGCGGGGTGGGATATCTTGAAGGACAGGCCCTAATGTTGTGTCTTTTTTTCTTCTTGTTTTTTGTTTTTTTTCAGTCCTGTTTCCTGGGTTTATTTATCTTTGGTTTTCTTGCTTTTTACAAGACAAAGGGTCTCGCCTGTAGCCCAGCCTCCTTGAACTCACTCTGTTAGACCAGGCTTTTTTGGCCTTGAACTCACAAAGAAATCCACTGGCCTCTGCCTCTGCTCCAAGTGCTAAGGCCATTAAAGAGAAGGGCCCCACCATAGCCCAGCCAAATCCTAATCAACTCCGATAAGATTTACATGTCACATCATCCCTGTAGACTGACGATATGTCGTAGATAGTTGGATGGCATTTGTTAGCGACGATAATCACCTTGTGCTACATTGTGAGCTCGAAGTAGCTAAGCCTGCGCTACAATGAGAATGTTGGTCCTCTAATGAAAAAAAAATTGTTATGACCACATTAGGATTTTTTGTGCCACTTGGTAGGCTCTACTAACTACCAGTATTTTATCACTTCGTTTCAGTCAGAACCTTTAGCTGATCCCAGATAGCCAATTACATATCATAATTATGTTTAATCGGAAATTTAAGAAAAGGGTGCGTAGCCAGATTGCAGTGCCAAAGCAATGGTACAGAAACTAGGTCAGCGACCTGATGATGGAGCCTGTGTCTGTTCAAGATGCCCTGCTGGAGCAGAGCAGGTGCCCTGCGTCTGTGTTGTGGTCACTGTAGAAGAATCAATGGGGGCTAAGGGCTAAATCCAGAGGAGGCGGCAGGAAAGACTCTGATCTGAGCTTTTGGTAAAGGGACCCAAGTTTGTCTTTATGGTCTTGATGTTGTCAAGACAAATTATTGAGTTAAGAAGATAAGGAGAGAACTCCCTGAGGAAATCTATGTCTGCAGATTTGGATCTAGCTGTCATTGGGTCATACCTGAGATGTTCGAAACACAGATGTCACGCCAATGCGCCAGAGATGGAGGCATCTTAGTTGCACTTAAGCAGCGCAGGGAAGGGCTATCAGCGTGGCGACGAGATCCTGTCTCAACAAAAAAAAAGAAAAAGTCCTCATCATTAAGGGGCGTGGAGAAATGGTTCCATTAGAGGCTGGCTGCTCTTGGCGAGAGGAGAGGGTTGGCTTATCCCACGTACAAGACGTGGGTACTACCAACACCTGTAAACTCCAGCTCCAGGGGTTCGATGCCCTCTTCTCTACTTCGTGGGTATTTTGGCATCCATCGTGGTTGGACCTTACAGCCAATGCAGGGCAACATCTATTAAAAAACAACATAAACATAATTCGAAAAAAGAAGAATTTCCGAGATAGGTCTCTCTAATAGGCCCGGAGCGTCTTAGCTAACCCGCATCTTGTGACAAGGCTTACCTCTTGAACTCACCTCGAGATCTTGCTGCTCTGCCTTCGAGCTGCTAGGAGTAAAGGCATGCTGCTTCCACCAGGTCCGGCTAAAGATGGTTTCTTAGCCACCATGGGGTGCTGGAATTGAACCTGGTCCTCTGCAAGGTAGTCAGTGCTCTAACACTGAGCATCTCTCCAACCCCAATATAGTTTGTAAAATTAATTAAAAGGCAGAGTGTGGATCTCTAAGCTCAAGTCCAACCTGGTCTACATAGTGAGTTCCAGGCCAGTTGGGGCTACAGGGGAGACCCTGTCTGAAAAAAGAAAGATAAAATGATTTCAAACCATTGGAAAGAAGGTGTCATAGATTTTTTTTAAGGCCTTGGATTTTATTCCCAGAGCTACAACCAAAAGGTGGGTCATCTTAAGGAAAAAATAATAAAGTAAAATAAAAACAAATAAAGGTCTAAATACAGCAGAAACCCAAATAAACATATCTGAATGAGTTAAAAGATGGGTGGCCAGAGCTATAGCCAAAAGGTGGGTTGTCTTCTCTGCTGAACTGGTCTAGTTCCATTTTGTGGCACTTTTTAATAATAGGAAAAGCTATTAAAGAACAGAAAACTTAAGAAACAAGTTTCACCAGTGTGTTACTCTTAAGAATTAATAGTGTAGTCAGTTGTTTTTTATTTATTGAACATGAAGAACGATTAGCAGGAGAAGGCGGCCATGCAACAGGAAGGCAGAGCCAGAGAGACGCAAGCCAAACCATAATTATACATTCAAAAAACTCAGATGGCGCCTGATGAAAACGTCCTGCAAATACCTAAAGCAGGCCAGACCCAAGCGGGGCAGTCGATCGGGTGTTCCTTTACGTAGATCTCTGATGCCCGTCAGTTAAAAGGGCTTTTGGATAAGGTGGTCTGATCATAGTAAGCTTGGCTATAAAGGAGTGTGCACATTTTTGTGATTATTTTCCTGAAGACACCAGAGAGAGAAGATATTTAAGAGGTTCTAAAACTAAGTCACAGAGGGAGAGAAGCAATAAAGGCATCAGTTTGGGGGAAAAGAATGAGGATGAAACGAAGCTTGTGTGGATGTGTGTTGCTTGGATGGATAACACTTCCCTCTGTGTTATACTGTGATAGTAACACTCAAATGGGTTTGGTTTATGTTTGTTTTTTTTGTTTGTTGTTTTTTTTGTTGTCTTTTGAGACAGGGTTTTTTTTTTTTTTTTTTGGAACTCACTCTGTAGACTCAGGCTGGCCTTGCACTCGGCACAAGATGAAACAGCCAACAGAAGGCCGGATCAACAGGAGGTTCGCCTGGCGCCAATTGCTAGGATTACAAAGCATGGAATGGATTCTATTTCATTTTTTGTATCACAGACTGGTTTATTTTTATGGCTATCTGTTTCATTCTTTCTTTTTGATTTTTTTTATTATGTTAAGGGGTTCTCACCAATATAATTGACCAAGTTGTTTGCAGCGATAATCACTCTGATTGTTACTAGTCAATGTTTCAGTAATGGCCAAAAGTGGGTAAATTAGGTGCAAGATTATCCTGCCAAGTTTATGTCACAAATATTTGCAACACAACCGCCAAGTGTCAAGATAGATCGCTTTGCGGGAGCCTTCGTATGCACAGCCAAGGTATGTATCAGTCTGAGCTCACTATCTTTCGGTCTATTCTTTACAAATCACCCTGAACTCTCTGCAGACCCATTATCATTAGGGCACGAGGCGGGGCAACGAAACAACCTATCTTCTTACGGAGACAGTTGATCGTTCCGTAGGCGCTGTCTGGGCACAGGGGCAATCAATGTGAGGCTGAGAAGAAAACAGTTTAATTTCGTTGGAGTTGTCATTTTGGACCCAGTCTGTTCAGGTTGTTTACATTCATGGATTGACAGCTTTTCAGTGATACCCTTTTTAGTCATGCTAACAAAGTACAAGCAATTTGATGTACAGGCTTTTAAGCAGTACCAATTATTGGGTCAAGCTAAGCTGTGAGCATAGACACAGATGCTTGGATGTTATGCTAATCCAAACTGTGGTTTCTCTATAGGGTGACAAGTTCTTACTGAGGCTAACATCTCCTACATGAGATAAGCTTGTGGCATCTGCTGTGAGTTTTCCTCCAAGGAGAGAGTGATGCCAAATAGATTTGGGATATATATATAGAAACTTGGCTTTGCCACTGTTGCACAGTATCTCCAGGCTGTTGAGGTCTAGCTGATACTGACGGTACGGAGTCTTGTTGGTCTCAGGGAGACCAATATTTTGCTGTATTGCTTTAGTGGCTTTTGGTAACGCTCTCTGGCATTTTGGAGGCCAGTTGTACATTAGCAAGTGACGTTTCATAACATTTTTCACACCAGGTCTTTGACAAGGGACTTACTGCTTTCTCCTTGAATACATCCCTTACAGGCAAGCTTTATAATTTGGGGGGGTGGGTTTGATTCCCCTAGCCAACATTCTCCTAGTTAGAATAATTCATTGCTGATTCAGAGCTTTCCTTGTAATATATTTGGCTTAATTACAAGGAATATAAACACTTTACTATTGGTTTGGCTCTAAGAAGAGAAATATCTTCACAGTTCTATGCCTCAGTCATTATAGGGTAGTTATGCCTGTTTTTTATAGGAAATTCCACTGTAACAATTGGTTCTAGTTTACAGTTTGGGAGTGGTGTCATTACCATCATGTTTTTCGTTTTTCTGATAGGGGAGAGGTAGGAAGGTTTTTCAGCTTCTGGAAGGTAAACTTTGTTTGGGCCCATTATAAACAGTTACCCCAATATTTTGCAGAGAGGATGCTCAGTTGGTCTGTGACTCAGGCAGTCTGAGGTTCCTCTTTCTTTAATGTTCCGATGGGTTCTACCTCTCTACTGGCATTTCCAGTCCATCCTGCACAATGCAGAGTTGTATGTTTTCAAGGCATTTAGATTGGTGATTTTTCTGTGGGAACATAAAATTCTCCTTCCATTGTTTAGTTTTCAAGATCAGAAAAATTGAAATTTATCAATAGGATTGACACACAGAGTTTTCCATTTGTATCCCAGAAGGATAGTTACCACCTCCCACCTCCCTCTTATTTTTTTTTTTTTTTTGCAAATAGGTTCTTATATCAGCTAATGCTCAGTGCTTCTACTACATGGAGTAAACCATACTAAGTATACTATGTGCCTCGAAACATATTATGTTCTCGAGGAGAAGGAACGTTCAGCTTCTGAGAAAGGTCTCAAGGCACACAGTGCAACATTTGATACATGCTGATGAAGAGCCTTGGTATTCTGTTTTCCACTCAGTGATATTATCTCTTTCTGTTCAAAATAGTCCTCAGAAGAATTTATATTGGAAAGTGTATCATCACATCCTGATTAACTTTTTAAAAAGTTGAACACCATGGTTTTGATTTGAGATAAATGAGGCTTAGGACTAGATGGCATGTTCTATTTTCTCATGCAAGGGTTCAAGATGCTGTCCAGTCACAAATGGATGGTGAGGACAGGCCACAGCAGTGAGGGATGTAGTTCAGAGAGCACAAAAGGCAACATCAGACTTAGCCCAGCCCCTCTTTACATATATAATACACAGGAGTGAAGACGGTGACATCATCAACCACGTGGACTACCCTGTAACCCAACTTGAGAATTTATCAAAACAAGGCCAATCGTAGTTTCTCTGTGACCTGCCCAACTTACCCTTCCAGATCACTTAAAAGTAAATCTCAGAGATCATATCATTTCATCTTTAATTTTTCCGCCAGTATGTATTTCTAAAAAGAGAAGAACTCTTTGAAATTTAGTGTTATGTTCCCCAAATCAACACTATTTCAACAAGACCACCTTTGAAAGAGACTATATCATGGTAGAAAAATCTACCATGTCACTGTAAAAACTTTTGAAATATATGCCGGGCATGGTGGTGCACTCCTTTAATCCTAGCACTTGGGAGGCAGAGGCAGGAGGATCTTTGTGAGTTCAAGGCCAGTCTGGTCTACAGAGCGAGTTCAGGACAGCTGGGGCTACAGGGAGACCCTGTCTCAAAAAGACAAAAAAAAAATAAATAAATAAATGAAATACAAATGAGACACACGTCAAAAGTAATGGACAGAGGCAGGCAGAACTCTATGAGTTCAAGACCAGCCTCGTCTACATAGCTAGTTCTGTACCAGCCAGGGCTGCAGAGTGAGGCTCTGTCTAAAAAAAAGACTAATAAAGATTTTAGGGCCAGCAAGATGGATCAGTAGGTAAAGAAGGGATTGCTGCCAAATCTGACAATCTGAGTTCAATCCCCAGCACCCACACGGTGAAAGGAGAAAATCAAGTCCTCTAAGGTGTCCTCTGACCTTCACATGCACATAATTCCTATTGTGTGGTTTTTCTACTTGTTTATTCTGAGCCAATAATACAAATGGTAGAGAAAAAAATAAACTATATATGTAAAAGTGCTCATTATACTCTTATAGTAGTGATGTAGTGTGATGCTTATTAAATTATTATTAAAGATTTAACATTTATATAACAAAGTGTTTATAAAATTAGAAATTTGGGGAAGTGACTTAAAATAAGAGGAAGTTTTATCATTATTTTACTGTTATTACAACTTTGTAAAGATACTTATGTATACAAATTTTAGGAATAACAAAAACTAAAATAATAGAATTACAAATGTCTTTCTTCTTCTGTTTAAAAAAGTTTATAGAGCTGGGCATGGTGGGGCAAGCCTTTAATCCCAGCACTTGGGGGGGCAGAGGCAAGAGGATCTCTGTGAATTCAAGGCCACCCTGGTCTACACAGCAAGTTCCAGGACAGCTGGGACTTCAGGGAGACCCTGTCAAAGAAATACAAAACAAACAAACAAACAAATAAATAAATAATAAAAAGTTTATAGATCAGTGATAGTGGTTTTATATGTAAGTTGTTTTATCAAACTGTTTACTTTTGATTTCTCTACATTATAATTTGATATATATACATAATATAATTAATGATATACATAATATAATTCTGTCAGAATATAAATCATGTGCCACTTTCTCCATGAAGTTTCTTATTCATCTCGATATTAATTACTCTTTAAATTCCTGTAGCACCTGACAGGCAAGCCACTAGTATTGTTCATAAAAGTACTTTGAAAAGTTTTATTTAAAAAAAGAGACCAGCAAGAAGCAAGGCAGGGAGGAGGTAAATGGGAACAAAGCATAATGGCATATGTGTATATGTAACTTTGAATACTGTTTTTCTTTTCTTTTTTCTTTGAGACTGAGTCTCCCTGTAACCCCCAATCTGCCTAGGATTTGCTATGTAGACCAGACTAGCCTTGATCTTACAGAAATCCACCTGCTTCTGCCTCCTGAGTGCTGGGATTAAAGGCATGTGCAGTCATGCCTAGTTTTGATTAATTTAAATTTTTAATTTAGGCATTTAAAATGTGACAATCAGTACCTTTTCATTTTGTACTACTATCTTTATTTCCCTGAAAAACTAAATCACCTGCATAATACCACGAAATAAACCATGATTTTTAGAGGTGGTCATCCTTTTCTTTTTCTCCTCCTCCTCCTCCTCCTCCTCCTCCTCCTCCTCCTCCTCCTCC